>BOPP01000056.1:4565763-4611090 GCA_017312745.1 Gryllus bimaculatus
GACGCCACGTGCGTCATAACGCGCGACTCCCACAGTCCGCGCCGCGCCCCTCGCGTCAGACACCGCTCGCCGCACGGCGCCGCTGCCCCTGCCCAGCCCCTTCCGGCGGCCCCGCGCTTCCTGAAAATAATTTTTTTTTCTCGCACACACCTGCCGATCTCAACCCCGCCGGTCACAACCCACCCCGGTCCTTCCCGGTCCGCACTCCGCTGCTCCCAGCCCTCATCACCCCCTCCCCTCCTCGCTCATTTCCATACATTTCATCCCCGCTCCGCTCAATCTAGCTTCGATTAGCTCTGCCCCGCAAATTCAGGTCCCGCCCATCACCGTTCCGTTCATCCTCACCCCGGATATCCGAATATCCCCTCCCCGAATATCCCAGCCCTACTCTCCACCCGCCCCAGCCCATCTTGTCTCTGCCTCCATTTTGTCCCCGCTCCTTCAAGTCCCATTATGTTCACACGCCATTTAGTTCCCATCTCATTTCGTTCTATTCCCTCCCCATTTCTCCGGTCCACCCCATTTCCAGCTTCTCAATTCTGATCTCTTCGTATTTTTGTTCTCTGTCATCCGTGTCGTATTTTTCCCGCAATCTCATACCTCCACCACCTTTTAGCTACCATATCACTAGCAGCCTTTCTTTCCCGCTCTTTAATCCTCACCGTTCGTCCCCAAACAATGTCATTCTGACTCCTCTCTCCGCGCTCACCCTCACATTTCACCTCCCGTCTCCCGCCCCGCGCTTTCACTTATTGCATTTACGCACTCTTGCCTAGTATTTTCTCTCTGGCATGCTCCGTCCCTGCCGCCCGCATTTCCCCTCTTCGATGTCTATCGTTCGCTTCTTACCCCACAACCTTCCCTTTGCACTTTGACTGCCCGCCTTGCCCATTGTCCACCCCGTCCCGTTCCTCGTCTCCCGATTCGTACAGAACACCGCGTCGCCCGTTGCTCCGCTTCTGTCTGGTTGCGCATTCATGTTTGCGATCGCCCCTGACCGCACTGACAGTTTGCGGTGCGCAGGAATAAAAACCGGTTAATTGCTCGAACGAGTCTGCCTCCGCGCCGGTTCCGGAGTCTGCCACAGACCTGCTGCCACTTTTCTCTTCGGATTTGAATGGTAGTATACAATGCAGTCGCATTTCCTCTGAAATATGAAACATTTTGAAATCTCTTTCACTTTCCCTGTCGTTGAGCGACGACCCGCAATACAGCTGTCCCAATGCCCGTTTTCCACAGCTGGGCCCCGAAGTTATAATCCCAGTCTAAACAAAGTAGGTTCTCAGCCGGTGTTCTAGGGTAACGCTCTAGTACAATAGTACAAAATAGTACAAATTCTGGGCTCTCCGGGAGAGAGACACTGCGTCGTTCATTGGGAGGCCGACGTTTCGCCTGACATGTCGCAGGCTTCCTCAGGGCAGTGACTTGGCCCTGGGGCAGGACATCGGCCTCAGCCAACGTCGCGGCGTCTCCCGGATAGCCCAGAATTTATGGATTCGAGCCGCGGAAGCTTCCGTGTGCACTGTCTTCTTCGTTTTCCCATTTCAGCATTGCGTCTATATTTAGATCATGCGAATTTTACCATCACTACCTATTCGACAAAACTAAATGTCAAAAATAGCTGTGTACTATAAAGAATCATTCGTGATGAACTAGTAGTTCAGATTTCTTACTTGCCTCATTATTACTATCGTCTCAGTTCTTTTTGTTCTTATCTTCTCCATCTTTCCTCTGCTTTACTGCTCTATCTTCCTTTCATCTTTCCCTTTTAAGCCCTTCTTTCAGCTCACGAATTTTGTTTTCTCTTAGGACCCGAGGGTGCGATTGTTCTTCGCGTTGATGCTCTCTTCCGTACTTCGAGAAATTACACAGCACTGCCCCGCTGCCAAATGCAAAAACCATGCCAATAGTTTACTGAAAATGAAAGCTTTGTAGCCATTGACACTAATTACACAGTTTTGTATAAGCGGAAATAAAAAGGAACTCTGTTGAAATTTTTGATATGTGGCCTCTAAATGTTCTCTCATTTTTTTTAAATTTGATATTTCCACTACCCACAGTTTTTTAAACTACGTAGAATACTAGTTTTTCTTTTTATCCTCAGTATCGCTTCGAGCTGTCAGAGGCGAGTACAATGTTGCTTCCATTCCTTGATCATATAATTCCTCCCACTAGTTACTTTGCGAATCAGAAATATAATACCATCTTAAAATAGATATTTCAAATGATCTGACGATTGATTTAAGTTCAGAGTATTTTGTCAGAAACATTAAAATTATTTCAAGTTTTTGAGGTTTTCGAATGTTCGACGTTCAATTTTAATTTTAAAAGTATGTATAACGGTCAAATTATTTCAATATTTATTTCATTTCTTTTTTGTTCTCAGGTGAGTGGTGATTACGACAATACATAATGAAGACTATAAGGTAAGTACGAGTAGAATTTAAAAAAATTCAACGGTTTAAAAGATCGAAGTTAACGATTGTTGGCTACAACTGATCTAAGAATAAAAAATTATTTATATAGCCTACAGCAACTCTCCATATTTTATTAATTACTTTTGAAATTTTACTTCTGTTCGTTGGCATGCCTACTTCCGAGAAATAGTGATATTAGTGAAAGGGAACAAATATTTGATGACTTCAGTCACGGAATTATTTGGAACATTTCACATTGAGTCCTGTATTCAAAACGTGCTTTTTCTGGAATTTTTCCATTTTCGTTATAATAGGGGACTCAGTAAATATATAATGGACGCACGCTATACAAAATATAAATGATTGTTTTTCCTGGAATACTTTCTTTCCTTTTTACAAGAGCACACCACTCACAACTCCATTTCAAAATATTCCCGTTTTTTGTGAAAGTTGTTTTGTTTTAGTTGATTATCATTCCTAGAATTTAATTTTTTTCATGACAGATTTTGATGGTATCTCAAATATTATAAGCAACATTGGAACAAAACATTGTAATTATTCAAAATGTATTTTTTGCTTGTGTTTGGACGCTTTTAAAAATCTATATTCACTAATTTAGTCATTATCTCTGTTTCTTTGCAATTTACCTCGTAGGGAATACATTTTTTACGATTGGATTCTGCATTCCTCGGTGTTTTTTAAACAATAAATGCGTGCAACCGAGTGCAGTACGTGATTATTTTCCTCAAAATAAGACCTAAAACGGTATTAATCAGCGTAGTGTGGTTTGATGCCAGCCATTCTGGAAATTCACAGTACTTTCATTTTGCAGTTAAAATATTATACTAACTATAACTCAGTATAAATATTTTGTTTGAATTTATGTTCATTCACTGTTTCGTAATCAATTTCAGTGAGAAGGAAAAGTAAATTTGAAAAAGAAAATTTAATTTCCATTCAAAATTCTGGGAATATTGAATTGTTAAACATTCGTTGTGGGAAATATTTGTTTGGTGCTTACTATGACAATTCAATTTTTTTCAAGGTCTTAAGGTTTGCCATTGTAAAAAGGAGATAATTGGTAATTGGAATAGGGATTATAGTTTAATCTAATATATTCTTTTAGTTCCGAATGTCATTTAAACTAATTAAGAAGCAAATAAAATATTAATTCCAAACAACTATCCAAAAAAGTAACTTTTTTATAGTAGTTTCTATTTTTTTAGTAAATTATTTATTATAAAATTTACTATTCTTTATTGACCCGAGTATTAATGACGTTTGATACAACTCGATAGGAAATGAGAAGCCAGAGCGATTTTGTTTCGTTTAGTTTTTGTTCAGTAAGAGTTAACTGAATACTCTTTACCTCACTTTTTGTATACATTTCCAAATACGGTATGTCTTATAGGTTAAAATTAACAATTCTGTTATTTGTCTGTCGAGGGAAAACACTTGAAGAGATCATATTTACTCCGAATAACTACACAAGTGATGTTTCTAGTATTTGACATCACTCATCAAATAATCATTATTATTCGTAACGATTTTCAGTAAGCTTCGCACAGTGAACGAAAGACCAACTACATCGCGATATTATCGAACCAAAAGCATCATAACGTAAATCCTACCCTAGAACGTTAACTTCAAACCCAACAACCCTCAGAACAATCTCCACCCCACAAATTACAAATCGAACGCGCGATCCCCGGAATCGCCATGCAGATGGCACCGAACTCGCATACGAGTAAGACGGGGAGCGCAAGGCGCCGGCGGCGGCGGCCTCGTGTCGTGTGGGCGGGGAGAAGGGCGGGAGGGGAGGGGAGGGGAGGCGGGGTGAAGTACGCGGCGGCCGCGGGGCCGTGTTCCGGGCGTTGTTCGGCCGGCTATTCGCCCATAAAGAAGGCCGGGCGCCGCAATACCGCATTCCCGAAGGGCGACCTAGCAGAAGCGCGCCCGTATCTCTCCGGGCGAGCAAGCAGCGTTTGCATTCGCCTGCGTACAATATTGCGTGAAATCTCTTTCGCAGATATACGCGATTCGGAAGCGGCCGCTACCAGGACGCGCGCGACCCGGATAAAGCACCGGCCGGAGGCGGAGTGGCGTGGGGTGGAAGGGGAGGGCACGGGAGGGGAGGTATGGCCCACGCAAAGTCGCGGCATGGCGGGACCGGGGTTCGATGGAACAGGGAGACGGGGGATCAGTATGGCAGTGGACCGAGGAGGTGGGGGAGGGGCGATTGAGGATTATAAGGCGGGGAACAGGGAGGAGGGGATGGAAGAGCGAGGACTGGGATGGGGGAGTTTGGAAAGGGGGTGAGAAACCAGTGAACGGACAAGTTGGGGACGTGGTGGGACGGGGTTCGAGAAATCTGGGAAACGGAACTTTGAGAGTGGGATAAGTATGACGGTGAACAAGGTGGGAAGACGAGGACGCGCTATATTTATGAGACGGGTGACGGTAAGAAGTGGATGGAAGGGGATTGCGGGTGATGGGACGGGAAGGAGCCAAAGGAAGGGAAGGACGGGGTATGGCGGGAGAGGGACTGGGAGACAGGAGCGTCAGTAGGGCTGTGGGGGATCAATATGCCTTTGACTAAGAGAGGGAAGGGAAGTTTAGAAGTCTTAGGAGGCCGAGAATTATAAGCGGAGGGCATATACATATATATATATATATATATATTATATATAATACATATATATATATATATATATAATATATATATATATATATATATATATAGTGACGTACCTGGGAAGCGGTACTTTCACGACAAAAAAATTATGCAAGGGACAGGTACATTTTCGTGAATGGGTCTCCAGGAATTTGGCGCAGCATAGGAAGATAATCGTTATAGATTCTGTTTGCACATCTAAATATTTTAATGATCAGAGAACACACGTCTTACAAATAGTATTTTACAAATCGCAATGCGCAGGCCTTGGAAACAAGCGCACGGTCAACGCTACCTTGATGTTTTAAAAGTCACCTGTTTCCTCTGGAGGCGACCGGGGCCGTCATGGCAACGGCGGCGGTGGCTTCGGCAAGCTTCGGTTCGCCCCGAAGTCCGCCGGGAATTCGCCCTTCCTCGGCGACCAACTCCTCGGGCCCAACGTAACGGCCGATGAATTCGCCAAGGTCCACCCCAGCCGGTGTGAACAATGTCTCGCGGGTACTGGAACGCACGACGCGTGATTGATGTCCGTCGTCTGTTCTAGTCTTTTCAGCAACCTTTCTTAACTTCGCGAGAATGTCCGTAAGCACTGCCCACTGTTATATTATACCAGGGCGGGATTATGACACGAGCCGACCGGCCACATGATTTCCTGTCTTATTGGTTTTTATCAGTTCTGGTGCGCAATTCTACTTCCACTAATCATCTGATTGTTAATCCTTATCAAACCTGGTTCCACACTCAGCAACCACACTCAGTCCGAATTGCACTTAACAACGACAATAAATCTCTTGGACGCAGTACTGCCCCGTCCGTGCTTCACTCGAGGGCTCTCCGCGCACAACTAACCGTCGCTCGCCTCGCCGTATCCCCCCCGATTTGACTGTTGGTGGCGGCGGCGGCGTTACTGCGCTGATCAACTCCAGTACTTTATTTTACTTTATAATTGGTGACAATTTTAACTGTTATAATACAGAAACGTTATATATATATATATATATATATATATATATATATATATATATATATATAATTAGATACTATATTATAAAGTAAGGGGGACGAAAGAGCGAAGAACGTGGATGGAGGAAGGGAAGAGGTATGAAGAAGACGAGGATCGGGAGATGTTGAACCGAAAGACACTGGACGACGACATGGCGGCACGACCGTACGTCGGAACTGCGAAGGGGGTCAGAAATGGTGAGCGGACCTCTGTTTAGGCGATCAAAGCTCAACAATCACGGTCCAGGACAAGTCAAGGTCCACAATCGTTGATATTGACAGGAGTTTCCGTGTGCTCTATTAGGAGCTAGGCACTAGTATTCTGCTCGCACATACGTTCTGCACGTGTGGAGCTTGGCCTTTTCGCGTTCCGATTCACGGGTTGGAGGAAATATGGTGCAGCTCACGTGATACGTAGCTAGGAGGATAAGTTGAGAGGAAAGTCTTCTCCAAGCCGACCTGTAGAGATTGGCTCTACATCTCATCATCCAGCGAGGCAGAAACTTCAACAATTTTGGAGATAAATAATTTATTACACCAACAAGACTAATGGCCATAGCTGTTACGCCCGAAAAGATTAACGAACGACTCAATAAGTATATAAATAAATAGAGTTGAGTAGTCAGGAGTACTACAGAGACCTAAGTCTTAAACATGCGGATCCATGCAGGCCGCACATTCACATATACGAGTAACAACATGTTTGCACTGTGTTCATGAGCTTTTAAACTGCTCTGTCCATGTGATGAAAATAGACTATGAGGAGAAAAGGATGTGAAATACAAAAAAAATAATTTAAAAATTGTTGCGGTGTTTTTAGTACTAAAACAGAATAAAACTATAATTAATGTATTTTCATGATTGGCATGGATTTAAAATGTTTTTGTGTATTTAACTTCCAGATACAAATAATAGTGTTTACTAATCAATACCATTTTCTTTGCTTTAAGAAGAATTAGAAGGCAATAGAGCTCTGTGATGTATTCAGGGCTTTGTGATGTAGATACAAAAGAATATGCTCGAATAAAACTTTGTATTTCTTTGTGGACATCCTATGAAAAGAGATCGCCCGCAATATTAAACTCGAGCTGAATACAAACACGATAGAAATTTTGTTCACATGTTTGTTTGGTATCCGATTTTGTGAGCTCAGGTTTGTTTATTGAAGAATGAATTTCTTCCAACGGAAGAAAACGCAATTTTTTAACTTTTATGCTCCCTACATGTTTACCACCTAATATCATTCTGTAGTTTTTACGATTAAGTAATATATATCGTATATATAACTTAGTTGTTTAAATAATAAACTAATATTCGCTCGAGAGTTTTGTACTGTTACAACTTTACAGTACTCTAACATAAGTTATCCGGTCATATCCTATGGGTAGATTTCAGAGTTCAACAAATGCTTTACATGTTTCTTGCTATAAGAATCATTTCAATTTCATCCACATACATCTCAAGTTTCAATGTGAAGTGTAACTTCCAACAAAAAGGAAAACGATTTATTAGTTTCGAAATAACATTTTAAATTATAAACAAACTCGCCAAATTTTACATCCTTGTTTGGTAATACTTGAATGCTACGACTGTAAAGTATGTGAATTGATTTTCCCATATAACGGGTGAGACGATATAGCAAGCACGCGATAATCTAGTTTTATGTTCATTTCCATAAAAACAAAACATTGGCGTGATGGCCGTAAATAAAAGATACAACTGGCACGCGACAACGCCTGGTCTGGTTCATGCCCGGTCACGCACGGCGTGAATCGAGTCTCCCTGGTGGAAGTAAGACATAGCTCTGGTTAAGTCAGCGTGATGAAGCGTGGCAAAACGGGACGGAGATATTGCCAGACGTGGCCATGAGTACATATATGACTTCAGATTTATTGATAATGATGTAATTTATTGTGTGAACGTACAAATATTAAGCTTACATTGACCAACAATACAATACTCTACGAAATAATAGTTAAAATAATAAGTAATAATAAATAATACATTATTTCACCATGCAATCCTTCATTGCACTCCACTTCACCTCATTGTACTGCCCTGCAATAAACTAAGGTGTCTCTTCCACATTCCATTAATTTCACTTCGTAACAATTCTACCCATGAATAGTAATAATCATAATTCACTCTATAGAAAAGACTAGGACAGTAACAGTATGACATTATCATTAATACCCAATGGTGTAACAATGGTATACAACACACGTGGCTTATGACAACAACACACGTGAGATGTCGAGACTTCGGCCACTTAACAAAAATTAAAGAAGGGGAAACTGCCATACCTAGAGAGAGAAATTTAGGATTGTTATTTTCCTTAGACTGATATTGCCATTTGCATTTATTCGACTGAAATATTTTGTAGTGAGAGTTGTTTCAGTGATTTAATTAGAATTTGTAGATTTAACGAGTAAAAAGTAAATTTCCGCATTTCCCTTTCATCAAATTTGTAATAATTACTATTACTTTGCGAAAATTGAAGTACACAGACACTCACGAACCTAAAATGTAGTTATTTCAAGGTTTATACGACTTTCCTTCCGGTAACACACAATTAACAGTAGTCTTGTTCATTTATGCTTCCAGATTGTTGTACTTAGGGACAGTTACTGTTGATGTACCTAGGGGCGTCAGCAATATTTCAGGTATAGAAATGGACGAATCTGAACACTTTATGAGGGAATATTTAAAAATTAACATTATTCACTAATTTAAAATTGATGAAGTTTCTGCAACAGATAAGATAACATGGAGGTCATGAAAGTTGTTTCGTGACACATCTCTGTTGGTTGTTTTCAAAGGCAGCAAATATTTGTTTTTCCTTTGCAAGTTATAATGTAGTTTGAAGGCCTTCCTGTTTAAACAATGCTTTTGTTATATCCTATGAAGTTGACATAGAAGACAGAGCATAAGCTCCGCAACCAATCTGTGTTTGTAATTAAGATCAACTCCTTTTTCTCCTTTACACATTATTTATTACAATGTAGGTTAATGATAATATGTTCAATAAATTTTTCTTTGATATTCTCTCCATAAAAAAATATATAGTAGAGATTTATATTTAGATTATTTTAGTCAAAAACCAGTAAAAACTGTACGATATATACGAATAAATAAATTAATTAATGAATTAAATATATTTTTTAAAAGTGCTAGGATAGCGACATTTGAAAACATAAGCTTTTTGTTCTCGAGTTATAGAAAACTTATTTGCCACGGTAAAAGAACTGCAGTTTTTATTTTATACATTGCTAACAAAATAGTAACTCTCTCGTACCTCTTGCTCCTACCACTAGAAGCAAATGGAAAGTTTAACAAAACGTGCACATAGTGAAGCTACATTTACGTCCAGATGCAAAACAAGGGGCCATCTCAGCGTTTGCTCAATGTGTCAGGGAAACTGGATGACAAAACAAATCACTATATATAACTGTTTTATTAAAATAATTATTTTTGTTGATCTTTAGTTTTTACTACATTACTTTTATTTTCGATTATCATTGTAGTCTCATCTATAAACAGTTATGCAGCAGAAAATATTTTATTTTTAACTTAATTTTTTGTGTGCTGATTTCAATTGTTAAACGGCATCTGGAAATTAATTGTAAAGAAACGTACGTGTATTGTATGTGGATGAGCTCTTGATACTGATACTTGATGAATGTGATTTCTACGATGTGTGTTGTAATAATAATTATTAGAATTGAATGAATATATGTATCCATCGTTAAGTGAGTCGGTTTTGACAAATAATCGTATTACAGTTTCACAATAGCAATAAATAGGCACGTTTATATATAAAGAGGCAATAAGTAGGCAATATAACAGATTCGCAATATAATAAATAGGCAAGTTTTTTTTCTAATTTCCCTACATTGTCCCTAGAAACATCAGTATGAAGTACCTAGGGACACATCCAAAAAGATGAACATCAACCATTTTACATCCAAAACAAGAGAAAAAAATAAAAGCATGAAAAGTGTCCCTGTGTAGGACAGCATCCTCTATACCCCCGTTGCGTGGTGATCGCTGGCTGGCATGTCTCTCTCTACACGCTTCGGGCCTCCTGGAGGTGTGATTTACGTCCACGCTCGTCACCCGTCACCGACGCTTGGCTCGTCACTTCATTGTAAACAAGGTGACAATTTTCGAGTTGTCACATGAGCAGGTTTTTAATTTTGTTGCAATGTTGCATAATGGGTACTAGGCCGTACTGAGTAAGTTGGTGCAGCAACTTGCAAAACCGCGCTTTAAGTACCATGTCTGCCTAAGGGTGTCGTTATGATCAGTGCCCTCCACATCTGCTTAACACTTGTTTACTTAGCTAAATATTTTTCAGGCGACACTGATTGGGTACATTTTGGACTCATTACTATTATTTTTTAAATAAATACCAATTTGTCAATATTTTTATTAATAGAGTATTATGATTATAAGCATTGAAGATATAGTTGTTTCCATTTGCATATGCTAAATCAAAACCAAAGGTAATTCTTATTGCAATTTTAAAAAATATTAATATATTCAATTTTTATTTTTCGTTATTGTTATTTTTTAAATTAAAATTTGACTTGAAGATAACTATCCTTTCCCAAACATGTGACGAATTCTTTAATGAGGGGGGTGATATTTTAAATAGTTGGTTGTACATTTTAAAAACTAGTCCTGCGACATCAACAAGTACTTTCTTCGAAATTGTTAATGGCTGGGTACTATTATAATATAACAATTTCTGTCTTACATTTCAACAAACTTTTGAAAAATTATTAAACAAACGAAGGGTAAAAAATACAAATATTTTTACTTTCTCGTCTTACGAATACTTCATAAGAAGAGAAAGTTATGTAAGCGTGCACCAGAAAACGGCAAATATTCCCCAGAAATTCTCTTATTACTCGGCTCTGGTACCTAAAAAGTGGATAAATCCTGTTGATAACAGTTGTAAAAAAAATCCTCAGACACCTGGTGTGGCCAGAATTCGTGTTTTGGTCTTTCTTGATACCGAAAAATCGATTGACAGCAAATCGTCCATCTGCCTGTCCGTTTCTCTGTCCGTGTGTTTGTCTGTATATTTGTCTGTCCGTCTGTTTGTCCGTCCGTCTGTCCATCCAACTGTCCGTCCGTCTGTCCGTCCATCTGTCCGTCCGTCTGTCCGTCCGTCTGTCCGTCTGTCTGTCCGTCTGTCTGTCCGTCCGTCTGTCCGTCCGTCTGTCCGTCCCGTCTGTCCGTCCGTCTGCTCTGTCCCTGCGTCCGTCGCGTGTCTGTCCGTCCGTCTGTCCGTCCGTCTGTCCGTCCCGTCTGTCCGTCCGTCTGTCCGTCCGTCTGCCCGTCCGTCTGTCCGTCCGTCCCGTCCGTCTGTCCGTTGCTCCGTCTGTCCGTCCGTCCGTCTGTCCGTCCGTCCGTCCGTCCTGTCTGTCCGTCCGGTATGTCCGTCCGCTATGTCCGCTCCGTCTTGTCCGTCCGTCCCGTCCGTCCGTCCGTCTCCGTCCGTCCGTCCGTCCGTCCGTCGTGGTCCGTCTGTCCGTCCGTTGTCCGTCCGTCTGTCCAGTCCGTCTGTCCGTACCGTCTGTCCGTCCGTCTGTCCGTCCGTTGTCCGTCGGTCTGGTCCGTTCCGTCTGTCCGGTCCGTCTGTCCGTCCGTCTGTCCGTCCGTCTGTCCGTCCGTCTGTCCGTCCGTCTGTATGTGTTCAACGATAGCGCCTAAACCTTTCAGCCGATTTTCTCCAAAATTGATATTCTCTAATCGAGCTGAACGTACAGGAGGATTTGGGAGTTTCTAATAGATAGGTTTTTTTTACGTGGATCGAGAATTTACCTTTTTATGCCTATGTTCGTGTTTGTTCCGTAGGGCGCTTGAGTGGCGTAGTGGTATGAGTGCCAGGCAGTTTACTTTTAGGTTCGCGTCTTGGAGCGGAAAAAATTGCTGCTTGAAAATACTTTTGCTGGTTTAGGTAGTAATACAATATTGCGGCGCATTTAGAAACAATGCTAGAATGTATGTGCTTTTGTAAAATCACTAGTGTTAATTCAAATGCTTGAACGAAAACAGCTTTCTGCCATTGAATTCAAAATATTCACGCTCTACATAAATGTACCAATGATGCGCGATGCATATTTTAGCCGTAAATAAAATTATTAGTTTATAATAACGCGAACGAAAGACAGCCGTTATAATCTCCATCTTATCAATTCGGCGTTACAACAATGGGTTGCAACAAGTAACAACGTCAGCTTATTTGTTACTAAGAAAATAGTAAATTTGCTAGTAAGAAAAAAGGCAATTTATTTATTTTCTCAAAAATGACTCTACATTTGTTTTTAATTTTTCCCTTCGATAGAGCATAGAACGCAACCAAATTTCCCCTCAGTCTCATTTTTGTTGAACTCTCGATACTTTCTACAACTGCAATAGTCAGAAATAATGGATTAGAGTATTTGCTGTTGTAGCACCATACGTTCTATTCTTCTATTAGAGGACCGAAAAGTTAAGAAAATGTGAAAACAATATATTTTTGGCGTCGGTAGGCAGCAGCTAAGAATAGAGTAGATCGCAAAGCAACCTCAACCTGCAAATTCGAAAAGCTACCTCAGACAAAATATATTAAGAGACTAATGTGTGCGAGAAAGCCTGTGCCAATCTGTAGAATGAATAGTTTGTTCTATTTGAGAAAAAAGTTAAACAAAAAACTTTGGACCATTTTTGAGACAATTTTGAAAATGTTCAGACTTTATGTAAAGTACTCTTGAAGTCTAGTCACACAAGGTATTATGAAAAGTAATTTAAAACATATTGGGATATTTATTTACGTGTTCGTAATCAAGGCTTCATAATAAACTTTTTCGGGCGAAAAATCTCTTTTTTCCCGCAGTACTACAATACTTTTTATAGACATACGTAGTAAGCGTTAAAGTGAAAATCAACGACAGTACTTTCATGTTCATTGCAAGTATAACCGTAATTTAGTGAAAGGCACTTTTGCTTGCTCTTTTCAGGTTCTATACCAGGAACACGAAATAGTACTTTGAACGCAATCTTTTAAAAGCATTCGATCTCTGTAATTGACTTACGTTCCATTTTTTACTAAGCACTAAGGTAAACGAGTGAAAGTATTTAGTCATCGAACGATCAGTAGGAGTAGGTTATTCTATGTGAAAGGAAAATTCTTTCTTGTTGTGATTTGCGAAGAATGTTGTGGTCGTGTGGTAAATAATGTTGACGTGTGAATTAGTGTTACTTACATCACTTTTGGTTATTATTATATCTTTCTGCATGTCAGCTGCAAGCATTCGCCTTGCCATAATTGGAAGTTTTGGAAATGAGAGTGAAACATGGCAACCAAATAACATTTCCCAACTTGACAAGACTATAAACTACACACAGGGATGTCATTATTCCGAGTTTCATTATTTCTGGGTAAACAAGGATAACAAGAAAGTTGCAGGAGGACCGAATTACAGCATGTTCGAAGTGTTTAAAGAAGTGACCGGCATTAATTTGAAATGTTTGACTCCTGATCCTGATATTTTTGGAGTGCAAAAAAATGGAACATATAATGGCGAGATGGGTCTTCTTCAAAATGGGTCTGCCCATATATCAGCGAATAAGTTCTTTGTGACGTATGACAGATATGAATTTGTAGATTTTACGTTGCCAGTTGTAGAATCTCCTTGGTGCATTACCGCCCGTAAAGCTGGGGAAGTTCCATTTTCAAAGGTGCTTATATTACCTTACAAAAAGAAGGTATGGTTTTCCGTTGCTGGTGCTCTGATAATAACGGGGATTATGTGGCACCTTACTAATACTGCCATCCACCAACAACACGAGCAATCACGCAAAGCATCAATGTCCAATTCCTTTTTCTTCGTATTACAAACGTCCTTGACCGGTGCCAATAGTCAGTGCCCTGGTGGCTATCACCAGAGATGTTTGTTTGGCGCATTGCTACTGTTCATCTTGGTTCTAAGTAACGGATATCAAGGGAATCTGCTTGGATTCCTCACAGCCCCTCCACTACAGCAAGAGCCGGAGACTCTCCAAGAAGCTGCTGGGGTACTAAGACATCTATATGCCAAAAGTTTATCTGACAGCGTTTTTGGAGGCAAGGATACAACTAATCCTATACTCAGAGAGCTCCGAAAGAAAGTGGAAATTGTCAAAATAACTGACGTGCGAACGGTACTTGAATCAATAATGCTTGGTGCAAGGGATGGTATTCTACTCTCTCGCGAGAAATATTATCTCTACTCTCACAGCGTTCAGTTTACCCGCAACGGCGACCCAACGCTTCGCATGTTAAGCGAATGTCTCTTTTCGCCAGGACATTTGGCGTTTGCGGTGCGCAAGGATTCTCCGTTGAAGGACATCTTTACGATGTTTGTCATGTACATCGTGCAGGGCGGTTTGTATGACCACTGGATTACGGCGAACCACCACCTGATGGTTGCCAACGGCGTAATGGTGTCTGAGGCGGCGTCTGACCGCGTGAAATACCCGTTCGCGCTGGACGTCCATCACGTTGAAGGGGCGTTCCTCTTGTTGGCGGTGGGACTGAGTGGGAGCGTCCTGGCTTTCTTGCTGGAGCTTTTGCGACAGATGTTCTGCAGTCGCAAAGCGACACGTTATTAGAAAGTTAAACTCGCTGCTCTGGGGAAAATAAATATCCTGATAAAAAAGACGTTTTGACTCTACCATCCAAATTTATCAGTGAATAGTTTTGAAACCTGGGAATTAGGGAAAAGAGAAAGAGACATATTAATGAGTCTAGAAATGGAGTTTTTGAGAAGTTGTGGAGTATCTAAAATGAATCATATTAGAAATGAAGAAATGATTAAGCGAATGCAGGTTCAAAAATCAATTATAGATGAATTGGTTTGGTCACGTGAAAAGGCTTGATTGCGGGAGAGAGCCCAGAAAGGTTCGAGAGTGGTGTCCATCAGGCAGAAGAAAATGAGGTAGACCCAGAGAGGAATGGCAGAATCAGATTTTTAAAGATATGTAAAGAAGAGGTATAGAAGAGAATGACTGGAATTATAGAGGGTATGGAGATTGGGATGCGAGAGACGGTCGCAAGAGCTTATAATACTCCCATGAATAAGAGGAAGAAGAAGAACGTCTGAGAATATCTGGTCAAATAATCAGAGAAAACACTGTTCCAAAGCTGTAGTAGTCGCGGTGCAAGAAAATGTGATCCGTGATAAATTTGTGATTTGTGATTTCTCAAGTAATGGATGAGAGTGATTGAGTTTAAGGGACTTAATCGTAGGAGTTTGTGATGCTATTTTTGAAACCGTTTAGATAAACGTCGACTGATTTACTCTTAAATGCAAAATTGGTTAACTTTCAATTGTCTACCATTATGAGCTTCCCTTTTCGGCCACGATTTGGTAGGAAGATGGCTTTCGATTAAACATATGAATTCTTTAGACCCATTTAGTCTTTAAGCACAAGGAGGTTTTGTAGATTACTGAGTTTATGACCATCATTTATGAAAAAAAAAAACATGCGTGAAATTGGTTTGCAGGATGACTGTTCTCAAGTGCGTAACCTTCAAGAAAAGATTAATTAGATCGCTGGTGAGGTAGATACCTTTTTATTATGATAAATAAATAAAGATGTTCGGTCTGTATCAATACTTTTTATTCAGAGCTTGCAGCTTCCGGGCCGAAAACAAAGTTCTGCAGTACTTTGTTTTTCGGCCCGGAAGCAGCAACTCTGAGGATGATCGCTATGCGATCGAAACGATCATAAGCTTAATAAAAAGTATTGATACCAGACAACATCTTATTTATTTATCATTCAAGAAAAGACTCAGGAAATGTCTCAGAAAAACACTGTAGATATCTGTAAAAAACATAAAATATACTATTTTCGTGAATTAAGTTTACTTTTTGTGGAAAATAAAACCATACATTCAGATAAAAAATAATTGATAAGCAATTGTAAGTAAATAAAAATTACTATTATTCCTGGTTAACTACAGTTTTTGATGCTGTATTCATGTGAAAGAAATTACGAGTCTTCACTCGTAGCATAGCCTTAGGCACTTGATTACAATTTTTAATTATAAATCACAACACGGCATATTTCTGCATTGTTGTTCCCCAAACCTTGTAAAAAACATAAAATATACTCTTTCGTGAATTAAGTTTACTTTTTGTGGAAAATAAAACCATACATTCAGATAAAAAAATAATTTGATAAGCAATTGTAAGTAAATAAAAATTACTATTATTCCTGGTTAACTACAGTTTTGATGCTGTATTCATGTGAAGAAATTACGAGTCTTTCACTCGTAGCATAGCCTTAGGCACTTGATTACAATTTTAACTTATAACAATCACAACACGGCATATTTCTGCATTGTTTGTTTCCCCAAACCTTGTAAAAAAACATAAAATATACTCTTTTCGTGAATTAGTTTACTTTTTGTGGAAAATAAAAACCATACATTCAGATAAAAATAATTTGATAAGCAATTGTAAGTAAATAAAAATTACTATTATTCCTGGTTAACTACAGTTTTTGATGCTGTATTCATGTGAAAGAAATTACGAGTCTTTCACTCGTAGCATAGCCTTAGGCACTTGATTACAATTTTAACTTATACAATCACAACACGGCATATTTCTGCATTGTTTGTTTCCCCAACCTTGTAAAAAACATAAAATATACTCTTTTCGTGAATTAAGTTTACTTTTTGTGGAAAATAAAACCATAATTCAGATAAAAATAATTTGATAAGCAATTGTAAGAAATAAAAATTACTATTATTCCTGGTTAACTACAGTTTTTGATGCTGTATTCATGTGAAAGAAATTACGAGTCTTTCACTCGTAGCATAGCCTTAGGCACTTGATTACAATTTTAACTTATACAATCACAACACGGCATATTTCTGCATTGTTTGTTTCCCCAAACCTTGTGTTAGATCGAATCAGAAACATTTCATCTTGTGATTGTAATAGTGGTTTTTGAGCACATTGGCTAATGAGGAGACTGTACAAACGATAGAAACAGATTTGATCAACTTTATTGCGTATCGACAAAGAGCATCTTCATTAACAATGTGGTTCCTAGAACGTAATATTTCCGTAATATAATAACACAGCGCGAATGTTTGTAGAAGTAAGTGTTTTTGGGTGCTCTTGCGAAACGTACAATATACTTTTAGAGGTTCTTCATGCTTGCATTTGCCTGAATCCATAGATCAGATAACAGGTATATGACATACTGCAGTTATATGTGAACCATTTTATATGTGCCTTGCATGAAATTTGGATGCTTGGCTTAGTCAATGTCATAGAAAGTGTTGCAGTAGTTGAGCTGAAGAATTGAAGAACTCTGGATGAAACATTTAGTTTTGGTGGCTCTAGTTCTACATTTCCATTTAATAAGTAATATTTTGAAACCTCGACCGAATGGTTCCTATGCTATATTACATGTTATCAAAGACATAGGATGCTCAAGAAATAAAAATCCAGTCAGGAACAAAAGTTACAAAACCACGAGTTTCACAACTTTTCAATGGCAATGGAATAAAAGTTGAAGATGAACCTCAAGTCGAATTCATCAAAACTTTTAAGGCAAAGTTGAGCATACAACTCGAATGCGTGCTCCCAGAACCTTTGACAACGGCAGTTCAGACGAACGGAACGTACAATAGGGAACTTGGCCTTCTGCAGAACAGTTTTCTAGACATATTGGCAACAAATTTTATTTCGCCTTCGAACTCTACCAGTTTGCGGACTACACAGTGCTTTTGAGGACTTTTTCTTATTGTGTCGTTGCACTAAAATTCCCTCGAACACCGTTCAAAGAGGTTTCACTTCTTCCGTATCAACCGCAAGTGTCGGTTGTCATCTTTTTATCTCTGTTTGCAGTATCAGTGGTCTTGCATTTTACTCTCTATTTAGATAATAAACGAAATGTACAGTTTCGGCAAGGGTAAACACGTTGACTTTGCGCAGGTAGATATAATTCTCACAGCAATTCGTTCTTGGAAGTTTGCTATTGTGTGCTGTAGTGTTGGACAACGCTTATGAAGGCCATTTGTAGAGTTTTTTTGACAACTCCACGTAATTTACCGGTAATAGCAACATTAAAGAAGGCGACTTCTGAGCTTAAGCGCTTTTTCACAACTAATCTTGTATCGAGTGTTTTCGAAAGCGAGTTCACCAGCGACGTGCTTAGCAAAATTCTAAAAACTGGTGACATTGGTATTTTGATAAATACAGAATTTATGTGTTTTTATTCTAGACTCAAGAGTTTTACGAGTAATTGGTAAAATACTACATTCATTACCCGAATGTGCTAATACTCCTGGATTTGTATCCTTTGTGATGCGAAAAAAATTGCATTGAAGAAAGAATTTCGTTTTCTTGTGATACATGTTTTGGATGGTGGGTTTTACAATCATTGTTTTTTCTCAGCTGCACCGCGTGGTAGTAAACGGAATTTTGGCGCCTGTAGTGAAAAGTGGTGCGGCAGAGAGCCATGAGCCATTAGATCTTTGACATATTGAATGTCCTTTCATGCTTGTGGAGAAAGGCAACATCAGTATTCCTTCTGGAAGAGCGTGGGGTTATTTTTCTAATCTTTCCTTGTGTACTTTTGTGTACTTTTCACGGTACGAAAGTGAGACATAGATTTTGCCAGGTGAAGTGAATTGCAACAAAAGTAAAAACAAGACAGTGATATAGGTATTGCCTATAGAAACTCTTAGAAGACATCTGCTGAGTTGTTTTTTTTTTGACAACTCCGCTGATATAGCAGGAAGTGTCACATTATGAAAGTGTAATGCTTCAATTTCAATATTTACACCGCAATCACTTAGAAAGAAATAAAATATTATAATTCAACATAATAATATTCAAATAATATAATTCAACATAAAATTCAATATAATAAAACAACTGCTTTAAAACAGGCACTATCTCAAACTGATCATCTTTTTTCAAAGTGAATCTGAAGTAGGTAGCCCTTCTTAAGATTTTGTACATCATGGAAATTCATTGGTTAAAATACTGTTCGAAAGATACATTATTTTTTCATATAATTCTTGAGTAAATTTCTAGTTACATTCACAGTTCCTAATGCTGTATTTGAAACTGTATTTGCTACTGCTACTGTATTTGAAAGTAATAAGTACTTTATAGAGCATAAAGTATTTAAAAGCTGTCAATTATTTAACAGGTGTATTACAGTTAAGAAGAAAATGAAATTGGAAAATACATATTCCAATTCCTGTAGTGTTATTTTTGTTGTATGTTTTTTCAGACATTGAATAATGATTTCAGTTGCTAGAAAATATTTAATTATATGCATAGTTGAAGATCATTGCTGTAGATTGTTCTACGCCACATCGAAATAATGTTGAGTAATACAAAGAAAAATGCTTCAATCCGATATTTATCGCCACAGAGTTAAGAAGAAATGTGCTAAATACAATACGACGTCATTTTTTACACCAGTATCATAATATTCACTCAAAATGTAATAATGTAAATGACGAATGTGTTAGTAGGATTATTTTTTGTTTGAAGGGGGGGTAGTGGAATAAGATAAGCCAAGTGTCCCGGTTTTTGTTGAAAATCGTAATTGATGCATAAAAAACGTTTTTTGCCATATTTCAATTAATTTTCTGGCAGTACTTTGTACAAAAGAAGAATATACGTATTTTTAGCTCCTCATGTAAATTACATTTTTTAAACCACATTACACGTATGAATATTGACTTTAATAATTCCTTCGATTGTGTATATATGATAAAGACATTTCAACATATTTTCAGTCGTTTATATTTTATTTTGACTCTTCAATCAAAAAAGAAAGGGAAAATATTAAAAATTTTTATTCGTTTTTTAAAAATATGCCATGTTCTGATACAGATCATAAAAATATCTAAATCCCAATTATAGTTCTGTAAATTCTCTACAGTTGCCCAAAATTTTAACTTTTTATCATATAATTCCCACCCGACCGCTCAATATAAATAAAATAAGAATTTAATAGATCTTATTTTCTTAAAATTAGGTTATATTTTATTAACTTTCGTAGGTTTTATGTTTATTAGAAAATACAGAAAATGAAAAAAATGTTAAAATAATATTATGACCACTTAGAAATTGGTTTATTTAAATGTTTTAAAAAAGAGGTAAACTCTAATGCAAGTGAAATTGTTGTATGTATTGTATCACTGGTGTGATTGCTTCGAAGTTTGGCACTAATACTTTTGAACGGACAAGAATCAAACTTCGCTTCGATCACAAAAAATTACAAATTTGCTGTGGAGTATATGCAATTTAACTATCGTAGCTTACCCATTGTTGAAACTAAAATATCACACACGCAATCCGAGCAGTGAACAGTAAATGTTTAGGTGTTTCCCTTGAGATATTTAGTGGTCTAACGTATAAAAGAAGAATTAATTAATTAAGGTAGAATAATTCTACAAATGGTCTAGAATGAACTATTGAAAAATGTATATTACTCCTGGTGTTGGAAATTTATCTTAATTGCATCTCGATATGAATGTATTATGTGTAGACAAGATATAAAAATAGTGGAGAAAGGTTATGAATGAAGGATATGTAAATAATTAGGTTGATGCTAAACCCGCGACAGAGTGGATGATTTTCATAGGAAAGGGTTCTTTAAAGTATTGATGTATTAGTGATTAGAAGTGAATAAAATTCCACCCAGTTTGTACTTAGGCTTTACGTAGACTTTAATGGACTTGAGTTTAGGTATTTTATTTTTAAGTTAGTATAGAATTTATTTATTTATTATAGTTAGAAAGTGACTGAAGACGACCGGTGGTATGAAAGTGGGAAGAAGACTAGGAGTGGAGTGAGGCGACAACAGGCTAGAATATATAAAAATTGGGCGAACTTTGCGAGAATACAAAGAATTCCTGTCTTTAATTAATTAAATTGTGAAAAATGAATACCGTAGCAACCCTTAGCACTTTGATATTATGAGATTAAAATAAATGTTCAACAAAATTGTAAAGTGGTATACTTGTTTGTTTTTTCACCTAAACTCGTGAAGAACGAGCAGTTATTGGTGTTAGCGAGAAGTGTCGATTCGGAAAATCGGGTGCTGCCCCGTTCACCAGCTGTTTATTACATGACTGAGATTATTAAATGCCTAAAAAAGCCGTTTTCTAAGCTAGTGTACGTACAAAGACGTCGTAGGTCCAATAGAACTGATTTCTTTAAAATTGTGTAGTTTCAATTTATTGCTCCCGTCTCATACAGAAACATTCTGAAAGATAGCTATTTCTCCTTCAAATGAAGTGTATTGTCCATAATTAGTTATCTAATTAATGTCAATCACATTTGGTTGACAATAATATTAGTTTTAGAATTTTTTAAAAATTGAGATGTTAGTTTCAAAAAAAGATTTTCTCAAGAATTGTTCTAATTGTTTCTTTTACCTTTTTGTATGGCTAGAGGTAAATCCCCTGCAAAACAAGACATCTCTATTTTGATGTATTCTTTGACATTTTCCAAAATTATACCATTTTTTGGGGAAAATCGCTCACACTATTAAAATTGACAATATAGTACACGTTTTCTTTACAATTTATGGCTTTTGTGAGTACAAATGACCTCTTATGAAGTTGCTCGAAAGTTTGGGCTTAAAATTGGGAATTTTCAGAAAAGATCAAATGACGCTTTCTCACAAACGACTTCAAATTTTTAAACGAAAATTTGCTTAGAGAATCAGGTTAACTAACAGCCTCTGATATTCCTTAAGATATATTTCCATTTTACTATTAGGGAACAGAAACATTAGGAAAATATGAAAAAAAATAAGTAAAAGTGCTGAATGGTTAGATCCGGCGCCGACCAACTCGCCGGTTTGCTGTTTTTTTCTTCTTTTTTTGTTTCATCAAGATATCCCCATCCGGGACAAGCTCTTAGCTTCTGACTGGTCTTACGACATGAGGTAGAGTTGTGCTCGTAAGTGTTGTGTATACCATCCCCGTGCATGGAACAAGGATGAGGAAGGAAAGGTCGCGCTCGGTCCATGGCCCACACTCATGCACTAGAGTACTGCTCTTTCATTCGTCTGGTGTTGATGAGCGAAACCACGGATATCTACCAATCAGTGCCGTCGGCCGATACAATTCTCCTCCAGACTACGGTTGATATCGACTCAACTTTGCCCCGAGTTGAAAGTCCGTACTCTGATTCACCTCAGTCGGTTTTATGTTTCCTAATCTTAGAAGAAACAAAGAATAAAATGTAACTTAAGAGACTAGCCAAAAATGCAACAATTACTCTTCAATAAACGTGCAAATACAGGCATAACGAAATGCTGACATTATATTTCAGTAAGCACTTCAACGGAATTTGTGAACCCTTTATTTTTATTCTTGATTCCTGGCGTACATTTCATTTTTGCTTCTCCTCTGTCAACATGAACGGGTGACCCTTCGGTCACCCTGAAACGACTTCCTTTTTCGCCGATCTGAATTGCAAATCACCGTTCGCTTACATCAGACATCTTGAAAGAAAAGAGCTTAGTAAAGTCCTCTTAATGTCGTTCTACCTAACGTTCGCCATTTCGATAAGAAGGTTGCCTTCGGTGATTTTTTCGAATATTTGCATTTTACATTTTACGAAAAAATCTTGAACATCAGGTGGTTTGACAGGTCCTGTCAAATGATTTGGACAATTTAGAATTTTCTTGGCCATTAATAATCCAGTTTTGATGTGTTTTCCATTTGAGAAGTCAAGTATTATAACCTCTAAATTATTGATCAAGGTTTTATTTATCTTAGGGCAATATTTTATGGTTATTCATGCTATTTGATGAGTTTATGTTTTGTAACCTGGTCACATACACGTGAAACTTAGGAGACGATTATATGGTTTGGTGCGGTTCTTTTGCAACCAAATTCTGCTAAACCTGACCTTTTACAGAGTAATATTAATTTGTTGAGAGTATATTGATAATAGTTTCCCTTAGCAATGATCACATTTCCGCCACTGGCATCTGCATCATATTGTCTCAAGAAAACTCAGTCGGTTAGCGATTGTCATATCATTTTGTCGTGGCCTCTGCAAAACTGAAAACATTTATCAATATTACAAGAACTCAACATTATTCATCGCCGGTTTACTTGTAATCTGTCGCAGAATTCTTTGGCATTAGCGAGGTAGATATCAAAAACAAAGAGATCCATTGAAAGACGGGAAAATGTTTATAAAGTAATTTTTCCAGTAGTTGGGAGCCTGTGAGTGAATTGGGCGATGCTATAACTGATTCTACGAAGACGTCTGTTGAGACTAACGAATTCGATTGTCATCATATTTAACCTTCTTACAGTGGAAGTTTATCTGGCGAGGAAAGGAAGGAAAGTTCTCGTTATATTCTTTTATTATTTTTCTGGATGTAATTAACAAACAAAATCTTTGATTCTTTTCATGTATTATGTAAAATGTGCAATTTTTCTATTGCTAGCAAGTAGGTTATACTTTTTTCTAGAGTAATATGAAATACACTTTTAAGCTGCCCGAAAGCAAATCGAAAATGATCGAATTCACTCCGAAGAGGAATTCTCAGCCTTTACTCTTAAGTGTACGTTTCATTTGAAGTAACTTACGCAATTTTCTTTTGTCTTCTTATAAAACTTGCAGGAATCGCCACTGTCATCGCAAATTGTCATTACTACTCGCACTTGTAGTTGTATTTCTGTGGCTGCGGTAAACTTCATTTTCATTGTGTCTTCTAATTTATATTTCACAAAATATAACCCTTTTTTCTCCTTTGTCAAATGAACTCTACCTTTTTCAAGGGGGCTTTACACATCTGAGGAAGTTATCTGTTCCCATTACCTCGGGAAAGAGCTAATCTTTTCTAATTCTACTTTTTTATTCCGAATTACCTTGCTACTTAGGGAAATAGTATTTGTTTGTCAATACAATACTGAAAGTAGTATTATAATTTGTTAATTTTAATAACTTATGTTCCTCGTTCTTGATTTTTTGTTGATATTTTTCTTGTCTGTGTTGATAGTTGCATTGCACTATATACTTGATAATGCATTAAACGAATATCACTCATATCAGTATTTTGCCGTTTACATTCTAACAATAAGATTTATTACGTATTTGTTACGTAATAATACGTAAAAATACCTATATTGTTTACAATATTCCATTTTTAACCTCATACATTTCAACAGTTTTTCCCGTTCTCAAGTTCACCCATAACATGATATTGGATCTGTAGCGTTCGCCATTTCGTGGCCCGAGAGTCGCCTCCATTTGGTGGGCGCGCGTAGCTCGATTCTGCTGCCGCCGTCTGCTGGAAAGGTGCAACGATCTCCGATTGCGTCACACAGCGGCAAACAGGCTGCCTTTAATTGGAATCGCCCTCATTTAGGCGCCCGGCCTCTAAACAAGCCTCGTGTCGACCTCTGCCCCCCTCCCCTTCCCTCTCCACCCCACCCCTCGTACCACACACGTTCGTCTCCCACTGCGCTGACACTCCCGAATTTCCGCTGGCACTTTTCGCCCGTGGCGCTGCTCTTTTGTTTGCGGTCTTTGCCGTTCGTCTGTCCGCGCACGTGTTTGGAGCGATGGCGTTTGTTTATTTGTTGTGTGTGTGTGTGTGTGTGTGTGTCAAAGAGTACCGGTATTTTACGAGTATTTTATTGCTGTATCGCTGGAATACAGCGCTTGTGAAAACGTATCACTCTTTACCAGCCCCCGCGGAGATCCATAAAAATACTTGGAAATGCTGAATAACGATGGAGTTAACATCGCTCATATTTTTGTGGCGATATACGATTTCGCAAAAACTTCGAATGGAGCTTTAGATTCATTTAACTATTTTTGTGTATTGATGGGGAATGAGCGATGATTTAACGAGTGGAATGCGTACTTCGTGGAAGTCGATTTAAAATGTGCGCTTTCCTTTTTTTAAAATGTATTATTGTAAATGTCGCATATTAATAAAGTTTTAAATTAAAATTCAAAGAATAAGATTGTTTCATTTTAAAAATCTTCATCATTTTGGTACGTTTTGGAACTTGAATCGTTTAAAGATAATTCTTCAACAGCTTATTTTAAATTGCTGTAGTCGATAAGCAGTATTATTCATTTCCGGGTATATTCTATTCATTTTAGAACATTTTTCCCATTTTACTGTATAGTCTTCAGCTCTCGTAATATGCTATTGAATTTATATATCGAAGCGAGCAAAACGAATAAAAAATGTAAAATCGTATATAGATTTGATTCTAAGGAAGTTCGGAGGGGCCAATATCTGTTCGTGATTAAACGTTTTGTGAAGAGAACTTTGAAAGACAGAATTGTAAACTCGAGAACGAGCTGATACTTCCGTTATTTTATAGCTACTTACGGGAACAATCTTAAGCGAGAATATTGTCTTCCGTTCCCTGGATGTTGGGAGAATACTGCCCATGGAGATTCGTAGGTGTTCCTGTTGTTTACCCCTTCTGTTCGTGAATCGTGTTTTGCCAATCTTAAGAATTCCCTTTCTTTTGTACTTCTACAGTATCTCATCAAACGTCCTTTCTCCCGGGAATATTGACCGGGTTTATTAACTTATGGTAATTGTAATTTAGTTTCATTTATTTATTTCACTTTGTCTTACTGTACAGGACCAATTAAAATTTCACATGTTAATCACATGAAATATTCAAGGTTAAGTAATACAAACAGGTAAATTTATTGATTGAATTGCAGTCTTGTTTTACGAAATTTCAATTTCCTAAATTTTGATCTTCAGTTAATGTATATGTCTTTCGTTGTGAAAAGAAAAAAGACTTAACTTATAAATTGCGTCATTATATGTGGTAATTTAATAGAATTTCCAACAACCCAAGTCAATCCTGCAAATTTCTAAAAACTGAGGTACTGTGTGGATAAGTTCTTTCTTATTGCGGAACTTGGTCCCCAAAACATTTATAATAAAAAAAGACACAAAATACTCCGAATCTTTACTTACAATAATTTGCTCAAATTTTTCACTTTTACATAACGCTTAATTACGAATGACGAATTTCAGATATCACTGAAATTACATAATATATGCTAAAATGTTGTTTTTTGTGTATTATACCTAGATAAATCACATATACTCATTTGTTCTAATTAATAAATGAAAAATATAATTCTAAATGTTTTCTAGACACAATTCATGTAGGGTCAGTTTATTGCTTACATCCCAACCAAACCAAATTCATTACCATATAAATCCAACTAAGAATACAAAAGAAGAGGATCTGTACAGAAAGTCACAACCAATCTCTCGATAATAATTTTCGCTTCGGAGAGAGTGTGGCATATCTTTTTACTGTGTAGTATGTCTTGTTCTTATTTATGCAAGTGTTAGTGTAATGTGTTGCGTACGTGTGTGTCTGTGAGTGTACATTAGATCTACTTAGAAAATGAAACCGATGTTTTCTAGACACAATTCATGTAGGGTCAGTTTATTGCTAACATGCTAACCAAACCAATTCATTACCATATAAATCCAACTAAGGATACTCGTACAAAAGAAGAGGCCCATAACATGAAAGTCACACCAACCACAACCAACCTCTCCCTATTCGTAAACGTTAATTTTCGCTTCGGAGAGTGTGTGGCATGTCTGGTTACTGTATACTTTGTCTTCGTATTTATGTATTCCTTAGTAGTGTGTCTGTGTGCATGTGCGATGTGGTAAGAAGATGAAACACATTCGATCAAAATCGAGGAATTAACATTTACGAATAGCGGGAGGCCTGCTGTGACTATTGCGACCCATTGTGCTATTTCTCACCCAAGCTCTTCCAACCTCAAGAAAGGGGCCATGAGGCGCTATCTCATGTTTCTGGAACTACCCACGAGGCATGACACCTTCCGCGCCGCCCTCGCCCTCGCAAACGCAGGAAGCGCCGACGGCGCCCTTTGGCGGCGGGGGGCGGGGGCGGCCGAAAGGGAGATGTCAGCGATAGGAGGCCCCGCCGCGGGGAGGGGAGGGGCGGCAAGGCCCGCGTTATAAATAAACCGCTTCCGAGCGCCCTGCATGTCCGTCGTTTACAACGCGGATCTGTCGAACACGTGTTCATCGCTTTACGAGGCCCCGAAGCGCCGCGTCGGCGGAAGCCGGGACAGTCCTCTTGCGGACACGTGCTCGCTGGTGGGCGCTGCCAGGCGCGGCGGACGTACAAAGGTGTCTTGACTTGCGGTTAGTCGGTTTCCGAGGATTGCTAGGGTGATAGTTGTTTTGGCAACACTGACATTTATATTTAAGCTCCCCCTATTTAATCTAACCCTAACTATGCCAAGCTATAATTGGCCTCGTATATTACCGAGGGGGACTTTCCGAGAAGCAGGAGGAAATTTGATTGTATTTAAGTATTAGAAAATTTTGCTGAATTAATAAATTCAGTCAAGAATTCTTGTTTACAATTGAATACTTGTTTTTTTTTATTTTAAACAGAAACATAGTTAATTTTCAAGTTTATCATTTTAAAAAAATCGTAACAGTATTTTCAATCTATGTCGAGAAAGCCTATTAAATTGTATGCTAAATAAAGGTCCATGTACCCTCACAACATATTAGTGTACCAAGCCTTCAAAATCTACAAATATTTCTAAAGTATATTCGGTATTTTCAAATTTCAAGTGAATAGCCTCACAGCTCATATGTGCATTAATGGAAGTACTAAAGATTACTTATGAACAACTGCATCGCAGGTTGAACAAAAAGCACAAGAATCATAAACAATATCAGTGGTTTTCAGATTTCGTAGAAATTGAAACCTAAAAACGAAGTCTATGGCGCTGTGAGCAAAGGTAACTCTAGGATTCATATCAGAACAATTAAAAAATAAAATATAGTTCTTAGGCAAATTGATTTGATTTGATTATTGAAAACAGAGTATAATTACAAATGCTAGGAGAAAACCTTTTTTAGCATATCAGCTGTGTTTGAAAAGTGCCGTAATCTAATAGCAAACCCTTGCCCTCTGCCTGGTGAGTGAGCTGCACTCGAGAGTACCGAGGTCGATGCAAGTGATACTGTAGAAGTGGAGCATCTTCATTGAATTTTCTTTGCTGAACTCAGAGTTGTATTAACATGACCAATTATTAATGCTCATTTGTTCTGAGTTGTATTGGCATGCTGGTGGTAGAAACTCATTGGAAAGAGTGAACTGTTTTCATGTACCCGATTTTCTGTGTAGAGAACGTCGACTATCTAAAATTTGTAAACAAGAAACATTATTAACTAACATATAACGTCAATGGGGTCAATTTCCTGAAAAATGTTTCCAGATCATTTAACGCATAGAATTCCGTAGAATTTAACATGCAACTTTTTTAAACATTACGTTAATAAAGTAATAAAAAAAGATTTGATTTTAATTTTGTATTAAAGAAACTGTGATACATTTCTGACAATCAGTATTTAATGCGTTGATTTGATAATTTTTGCATGATAAACTGAAATAAATTAGACTGTCCAATATTTATCGTTAGTTTTATTCTTTGGGTACGTTACGAGTTTAACTTAAGAGCAAATTCGATAGTAGTTTTGGCGAGAAAGACAATAAACCCCGACGGCTAGAATGCTACTCCAGCGAATTTAATATACTGCAAAATCCTTAGTTTTTTATAGTAATAAAATATTCGACAAACATTTATCTTTCAAAGGATTGAGTCCATGAAATGTGTCTCTCTTTTTACTCTGAGATTCAGCCAGCGGAATACGGAATGAAGGAAGAACTCGTTTTTCTTCCGCCAAGATTTATTTCGCGCCGCCCAGGTGAGGAGGCGGGGGCGGCCGAGGCGCGGAAGGAAGAGGACGACCTGAACGGATGTTGGAGGGAGAGGGAAACGAGGAGTGGTGGCGTAGGACGGTAGGAGTCATGAAAGCGCTCGAGCATCCCAAAGGAAGATGGCACGAAAGGGAGAAAAGTAGCGGCGTGGCACGGAAGGAACTCACGGAGAAAAGGAAATTAGGGCACGCGAGAAAGAACCATTTCCTTGTGAAGAGAGACGAGAAGTAAATCGTATAAGCAAATTCGCGACGAGCACTATCAGTAAGAGTAAGGACAGAATGAGATCGAGAGGCACGCAGTCATCGAGGGGACGGACAAGGAGGGACGGGTGGAGAGGGGTTAGAGGACGGAAGGGGAAGGGTGGGAGGGAGTGCACGGGTGACATGGGAAGGGTGGGAGGAAGGAATATGGGTGAGGGAACAGAGGCCAAATTCAGTCGAAGAGAGGACGACTAGATTTCGAGTCCCGACAGAGGCAGAATTTTCGACCCTAGGTAGAGAGCTGGGTCCAGTTCAGCGACTGCCTCGAGGAGACTTCCAACAGCCAGCTGCACTGATCGGTGGTTTTCGGCGATTTCTCCGATTAACACCAGGTAAATACTTGAACAGTACCCTACATAACCAATCAATCAAGAAAAGGACGAGTGAGGAGGGAGAAGAGTAAGAAGGAGGAAGAGTGAGGAGGTACGAGGAGTAAGGAGGATGAAAGATAAGGGGGAACTGGTGATGAGGTGGGCCAGTGATGAGGGGTTGTGAGTAATGAGGGGGAACGAGTGTTGGCGGGGACGAGCGAGGACGGAGACAAGTAATGAGAGGGGCGAGTGGTAGGAGGGCGAAATGTGAGGGGTATGAGTGGTGAGGGGGACGAGTGGTGAGGGGGACGAGTGGTGAGGGGGACGAGTGGTGAGGGGGACGAGTGGTGAGGGGGACGAGTGGTGACGGGGACGAGTGGTGACGGGGACGAATGGGGGTGGAGACTGGCAAGACTTTGTTGAGAGGGAGATTGGTGAAATGAGGATCGTGGAGGAGATTCTGAGGATCAAAATAGCAGAAATAACAAGGTGGAAAACACAGCTACATGAGCTGTGGGGAAGGGCACATATGGACAGAGTAGATTGTGAACGTGAAAAGGCAGCGTTGAGACAATAGACGAGAGCGGCAATGCCAACGCGAGAGCTGCGATGCGCTGTGCAGGGAAACGGCGTGCGGTGCGGAAAAGGGACGCGGCGAAGAGGTTTCGCCTGCAGCGAGAGCGAGAGCGAGAGGATCGAGTGAGTGGGGTGCGAGGGAGGGGGCCCAAGAGAAGGGGGCACCGCAGCCTGGAAGAGCAGTCGGCCGCACTTTAAACCTTGTCGCAGCTCGTGAGTTACAGCCGGGATTCTGTGGGCGCGTCCACGCAGTCCCAGTTCCGCGGATAATGGCGCCACTGCCGCACGAGGCGCGTCATTTCTGTGACATCCTAAGGGTTTCGTGAATGGGTAATGAGCCAACTATTAAGAATTTACGTGAAATTGACGTGGTATTTTCTGTAATATCAAAGGTGTTAACAGTTTAAAAACTTAAAACAATGGAATTTTCTCACTTCTAGTTGGGAATGATTGTACTAGATCTAATGTAGTACTTCGCTACTTTCAACGCCGAATAACAGTTTCATAAAATCGGACACCCAGATCAGGAAGTTCTAGTTTTATCCAGAATTGCTAAAAAAGATGTTTATGGTCATTTAAGGTCTCTGCGGTATCTGGACCAATATGAATAATTAGAGACCAAATGAGGAAATAATATTACTTCTTAGTTTTCAGTTTCTTGGGATTTTTTTTGAAATGTATTAATAGCGATAATTTTGTTGACATAAAAGTGTTTAAGAAATTGATTTTCTGTTTCATGACGCAAATTAAACCCCAAAGTACACATGATACTCATACCAGTACGCGAACGGGGTCTCTCGCATGCTGTTCAGCTGTTACAGGTGACAAACGAGCTACGGCAGCTGCAAATGCCAGTGCGCATTCCCCGGCTCATAATTAACATCTGAACTCTGTTAATTGGCCATTCCTTCGCGCCTCGCCAGAGACGCACGTTTGCCGAAAATGGCGGTTCCCATAGCGCTTCGGTCGGCCGCAACGTCAGCCGCACTTCGCCACGCATGCAATCTGTGCAATGACAGCGGTTCACCTCACTCGCGCGGCCAACAGGACGAGTGCTACACTAGAGACGTATGTGGTGGAGGTGTGTGATTGTGTTTTGGATTGGAAGTAACACGTTGGAATGGAGACAAAAACGGGTCGTGCTCATACCAGCCATTTTAAACTATACTGTAGAAATACATTGTGTCATTGAATTCTAGTTATGAGCGAAATACATGGTGCGTTCCATACGTCTGTCCTCATTAACTTCCAATTTTGGTAGAAAAAATTACTGAACGTTTCTACTTAATCTTCAGTTATCCCACTCACATTTCACATTTGCATATTAACATTTCTAGGTTTTTGAAAATATAATCCGAAGTTTTGTTCGAAAAATTGTCAAAAGTTGGTTCTTTCACCTCACACCCGTTTGAAACGTTTCTTCTCTGAAGGTTTTTTCCAGTTTTGTTAAATGGCAGACGTTGCTAGGTGCCCAATCTGAACTGTAGGGCGAATGGTACAACTCCTTCAAACTATTGTCCCTCACAACATTCTTTCCAATATGAGCTAATGAAGCTAAACACCATGATATTTCACGCGCCGCATCCTACCCAAGTACCTCTCTCCATAAAATAAAGTGAAATGTCGGGTGCAATCTCACAGCATTAAGAATTAAAGGTAGAACTATAAACTACTCATAACGTTTTCTCATTGATAGCGAAATTTTGGTCAGGCCGGAAACTTATGAAACCGCCTATGTAGTTGTTTACTGCTCCATCTGATTGACACTAAATGGAACGTCGATGTTTCATTTCCTATCCTTTTAACTGTTATTAAAAACTATTTGTGTACCTTTCGTTTTGATGTTTTTAGCTACAAATACTCAATTATTTTTCTTCTCACTCATCGTAAAGTAATGGCGAACGGAGACAAAAAGTGTTGGTCTATTTTAATACCAGATACATTTCTTAATCAAATTGACACTATGAGCAAGTCGGACAGGTTCACCTCTTAATCTGTTTAATACGAGTAAATTTTTTTTTTTAGGAATTCAGGGATATTTTCTGGCAAATATCAATAACACTCCTTTTGAACCAAGAACAATTTATACAGCAAATTAGTATTAAAATAAGTACAAATACCTTCTGATAAATGTCAAAAATCATTTCTTTCCTAAACGTTGATTCTATCTACTGGGAAGCTATTGACGAGAATCCTGCTATTGAATGTGGATTGTTAATTGATACTGCACGTCAGAGGATGCTGCCTCGTAAATCTCACTTTTTGTCTGACTGCTCAGTGAAGGTTACAAGAAAGCTATGTAAATTACTGTTGACAATGGTGGGCTCTATTTTTTTCAAATTTTGTATTAATATATGGGAATATTCTCCGTGTATAAAACAATTTGAAGCAAAGAAAAACTAAACGTACAAGACTTATGTGAATGTAAAATATTAGTTTAGAGCACGAGAGCTCGTTATGAAAGGATTCTCTATGTGATGCGATTATGGTCAATGCTAGAAATACGGACGTAAACATATCTGTAAATGACAGAATATATCTTAGTCATTCCTGTCAAGGCGTCTCCTAAGAATGAAGCTGTCAAGTTGATGAAATGCATACACTAATAATATCGTAACGTGCATGCCATCATCTGGTCAAAAAACAGGAAAGAAGTGGAAAGCAGCATCTCCAGCCACATCACTGCTATATTTCTTAATTTGGTTTAATGACGTTATTGAAAGCAGCTTTGCTTATAACTAGGGAGCGGATTTTGATTAATTAAAACTTTACCAAAAATGATAAATAAAATGCTCTTAAAATGCATTAAAAACAAAGATAAATCACGTAAAAATGTATCCAAACAACTTCAGATGAATAACTCAAGCTATTGGGTATGTTACTGATATAATCGAGGCGTCTTCCTTTTGTTCTAGTGAACTCAGCTTGCAAACTTTTGGTTTCGACTGTTCTTTAAAAGAAAATCTCTGCCTTTATTTATCGCGAAATCGGCCGCATTTGCAATGGCGCCGTTAGGCGTCATAGGAAAAATAAATTACATAGTTCTCACAACGGCTGACATTAGAGCGAAGAAATCAAATATGCATTTCAGGAATTCTATGGTAAACAATTGTTGCCCTTCGTAAATATTGTTTGAAACTAGTACCGTTGAAATGATATTTAAATGGATAAAATTTGCGAAAAGTACATTAAAATGACGTCAAAATGTTAAAAATGACTGAATAGTTGACATCGTCGATGAATTAAAAAAAAAGATATGTAAAATGGGATAATTTTGTTTTGTCTTCACATTAAATGAATTTCTATACTAAACGGCATTGTTCTAAAGCGAAAAGAAAAAAATGACATTTCATTAAAATCCTCCCCTACTTACAATTGTGCCAGCATTGAAAAAGCGCCTACAGCGCGTGCAATGAGGCCTTTCGCAGGCAAGGCCCCCTTCTTCATTCCGCGTCTAGGAAGAGGAACACGAAGAGCGGAGTTGCTTGACAGTGAGCAATGACTCCTTGCATCGAGTGGCGGGGCGCTGAGGATCGCGGTCCAGTGACGCGGCGCGTGAGTGGCTCCGGCCGGCGCCGAGAGACTGACGCGGAAGCCAACACTGCGCCGACAGCCAATGACAAACGGCGGGCCACTGTAATTGCGCGGCGACGCTGCCTGAAAAGGTTCCGGAGCTACGCGGCGGCGGCGGCGGCGGCGGCTCACGAGAAGACGGCAATTGTTTTTGAAGAGGATGTGTTGAGACATTAGCGTAGAGATGGAACTCTAGAACACGGGAAATATGGAAATCCGAAACGTGTCTCAAGGAAATAATTATATACGTCGTCATTGCCAACACACATCATCATCAGTTTTCTGCTGTATGGAAGCCACAAAAACGACTACCGACGACCGTACTCTAGTCGTTTTTGTGGCTCCCATACAGCAGAAAACTGATGATGATGGCTAAGCCATCGAAAACTGCTTTTTTAATAAATAATAGTGTTGGCAATGACGACGTATATGATTGTTTCATTAGAAATGCCAACGATAATTTACCACAACACCTATGTGTCTCAAGGTCTTCATTATTATTGGCAATATATGCCGGGAGTGGTTTCTGGTAATTGTTCGTAAAGTTTCTATAGCAAACTGTGCAAAATGAATGCCTTAAGCGGATACTCGAAGCCCCTTGGTTTTTTACAACATTCCCAAATCATAGAGAATTGCAGGTAGATTACATAAAAAATCTTTTTTATGTAATGTTTTATGTAATCTTTTTTAAAGTGTCTTAATTTTTATTTCTCCATTGAACTTTTCTCCTCTAACTCATAAATTTAATTAGGCCGTAATGTTGTAAACCCTTGCAGAATAAAATCCAAATTTCCAAAAGATAAATTGCGTCTACCTTAGTTATTAATATTAATATTGATACCTAGAAAAATAATTTCATCAAAATCTTTCGAATTAAACAGCTGTTTCAAAATACCAAAATTAGATATGGTTTAACGAGTTGACAATTAGTGATGGAGCCAAAACCTATTGTGACTATTAATTAAATTGTACTCAAGCTCTTGAAATGCCTTCTGACCAAACAAGAAATAAAGAAAGAAAGGGGAAAAATTAATTTTCTTCGACTCACTCACCGTAAACCTTGTTGGTTAAGAATCCCACACCATTACTATTACATTAACTTCATCTACATAATTGGCTAAGGAAAACTAACAACAACTTGCATGTGTAGGATTAGGCGAAGAAAAATTAATTTTAAATAAGGCCTTTAAGAGATAAAATTATAAACATGGAGCGTCTCCACTTTAGATTTGTGTTACAGTTAAGGAAAATGAACTATCGTCATATGTTACAAAACTTTAAACAATTTTTTTTAAATTGAAATTTTGTTCCGGATTTATTTTAGTTGCCCATTGGTTGAAGGTAGAGATTATTGGTTAGTTTTGAGTTGAACTAGTAACTTTATTTTATTCACAGCTTAGTATCACTTTCAATGCATGCAGTATCATAAAATGAAGTTGAATCCAAAAAAAAAATTGTGAACAGATTAGACTCTGATTAGTTTAAACAATGTCATTAACGATTAAGAACTATTATTAAACCATACGTACGATAAATAATCATAACCAAAGTGGTATCTGTATGAAAACCTGTCCGTTTGAGATGTCAGTGTTGTTGTTGTGTTCGTGTGTTTGTATCAGTTGGAGTGTGTTTATGTGAACGTGGGAGTGTCTATTTTAACGTGAATGTGAGTGTGTTAGTGTAAATGTGATTGTATTTGCGGTTGAGTTTGTGTCAGTTGTTGTTTGAGGGTGTGTTTGTATTAAAGTGTGAAATGTGTGGAGGTATATCAGTGTCTGGGGTGTGTTTCAGTGTGGAGTGTGTGTGTGTGTGTGTGTGTGGAGGAGTGTCAGTGGTGTGTGTGTGTGTGTGTGTGTGTTAGTGCTTGCGGTGTATATTAGTGTTGGTATGGCGCTAGTGGATGTGTGAGTATCTGAAAGGGGTTGTGTTAATATTCAGTCTGTTTGTGTTAATGTGTGGTTTATGTGTGTTTATGAAAGAGGTGTTTTTGATAGCGTGTGTTTTGGCATAGTGTAAATGTTTGTGATAGTTTGAGAGTTTGTGTTAGTATGTGTGTGTGTGTGTGTGTGTGTGTGTGTGTGTGTGTGTGTGTGTGTGTGTGTGTGGTTAAGTGAGGGTGTGTGTATGCATGTGTGTCTGCTTTGGGGTGGAGAGGTGAAAGTAGGAAGAAGCGTGGACGTGAGGACCATTTCGCAGAGAGCGAGCAGCGTGGGGGCGTCGTGGGGCGGGGTTGGAACTGGAGGCGACGGAGACAAATGCTGCGCGACGTTCCTGGGGACATGCAGCGCTTCGGCGAGCGGCCCAGACGGCAACCGGTTCGACGACGACGGCGACAACAACGACCACGACGGCGTCGATTGACCGCGAAGCGGGACACGTCGTGCCTGGCGCGCTGAGTTATTTACGTGCAGGGCTGTTCAGCTGCGAGATTTGAAGCGTGGACATCCGCTGCAGTGGCCCGCGAGGCACTCCCCTTTCGCTGGACTCCTTCACTCTTCCTTTTTCCCCTGTATCAACATTGCTAGCAGCGCCTCCCCTCCCCCACCCGTGCCAACGGGCTGACTTGGTAAGCAGCGGTTGCTCGCCGATAAGCTCTGGACCAAGCCGCGCCAAGAAGGCCGCCCACATGACCAGCCCTGGTTTAGGACAACGCGCATTACACCATTCTTCGGCCGACTACTGAGGGACGCATTAAATTTAATGTGATTGAGGGTGTTTTACTTTATCTAGTTCATTAATTACAGAATTGCTACCTTAGGTGTTTCCATCGCAAGATATCAGTTAACTTTACTCCGCACTTCAAGGACACGAGCTGGAAAGAGAGGGGAATATTTTTAACTAAGTCAGGAGTTCCAATACCAGAAATGTAAGTCGTAACGAAGCTCCCGATGGAATGATAGTCACCCCCCCCCCCCTCAGTGTCCAGGTCATGGTTTTGAATTGCTTCTATGTTTAAATCGGGATGTATAGAATGGAAAGGAGTTTGCAATGAGATATACAGTAAGTTAAATTGTTCTGGCTTTTAGAGTGGGGAGTGCTGGAACAATAAAATTCGTCCTTTTAATTGGTATTGTGGTGAGTTTTAGTTGGCATTTCCAATGAATTAATTATGAGTCATCATTGCCTACAATATTATTTATTAAAATAGCAGCTTTCGATGACTTAGCCATCATCATCAGTTTTCTGTTGTATGAAAGCCACAAAAACGACTTATTGACGAGTTTTGCGTCCTTTTAAGTTTACTATGATATTTTGTTGCTTACACGAAGCATGTTTCGGCATTCAAAACCAATTAGTAGAAAGAAACGAAAATATAATTGAAGAAAGTTGGTACAATTATTATTATTATTATTATTATTATTATTATTATTATTATTATTATTATTATTATTATTATTATTGTTGTTGTTGTTGTTGTTGTTGTTGTTGTTGTTGTTGTTCACTGCCAAAAAAAGCAATAAAACAGTAAATATGAGAAACACACTCATTTGATAGTGTTTATTTGATTCGTTTCCACAATTCTTAATTATTCGCACCATTCATCGTACTAATGTAGCTATTTTATAGCGCATTTTTGCATGCATAGCCTTTTCTTAGGACTTGTTACTCCTCTCCTTGTTCGTAATAAAGTTCAGTGGCGCGACATCCTGCGGAGGGGGGCAGATGTGCGATTCTCGATTTGGGTCGTGACGCGGCGTCGTCTTCCGCGCGGGCGGGGCCGCGGATGTCCTGTACGACGGGATGCGGAGTGACACAGCGGCGGCGGGCGCGGGCGGCAGGAAGGCGCACGTGGGCGAGGGGCGGGGCGGGGCGGGGCGGGCGGGGAGGGCGGGCGGGGCGGGGCGCGAGTGGCGCACCTGAGACGGCGTGGGGGGCCGCGGTGGGCAGGATGTGGATGCCGCCGCCGCCGCTGGGGCTTAAGTGCCGCGCGGGACACCGCAGGAAACACAAGCCACCGGCTCCGCCCGCTTGCCGACGCCCTCGAAGCCTTCTTGCATTTTTTCTCCCTTTTCGCTGTTCCTTTTTCTTTTCTACTTTCTTTTTATTAAAATAGTGTTATCTTCCTTTTGTTTTGTCTTTTCTTTTTCTTTTCTTTTTTCCGTTTGTTTTATTTATTTTTATTTTTTCCTTTTCTTTTATTTTTTATTTTTTATTTTACGTAATTTTCAGATTTCTTTCCGTTTAGTTGCTCTCTTCAACTCCCTCTTCTCTATTTTTACATAATCAGTCGCATCATTATAGTACATCATTAAAATTAAAGTGTACTAATATTCTTAGTTGTAATATGTAAATTGAAGGTTCTGCCACCAGGTTGTATACCTACCTGCAGAAATAATATATCTATCTGTCTATCATCAATTTTTTGCTGTCGTATTTCATCTTGCCTAATTTCTTCTTCGTTCTCTTTTTCGTAGCATTTACACTCGTTTCTGTTTACCACTCCCTTAGCTTCGCATTTTCCACTCTTCATCTTTTTCTGCATTTCCAGTCTTTATGTTCCCCATCACTTTTCTATCTTTTATATATTGTACTTGAATATTTTATTGGAGACAGTTAATATCTTGAAACTTATTGGTCGTTTTTACAGGCACAATATTGTCTCTTGTACGATTTTTTGTTTAACATTATTATTATTATTATAAATGTTTCACTGTTTAAAGAATTGACTGCTCCAGCTGGAAATCTAATCCGCCGCTAGTGGTTTTCACCCATTTGTTCTAATTATTGCAGCGGCAACTGTGATACGGAAAACCACATTTTCCAACTAATTGATAAAATTTGCGACTGTGATAATGTGATAAAATGTAAGATAAATGTCTGTATGTACGTCTGAATAACTACGATCATTACCGTATCATTAGTTTAGACCGGTAAGTAGAACCCTAACTGAAAGCTAAGAAATAAAATCAGGTAAAGAGAGGGAATTGCCTAATTAGAGTTTAAACATTATTTCAGTTCACATACAAAAATACATTCATTACGTATCAATTAAACTGTTCGTTAATGAGCATTAAAAACATTGAAAGCACCTTGTCGCTTGAAAGAGATTAACTCAGGAACTAAGCGACAAACGAGACACTTACTGTGACTATATGTTGCACTTCAATGCATTATTGCTATTTCTGGAAAAGATAATACACGCGACGTGCATACGAGCTACTAATATATTATTCCTAATGTACCTGCATTTTACCATGTACCTATATTTTTCCTTACGGTTTAAACTTCATATCTCATCATTCGAAGTCATACATTTTTATTCATCTAGTCCTCGGAGGTGATATGCTAGACCAATAACATTAGCTCGATGGGGGCGTGCACCTTCACTTAATGAAAGTTACTACATATCTTCGTTTCATCGTTGCTACCTGCGAATGGCGTGCGGGTGTCTGGAAATTGAAAGATTAGATGTCTTAAGAGGGCGAGAAGTTGATAAGAACAAAATATGTTTTTAGTCCAGAAAACTACGCTTTAACCGTGTTATGATAATATGCTATTCTTTAGATAGCAAACGGAACATTATAGACGAAAAAAGTTCATCGTAGTAAATCGATTTCCAAACCGGGCGTATCGTGCAGGGATTCATATTCATATTTATTACTACATTCACATATTTACTCTGGTTTATTATATTTACATTTACATTTTATAGTTGCATTATTTGTATATATTAACATTATATTTTTTACATTTACATTACATTTTGCATTATTTATATATATATATATATATATATATATATATATATATATATATATATATATATATATATATATATTCCGAATACATTCATATTTATGTGTTTGAAACTATGTCCTGAATGCCGCGAAACCACTTACGCCGTGTTTGCTTATTCTTCGAAGATCACATCATTGAACTCCCAAGCTAAATCTTCCCCTCGGTCGCCGGAGACGTGCCCCTAGAGACGTGACGTCAACCCGAAGGGGAGTGGGCCTTTCCGTAACGAAGGCCCCACACGTCTGCGCTCTCCGCTGCTCCCTCGGGATCGCGCGCGGACGGGTGGCGGGGCGGAGCAGAGGGCGTCTGCGGGGGCGGAGACGCTGCGACGCGGCGGCGAGGTTAAAAGGGGTCATGAATAGGCCGCCAGCTTTTTAAACTTAACGCAAAAAAAGGGGGAGTGGTGTTTTTTTTTTTACTCGGGTGCGGAAATATTTCCCCCCAAAGCGTCCTTCTAGAATATAAGGTAGTGTTTTCTTTTGTGGAGAGAATAATGAGAGAAAAACCATGTGTTCGTTTGTTGTTTTTCTTGTTTGGGGTTGTTTGTTGGTTGTTTTTTTCGTCTCTTACGCCCGAACTGTAAATCAGTTCGGTAGAAGTTGGACCGTGTTTGTGACGTACAGAAGTTGGTGGTTTGGGCGAGTTGTTTCTTTGTTGTCTCGCTTGTGTAGTCTATTACAAATTTCAAGTACTAAAATTAAAAATGCTTCTCGACCGAATGATTAGAATTTTGATGACAAAAGCGGTATACAATTTCATGTACTGGAGAGACATATTCAGCTTGGGGCTAAGGATACAAATAATTAACTATTAAAGTGCAATACACAATTTAAAATGCATGTTTTGTACCTATACGCATCTAATTGACGTGAATTTGTTCCAAGATAATATTTCACGTATATATTACGAATTCTTTCATTATCTTGACGTCGTTTCTGATGTACTCATGTTTTTGGATGCTTCATGGATGGATTAACTAGGTATTTAAAATCCGAATAATATTTACTTTAGTTCTGTTAATACATCGTTGAGCATTGTTTCATATAATATGTGGTGAATGGAGCTCATTGGAATTAATTTATTACATATTATAGTGCATAGTCAAATTCTTCTGTAATGTATTTTATCACTATTGTTAGATCTAGTTTGGGGAAAATTCATTTGTATATCCACACTAGCAAAATACCCGTCATTTTCATATTCAAGTCTTGTGAAACGAAAACATCTCCGTCTCTCGCTCTCTGTGTATCTTTCTATCTGTCTCTCTACCTGTCTCTGTTTCTATCTCTATCCTTCTCTGTTTCTTTCTATATCTGTATGTCTATGACTCTCCCTCTGTGTCGGTCATTCTGTTTCTTTTCTTCTGTCTCTATCGCTTTGTCTCTCTCACTCTGTCGCTCTTACTTCCGCGCGTTGCTGTCCTCCGCCTCTCTCTCTCTCTCTCTCTCTCTCTCTCTTGGACACGTCGCTGTCCTCCGTCTCTCTCAGTCCATCTCTCTCAGCCTGTGTCTCTCTCCGTCTCTCTTTCTGTCTCTCTCTCTCCGTCTATCTCTGTCCCTATCTGACCCTGTCTCTATCTGTCTCTATCTCTGTCTATATTGCTCTTGTCCTTCTCTGTCCTTGTCGCTCTCTGTCCCTGTCCTTCTCAGTCTCTATCCCTATCCCTCTCTTCGCCTTTGAGTGCCTCTACATGTCTTTGTCTCCATCTCTCTGTCTCTGCCCGTCTCTCCGTATCTGTGGCCCTCTCTGTCTCTTTCTTTCTGCTTTTTGTCTCTGTCTCACGCGCTCTGTCTTTCTTTCTCTCCTCTCTCTCCTCTCTCTCTCCTCTCTCTCTCCTCTCTCTCTCCTCTCTCTAAGGAAAACTATGATATATTAAAATAAATTGGTACAAACCTAATCAGTAATGTACGCAAATCGATGAAATGTATTACAAGGTATTTTTACTAAACTTTGAAATGTGAGACCATAATTTTTAAAAATTCGTAGAATAGTGGAAATAAAAATGTGGTAAACAGATTTTTTTATTTACTAATCATGTGAAAAGTTTGTTTATCCAAACATTAACAAGGCAAACAGAATTAATAAAAAGTGCTGTTTATTAAATCGACGAAGAAATACCTGGAAATGAAAGTAAAATAGAAACCATAATAATATTACTTTACCAATTTTAAGAAAAGTATTTGATTGCTTAAGAAAATTGGTAAGAATTTTAATCCTAATATACAGACTTAAAAACAAAATCAATATTAAAAAACGGACCCAAATTAAATAAATATTCTTTCTAAAAGCGAATAACACCGTAATGAATTCAGCACGCTTCCGTCGATCACATTGCAAAGTTGGAGATAAATTTTAAATCTTAAAATGAATCTCAAATATTTCTGATTTCGATTCTCCGGCAAAAACGTAGGGAGGTTCTCTGAGACCTTTCTTCAAGTCGTGTGTTATTTAGTATAGAAATAGATTTATCGCTAGGATTCATCACTAGGTGAGGTAACTCGTGTCGAAAGGCATTTTATTATATTTATTTTTTATAATCATTTAATGGAGAAGAGAAGGAGGGATTTCTGAGTGCAAAATGGAAGTACGAGACTTTTTGTTTACAACCTCGTCTTTCCTCGACGCACATAACCGCTTTCCACTGCCAATCCGCATCGGAACCAATTTTTAAATTTGACTTTGGAATGCTCTAAGCGTAATTGTGCTATTACTTTGCCAATCAAGATGTATTTGGACATTTGTAAACGGGCATCCTTTTGGAACTGGTATTTCCTGGCCGTTTTAGATATATTTTCAACAATTGAAAGATTGCGCACATGAATTCTGCTACAAGAGTTTGTTTCGATTATAATAAACTAAAGTCACTTGTCCCGATCTACATACCTTACAAGTAACCATTAGAAGATTCTATTTTAGTGAATACCTACGTCGTGTATAATGAACTCGCAGTAAATAAAATTTCAAAGAAGAAATCGTCTCAGTCCCGCGAATTCATTCGACAATAAGGATTTCCAGGTAGAGGTTCTCGAGAATAGTTTCTGTAACATTTATCTTGTTTTAACACTAAAAAGCGCACAGTAGCTCTATTTCTAGACATCTCACAGACATTCGACCGAATTTGGCATCAAGGATTATTGTACAAACTACAAGAAATTGGAACAACTGATTATCTGCAGAAACTAATTCGAAGCTTTCTCCCAGACAGATCTTTTCAAATGAGGATAAATTATGTCATGTCACCGCTTTACCCAATTCTTGCAGGTGACTCACAAGGGTTGCTTCTTTCACCAACACTTTTCTCTATAATTACATCAGACTATCCTACTCCACACGAAGCAAGTATAGCTCTTTATGCGGACGAAACCGCTATTTTAACGTCACATACAGATATAAACGGAGCCTATGATTACATACAATCCTACATTTACAGTTATACGAACTGGACAAAAAATAGCGAATGAGACTGTTCCTCTGATATAACATAGCCAGTCATAGCTGAAAACTGTGTCGTATTCTGGAGTTATCGGAAAATGAACCTCTAATATAGTGGACCAAAAATGGTCCAGATCTTCACTACGACCGACTATGTTTACAAGTATTAGTGTCATCGTTTCAGTCAACAATTACATTGGAAATTTCATTGGAATTTATTTGCATGGATTACACGCACCGCTGGCCCCCTGCTAACTCATCGGGCTGTAGTCCGGTTTGTGGCCCTCGGCTGGCACGGTGAGTCGCCTGTCCCTACTTACAGACGCTCCGCTGCGCCCTGCCCCACTTCCTCGTGGTTGACTTCAGGTTGGCAGAGGCTCTCGCGCTGCTGATTTCGGAACGGAAATAGTTGAACTCTCTTGTGTATGTAGCCCTTACCTACGACTACCTATGCTCTATACTGGAGATATACAGAGATTACTACAGCGCGCCAGTAAAATCTCTCTGCAGTGGTAGTTGGTGAGAGTGTTGGCAACAAAAATTATGTTGGTAGCCCGAGCTGCAGATTGTAAAAAGGAAATTGCGTAATCACCACAATCGCAACACATGCTAGAAGTGTTGTTTCCTTGTGATCTGGATGCTATCAACATATTTGCAATTTGTATTAAGAGGCCCCGACTTATCTCAGGGTGGAAAGACTTTCCTGTCGCACTGTATTCGAATTCTATTTGTCAGCTGCTGCTGGCAAGATAACTGCAGGTCATCTGGCCTGTCAAAGAGATCCCTTCTTACTTAGAGAAGCTCCTCCTGCTCTGCTGCACCGGACGAGCGTCAGAACTTCTCACGGCTCTTGTTCGAACGGAATTCTCATCTCCAAAAAAGGGCCATTTACATGTTTTTTTTCACGAGTAGACCATGTTGATAGGCCTCATAAGAATTGTTGGTCATTTATTAATTTACACTTCCCTAACTTTCCCTCCTACTCACCTTGTTTATTTCCTTCTTTCTCTAGCTCCCTCTTCCCATATCTCCCTTTTTCTCCATCCCTTTGTTTCTCTATCCCTATTTCTTTCTTTATCCCATCTTTCTCTCTCTTTCACACACTTTTTCAGTCTCATTCTCTATACGCCCTCTTTCGCTCTCCATTTTCCTCTCTTTCTTTCTCCTTTATTTCTCTCCTTTTCTTTTTCTCCATCTAACGCTCTCCCTCCCTCTGTCATTGTTCCCCTTCCCGTTGTCTCTCTTCCTATCTCTTTCCTTTCTCTTTGTTGCCAATATATGCACGCTATGTCAATTATGTGAATCAAGGCTGAAATTCCGGAAATATATTCTATACTCATTACATGAATTGCCTGACATTCATATCTTTTCTACCGATTTAATTTCTTCAGGATAAAAGTAAGCATTTCACCCAGTATGTTTCTAAAAGGAAAGTAACGTTGTAATAGTCACTACGTTTTTGAGAGATGGTTTAAAAAATATTCCGATGTCGTCTTTAGATTCAATGTTATTGAGAGATGTTTAAAAGTTGACATGAGCTATACTTTTCATATTCTCATCATACTTTATACTTAGGTACTAAAGAGAAAGAATTGCAATGCCGCTAAGGAAAACTGCTTTGGTTTGAAAAAACTATTTTTTTTGGAGTCTGGTGACAAAATAATGTCACAGTTCTTACATGTAAATCAATTCATCGAGCACGTGAAGCAAAATTCTTCATTTTGTGGGATAACGAAAATCGATTGATGACAAACGGTCTGTCAGTTCTCTCTGGCTAACACTAGCACGTATAGTGTTCAGAAAATGTTCTCCCAAAATTGATATTTCTTCAATTGCAATAATTTGAGGTTGCGTGCGAGAGTTTATCAAACAAATTTGACAGCAAGTGGTTCCGTTTGCTTTTAGGAAGTATCAGAGCGATTGTTCAAGAATGTATGTACATTGTGCGTTTGTCGAACATTATACTCGTACTTACAAACGATTTGCCATAGCCGGATACAATCAAGTGCTGAGAACTTACAATAGTGTGTTTTGTTAAGGAAATTCAATGGAAAATGTATTCATTTTTGCATTCACGACTTGTATTTCGGAACTAAGGAAAACAAAAAACGTATTAACATTGTGTTTCATTTCTCTGAAATCAGAAACAATGCAACCCAATGCCCACCACAACCCCTATTCAACGAAAGGACTTCTTTATATTTGCTGTTGACTTGCTCAGATATCCCTCTTGAAAAGATATGATGTCAAGAGCCTTTATTTGTCTGAAGGATTCGCGTTCCGAGGCTGCGCAATGTCTCGGGAGTTGCGCAGCATTTGTTGGATCGTCGTTTAGGAGTCTTTAACGACGGCCTCGTTTCTGCGTCCCCACGCCCACGCCTCCCCCACAGGTCAACGCCCACGCCCATATTACACCCCGCCTTTCAACGCCCTACCCCGCACCGACATGCCCCGCCCTGACACGCTTCGCTTCGCTCCGCCTTGACCCGTCTCGCCCCGCCTCGCCCCGCCTCGCCCC
>BOPP01000056.1:4611891-4643688 GCA_017312745.1 Gryllus bimaculatus
CACCACGACAGCCGCCATTATTCTAACCCGAAGGATGAGACCATTTCATCTGTTCACTCTACGCTTACTACTGCCTCACATCCTTCTTCTCCACCTGGCAGTTTACCACTGAAGCTGGCACTGTCTTCTCATTGATTTCCCCCATGGCTCCTCCCTGAAGATTCAGGTCCCAAATGGCAGTGCCGTCCATTGCCTCCGAGGAAATTGTAGGGGACGGCGTTCTGCGGATGCGAGCCAAAGCAAACACGACGTGTCGCACGTGACTCTCGCTTTGCGACGGGAAAACGAAGCTTTCTCGGGATAGCCCCATGGCCGGCCAGTGATGGAGGCCGGTGACAGCAAGGGGTAACGAAGTGACGAGGGAAGAGGGTGAGGGAGGCTGTTGACGATAGATGAGATTTTGTGATGGAGGCGGTGAAGCAAGGGGTAACGAAGTGACCGAGGATCGGAGGGTGAGGGAAGCTGCTGGACCCGAAGGGAAGATATATATGGAGGCGGAGAAGCAAGCGGGTAACGGAAGTGACGCAGGAGAGGTGAGGGAGCTGTGACGAAAAGATGGACGATGGTGATGGCAGGCGGTGAAGCAAGGGAACGGCAAGTGACGAGGGAAGGGTGAGGGAGCTGTGACGAAAGGGAGGAGATTGTGATGGGGGCATGGGGGGGGGAAGGCGTGAAGCGCAGGGGTAACGAAGTGACGAGGGAGAGGGTGAGGGAGCGTGACGAAGATGAGAATGTGATGGAGGCGGTGAAGCAAGGGTACGGAAGTGACGAGGAGAGGGGTGAGGAAGCTGTGACGAGATGAGATGTGCATGGAGGCGGTGAAGCAAGGGTAACGGAAGTGACGAGGGAGATGCGTGAGGAGCTGTGACGAAGAATGAAGATGTGATGGAGGCGGTGAAGCAGGGTAACGGAAGTGACCGAGGGAGGGTGAGGGAGCTGCTGACGAAGAGGAGATTGTGATGGCAGCGGTGAAGCAAGGGTAACGGAAGTGACGGAGCGGAAGAGGGGAGGGAAGCCTGTGACGAAGATTGAGATGTGATGGAGGCGGTTGAAGCAAAGGGTAACGCGACAGTGACGAGAGAGGGTGAGGGAGCCTGCTGACGAAGGGAGGAGATGTGATGGAGGGCGCGTGAGCAAGCGGTAAACGAAGTGACGAGGGAGAGGGTGAGGAGCCTGGACGCAAGGAGGAGATGTGATGGAGCGGTTTGAAGCAGGGTAACGGGACAGTGACGAGGAGAGGGTGAGGGAGCTGTGACGAAGAGAGATGTGATGGAAGGTGAAGCAAGGGGTAACGGAAGTGAACGAGCGGAGAGGGTGAGGGGGAGCTGTGACGAAGGAGGAGATGTTGATGGCAGCGGTGAAGCAAGGGTTAACGGAAGTGACGAGGAGAGGGTGAGGGAGCTGTGACGAGAGAGATGTGATGGAGGCGGTGAAAGCAAGGGTAACGAAGTGACCGAGGGAGGGTGAGGGGCCCTGTTGACCGAAGGAGGAGATGTGATGGAGGCCCGGTGCAAGCAAGGGTACCGGAGTGACCGAGGGAGAGGGTGAGGGAGCCAGTGACCCCCGAAGAAATGAGATGTGATGGCAAGGGCGGTTGAAGCAAGGGGTCTTAACGAAGTGACAGAGGAGAGGTGGGGAGCTGCTGACGAAGGCAGGAGATGTGATGGGCAGGCGGTGAAGCAAGGGGAACGGAAGTGACGAGGAGAGGGTATGAGGGGGCTGCCTGACGAAGGAGCGAGATTGGGATGAGGCGGTGAAGCAAGGGGCTAACGAAGTGACGAGGAGAGGGTGAGGAGCTTGTGACGAGATGAGATGTGATGCAGGCGGTGAAGCAAGGGTAACGGAAGTGACGAGGAGAGGGTGGAGCGGGAGCTGTGACGAAGATGAGATGTGATGGAGGCGGTGAAGCAAGGGGTACGGAATGACGAGGCAGAGGGTGAGCGAGCCTGTGACCCGAGGAAGGAGATGTGATGAGAGCCCCGGTGAAGCCAAGGGGTAACGGAAAGGTTGACGAGGGGAGAGCGGTTGTAGGAGAGCTGTGACGAAGATGAGATGTGATGGAGGCGCGGGAAGCAAGGGGTACGAAGCTGACGAGGAGAGGGTGAGGGAAGCTTGTGACGAATGGAGGAGATGTGATGGAGGCGTGAAGCAAGGGGTAATGGAAGTGACGAGGGATCAGGTTGAGGAGCTTGACCGAAGGAGGAGATGTGATGGAGGCGGTGAAGCAAGGGTAACGGAAGTGACGTAGGAGAGGTGAGGAGCTGTGACGAAGAGGAGATGTGATGGAGGGCGGCTGAAGCAAGGGAACGGAAGTGACGAGGGGCGAGAGGGTGAGAGCTGTGACGAAGGACGAGATGTGATGGCAGCGCTGCAAGGCAAGGGTAACGGAAGTGACGAGGACGAGTGAGGAGAGGGGAGCTGTGTGACGAAATGGAGATGTGATTGGAGGCGAGTGAAGCATGGGGTAACGGAAGTGACGAGGGAGAGGGTCGAGGGGAAGCTGTGACGAAGATGAGGATGTGATTGGAGGCGTGAGCAAGGGTCGCCAAAAACAAACCGAACGCAACCGGACAGTGACGAAGCACTACAACTCTAGAGGGTGAGCGAGCTGTGACGAAGCGAGGAGATTGATGGAGGCGGTGAAGCAAGGGGTAACGAAAGTGACGAGGAGAGGTGAGGGAAGCTGTGACGACAGATGAGATGTGCATGGAGCGTGAAGCAAGGGTAACGGAAAAGTGACGAGGGAGAGGGTGGAGGACTGTGACGAAGGAGGAAGATGTGATGGGGCCGGTGAAGAAAAGGGGTGAACGGAAGTGACGAGGAGAGGTGAGGGAGACGTCTGGATTATTTTTTCTGACGAAGGGCGAGTACGGTGGAGGCGATGAGGTTAGACTGTGAGGAGAATGGAGATGTGGAGGAAAAAAGTGGAGATGGAGACGGGAAGGAGGTGATGCTGAGGGTTGTGGCGCTGAAAGGATGGTGAGGGAGACGGGTTGTGAATGAGCAACGGACCGACGCTAGAGAGAAAAATGCAGGATATTGAGACTATCGAGTAAGTTTCATTTTCATTGAATTCCATGATGTTCCAAAAATTGTAACAGTTCACATTTTTTATCGCCGTTTTACTACAATTGAACTACTTACCAATTTTTTCCATTGAAGATGTTTTTCTGAATGAAATCGGTTCCCTTGAAGATATGGATCTAATAGATCTCTAAAATACTGCCATGGTTACACTTTTGTTTAATATTTCATGTATATTTACGGCACTTTTGGGTGAAAATATGCGCCATTTAAAAACTTTTTTCATCAAAAAATTGCTGAAGTTCCTTCTCTTAAAATTTTCGTCTTTAAATAATCTATAATAAAATCGCCTACTAAGATTACATTAAAATGGCAACATCAAATAAACATAATTTTAATATGACTTGTTTCTGGTTATATTCGTTGTGTTCTTTTTTGTTTCATTATTCTTTTTCAGACATTTAACCACACATTTCCAGTTTGAATTTACCTAGCTTTGATTACTCAAATATGAAAGTAACTGTGTGTTCTTGCACTCTCTTCAGAAGTTATTAGAAAATAAGAGCATAGAGTGAGGGCGGAGGGCTGGCGGCGAGGCGAGGGCGGGGTGCGAGGACGCAGGCGAGGCGAGGAGCAATGGTGAGACGTGAGCAACGTGCGAGCAACAGCCGCGAGAGGGGAGAGAATAAGAGCGGGGCGTGCAGTGACAGCGAGAGTGTGGGCGAGGGCGAAAGAGTTAGAGAAACAGGCTGAAAATGGAGAAGGCCACCATAGAACGAGAGTGAGAGCGAGGGGCGAGGTCAAGGCCCAGCTACAGAGGAGAGAACGAGGCGAGAGAGAGAGTCGCCAAGTGAAGGTGAGCCGCGGAGATTGCGTGGGCGGTAGCAGAGGCCGGAGCGATTGCGAAAAAGTGGCCATTACCGAGTAAGAGTAAGTGAGGTTGATTGAGCGAAGCAAAGGCAGCGGGGGCGAGGATTCAGCAAGTACTACTGGACGAAGGAACCGCCAGACAGCCGGGCGGCGGGGAGGCAACGCCCCTCGCCTGCAGCCTCGCTTCAGTGGGGTTGGCGCGGGGGGGGGTGGAGGCGATCGTGGCGCAGTCCCGGAGCGGCGGCGCGTGGACGGGCGCGCAAAGGCATGCGTGCGCTGGACAGCTACCTGCGAGGGCGGGTGGGGTGCGGCGGCGGGGCGCGTGCTGCGTGCCAGGCGGCTCGCCGCCCGGGCCGACACAGGAGGCCCGCCCCCGCCCCCCCCCCCCCCCACCTCTCGCCTTCGCTGCAGCCACTACTCACCGGCCCGACGCCGCACAGTGGGGAGAAACCGAGCAGCAAAAGACGTCTCGTACCTGCGCTCATTGGATTGTTTCGAGTACTTTAATCACTCGATGCTGACTAAGGGGTGTTTCTAAGGAATGAACATTTTGTTATCACTTATTCTGTTTTCGTATTATGTCGACGTATTTCTCATTCTGTTGACGTTTCTCATATATTCAGTTTTTCCAGTTCAATAATCGGAGTGCGTCATTTTTAAACGATTATTTCATTCTGTTCCAGTAACAAACCTAACAAATAAAACATACGGCTATTTCTGAGAATTTTTTTAAAAAGGTTTCAGGTCTTCATGTAATGTAACCCTTAAAAAATAAAATATGTTTTTCAAATTCGCAGCGCTTCGTGTCGGGTTAGATTCAACGCCGTGTGCTCATTTTAGAAAAAATCCATTAATGGATTAGCGCTAATGTTGTTCAGTGAGGGACGGTCGGACAATTTTCTGGAAATCCATTCTTCGGTAACAAAATCTCCAAAACGCATATTCTGAATACTTTATTTGTTAGAGAGTATAATTTACTCCGTATAGGACAATAAACCACTTTCACTGTATAAATGATCCACAAACGAGTATAATAACAATAATAGTATAATAACAATAGTAATAGTAATCAATTAGTTCAATAATTAAAATTACTATATTAATAATAGTTAAAGAAAATGCTTCCCTTTGATCGCAGTTATTAATTTTCGTTTAGATTCATAGTATAAGTATACGTTATGTATGCTTTGTCACTGTGCTTTATGCTGTTTTGCTATTTTGTCAGTGTGCTCTGCCAACACGTTATATATAAACGGGATAATATGCATTCTAAAAAACAACAGAACTCCTATGCACATTATCTGACACCGCAAAAGACGTACCTTTTGTGAGTTAAAGAGTAAAAAAATCAATGCATAAAAGCTGATAAAATGAGTGGCTTCGTGAATAAAAAGTGTGAGATAATAAATGCTTGGTTTGAGAGATGGGGCTGTTTATTCGAAGGTACAATGGTGCAATTTTTTACTGCAGATATTTTGTTCTCATGCTATAACGGTGATAAATGTATGAAATAAAAAAATCTATGATACATGGAAGGGGAAAGATAACGCAAATAAAAGTCTTTGTGAAATAACATAAATGAGCCAAAGCAAATTCTGATGTAGTACTACTTCATTCTGCGTGAAAGTATATCATGTATGTTACTAAAAGTTACGTTGCTACATTTTTGCACAACATAATTATCATTGAAAGTAGGCCCCACACGAATGAATTCCTGTATTGAATGAAATAGAATGTAAATAATAGTTCATGCTAATTCGTACCATTTGTATGTATAAATCAAATTATTCATTTATCAAATTATTTTTCATCGGGGGAAAAGTTTTTCAAAAATGTGAGTAATTTTGCGAGTCAGTTTTTCATTTTTGAAACAATTTTACTCTAAACAGCTTTAAATTTTCTTTAATATTTTCCTGTTCCCATGTATGTTTCAAAGGACGGTAAAAAATGGTTCTAGTCTCATTTCCGGTAAACAGTGTACTTCCGTTAAATTTGCGAACTTTTAACACATTAATTTAAATTAAAATAATAGAGATAAATATTTTTGCCTTAAACAATACATGTTCAACATAACTCATTAAGAACGTCATGAATATTTTTTTAAACGAGCTGTCTTCTTGTAGTTTTGTGCTAGAAAGAAATGCAATTTATTAACAAAACATCTCAAAACCACATCAATTTTTTCTTCATTATTTTTTCACTTACGAAACAAGGAACGATTAAAGGAATGGCGCAGGTTCCATTTGGCGTGGACTCTCTCTATTTTCGAAAAATGCCAATTACGACATCTTTTGATAATGTATCTGCTGTTGTAACAAAACTAGTTAACTGGATATATGCATTCCACGGGTGATTAATTTCGCGTTTAATACAACGAATCCAAAGTATTATTCTGAAACGCTTATTAATTTCTTCCATTAATTCACTACAGATTTATTTTTATCCCAGATGTTAGTGGAAAAAGGTTTTTTCAACCCCCTCGAAGCCCTGGCGAAGTGGCCGCGTGCAGCGTTGCTTCGGGCCCCGGAGGCTATTTTTGCTGCGCCGAGCGCCACGCGGCCGGGCGCGGGCCTCGCATCTGGCGGGAGGCGGCCGCTGGCGACCCGCAGCGTCTGAGGGGCGCCTCGCACCTGCCTCACCCTCGACTGGCCACGCCATCCCGGCCTTGCGATCCCTTGCGTCACCTGGCTAGTCCTCGCCCCCCAAAAACTCTGCAGCTGAGTCGCTTCCCACCGCCCTCGCCACCGCCACCTCACTCCTTGCAACTGCGCCCTCTGCTATGCTTGCTGTTTCCTCTCTTTTTATTCTCCTCCTCAGTCTCCCTCTCCCTTTCTCTGTCTCTTTGTCTGTTTCTCAGCTTTCTGCCTCTCTTTTTCCCGTTTGTGTTTCTATCTACCTGTCCTTTTCTTTATATTCTGAAAATATATTTCTCTATTCTACCATCCCCTTGCCGCCGCCATAATTCAAACACTATGCCTTCCGCTGCTCTCTCTCGCTCTATCTCGCTCTCTCTTTCTCTCTCTCCCCCTTTCTTCCCTCTTTCTCTCTTTCAGCGCAAACATGGCTCTCTTTTTTGCAATCCCCTTGCCACCAGGATAATCCAAGCCGCTACGCCTTCCACCATTTACGTTTCCTTGCTATCTCTTCTCCCCACTGCTAAACACGCTATAGGTTAGATCTTTTTTCTCTACCCCTCTCCAGCAGCATACGTCACGCCGACATCCTCACTGTATCCTATCTCTCTCCGTCTCTGCCTGTCTATCTGTCTGTCTCTCTCTCTTTCTTTCTTTTTTCCTCTCTCTCTCTCTCTCTCTCTCTCTCTCTCTCTCTCTCACCCCAGACATCTATCCCTTCGGCTTCGTCATACTCCACGTCGATATGCCATTTAGGTTGTTGTTTTCTCTCTTGCCACCACCGCCAAACACATTGTATGTTGAAGCGATCCCCATCCTCAGCACTCCACGCAATTACGTGTTCCGTCCCGTATGCATTTCCCTCTACCTTGTTGCAGCCTCGCACAACCCTCCTCAGTTCCCTCGTCGTCTCCCTTCTCCACGTTCAAACTCCGTCTGCCACCTATTCAGTTTTCTTTCCTACGTCGCCGTCACAAACGACGAGGAGGTGGCATCTCCTTGCCCTTCCTTTGAAACCGCCACGCCGCATCGGCGGCCTCAGCTCTACCGTGCATACCCCATACCCCTGCCGCTTGCCACTCACAGTATGCTTTGCCGCCCTCCCCCATGCACACATAGAGCTCATTACCTTCGGTTTATTGATCTATCCTCGTGAGCATCCTCTATTACGTCGCTTACTTCGTCGTCGTTCACGGATCCTTGTCATCATCGGAAAATGCATAGACTCCGTCTTCCCTCTATCTCCACAGTTATCCACATTTCACTATCACCTCGTCCTTTTAAGTTGTTTTCTTCACTTTTACTCCTTTCCCAACCCTGATTCCTACCAGTGATTATCCGGTCATTGCAGAGTTCCTTCTTATTAATCATTCGCTATCACTTCCGTGGACGAGACGTTTTCCAAACGTTTTAGACGTACGTATCTCTTTATATTTCATCCTCTTGCTCCTAATGCTGGCCGTATCTTGATATTGCTCTCTCCCCGTCTTATTCTGAAAGCTGTTTCAATGTACTTTACGAGAGTGAAGGCGGTGACAGTGAGAAGCAAATGTGGTCAGTGGACGCTTAGTTCAGACAACGGTCGTGCAGACAATACCTACGACCGGCCGTGTGCTATTCCGCTTATCTCCAGGTACGCTTATCAGATCAGGACGGTCTGTGAGCTGCGTGTGTGAGATATAGCGAGAACACACCGAATATAAAGGCTTTAGAGCCAAATCGGAGGGCGGAAGGAGAGATTTGGTAGAAAGCATGTTGGCCGCACGTGGAAGTCGAGATCGTCTCGGTCGTGAGGGGGCGGAAGCGTCTAGAATTTCGACAGGATAAAGACGTCACTGAAATGATAAACAGACAGGGCCTCATCTTCGCCCATTGTCTCCCAGACGAAGTTAGACGCTTTTCCCGCCGTATCTTATTCCCCGCCTCAATCCACGCTGTATTCAACGCCACTCCCCCACCGCATTCCTGCCGCTATCACTTCGTGGGCGCTACCATTTCCAGTTCCTCCAACCTCTCTCTCCCAACCCTCTCTCCATCGCCCCTGTCCTCGCTGTAGCCACCACGTTTCCGCCTCCGCCGCCACCCCCTGCCCCCGGCGGCAGTGGCCAAACCTTCGTTAGCAGGATTAATTAGGGCGCCGCGCAGCTGTAGGCTGCCGGCGACGCAGGCTGCCCCGGTGGCAGCCCCAGCGTTTAGAGGGGCAGAGGGATACTAAATCACGAGTTTAAATGTTTAGATGCTCCCGTGCCTGGGTCTCAGAGGATGAACGTTGCGTTGCGATTTGAGTGGTGGAAAGATTAAACCTTCGAGGAAATTTTTTTAAAAAAAATATTTTGTTCCCAAATCTGATCACTTACCTGAAGTCAGTTCGTTGTTTCAGAAATAGTTTAATGTTTCCGAAAATCTTACTACCAGTTTTTCTGAAGACCGCCTATTCAATGAAGCCTCTAGAATTACCGCTTGTTGAATGTTCGTTCATGTCAGGTCTTGTTTTTACAAATAACAAATCTTTTAGTTGTAGCGATGCAGCATATGTCAATATAAGTGCCAACGCAACGAAAATAAAGCATTTTCTGAGCCCTTCAATATTCTTTCAAACCAAAATGTAGATACAATTAACGGAAATGAACTTATTTACAAAATAATTGATTTCGTAAAATCTAATTGACAAAAGAAAGCGTTAAACTGAAATGCCATGTAACAGGTTTAAATTAAATACTGAGTTTAATAAAAATGTACACGTTTAAATAAAATACTGAATGTATTATGTAAAATAAACTTCATTCTGATGATTTGACACTTTTATTCTCTACTCTTTACGAATAACAGAAGGAACATAGGTAACTTGTTCTTTTACAAGTATAAGTCACTGTAGCTGGACAACCAACAAAAGTCTAAAAACGTGAATTACAAATCAGGAGATAGCAAATGAAACGTATAAGCTATAATTAAAAGCAAACGCTTGAAAAAACTGACGAGCCAATGTAAGAGAAAGCTTAGAGATAATGAAAAGTGAGGTTGACTGCAGGAAAAGAGAAGCGTATTTTAAAATGTCCCTTAAATGAGCAGTATAATTGGCGTGATCCAGTAATATTTATCTCAGTTTTCTTTAGGGTAGTGTATTGCTATCTGATTGACGTTGGCTTTAATTAAAGGCAACGTTCGTTATATAAACTAATTGGAGTGCGTACATGATAACGTAATGACAGCCGAAAATGGAAACGTCGTTTTGAATTTTAATATACCTGTTTTTAATACTCTTTTTTGCTGCTCTTGTTAATAGTTTCTTCTCAGCACCGTAGCATATTGTATTAGGAAACCCATCTAATTCCATTAAATATTTACTTCAGATAAATTATTGCGAAATATTGTATTTCAGTCATTTCTTCCTAATCTTTCCTCCTAAACATTTTATTACTTCAGTTTTCGTAATTTTGCTTCTTATAATTATGTCTTCATTGTTACTATGTCCAGTACTATGTTTCATCTAAGTTAAGTGTCAGTACCAATTTTCATAGCCATCTCTAATCCTTCTTAACATAAATTCTACATCAATCGTTTGTCACAATTACCTAGTCATTGCGAACACTAGATAGTATTGGGTCGTTAACAGATCCAACGGTATTCCTGGGCCCCCCACAACTCTTTGTCAACTTTTACTGAAACTCATTCCCACGCATTTTGAATAATGTTGGAAGTATGTAACACCCTTGCCTTAGGTTTTTATTATTGGAAATGACTCCATCAAATAGCTTCCCAATTTCACTATTCCTTAATGGTCTTAGTACAATAAGATATTTGTTCATTTCGGTTATCCCATTACAAGACACAGTTTTCGGGAAATACGCAGGTACACAACTTTATTCCGGAGCTCCGTCACTTGTTAGAGATTTTCTGATTATTAATATAACAATAATCGAATTAATAATAATAATAATAATAATAATAATAATAATAATAATAATAATAATAATAATAATAATAATTACTGCTAATGAGCGTATACTCGGTTGCAGTTAAACAAAGAAAAGTAACAAAATTAAATAAAAAGAAACAATATACAGAAACGTTAAAAATCACATATAAATGTAAATAATCAAACAAAAAATAAAATAAAAACAGAAATAGAAAAGTTTCAAAGTAGATAAAACGTGCTCATCTCTTCACTTGACATCACTGCACCCTTTGGTACTCAGTAATTCATACCCCAACGGTAAGTGCAGGTATCGCCCTTTGCCCGTACTCTTTTGTTGACCTTTCGTTCACCTTAGAAACGTCACTGTACTTCATTGAATCGCACTTCACTCTACACGTACGCTCTTGAGATTCCTCGAACGCACCGCTTGCGTGTTCCTGGGAAGAGTCACTAGTACCTCTGCAGTAAAACAGTTCCAGTCAACAATTATCCTATTAACAAAGCTGAATTTTCCTATGTCCTTTCTTTGCTTTCTGCATTTTGTTTTGTATAAGTGGTCGCCCCTACTTAGGAAACAAGACATTTGGAGACTTTCACTAATAGCGTTTCGTGCCGCTTTCATTGTGAAGGCTTGATGAGGGCACGCCGTCGTTTTCCCTTTCTACGTACGTAGATTCTACCATGGTTTCTACCATGGTGATTCCAGCCGTTTCATCCATGGTTGCTTGTCAGCTCTGGTCAAACATATGCAACTCAAGAGGATATGGCATTGTAGGAATTTAGCGCATTGCATCACCTCATTTCGGATCTTCTTCCTTTTCGACCAAACCGACCGAGAAAAACCTCCTTCTCGACTTCACCCACTATTAATCTCGATCTTTTGTTGATTGCTGCAACGCTTCGCCGTGGTTAAACTCCCTATTTTTTAAGATCTTGTTTTTTCCACCAGATTAGATTTCCTGTGCTTCAATATATTGAACATCCATTCGTTTCTTCTAAGAAAGTATCAAATGACGTGTGCATTCCGACTGCTGCTTTCTAGGCCGAAGCCGCCTGCCCCACTCCCATTCCCCAAACAAGGACGATGGGCCCGAGGCATGCGATGCGCAACTTGTTAATTACACCGCTGTCAAGCGATAACGCTCCCCAGCGCACAGTTCATCTCTTTCGCCCGTTTAATATTCCACCTTACGAAATGAAAATATGAGTGGTAATTGCCACTGTATATTTCACTAATGATACTGGCCTCGCATTCAACAGTTCCGAGATAACGTTGAAATGCGATATAAATATTTGCGGTGGGAGTGTAGAGTGGTGCCAGTGATAACACCACTGTGTGGGAGAAATTAAGTTGTGTGAAATTCTACTCAGTTTGTTATTCTGGTTTGCAGCGCACACACGTTACCCCTCCTACATCTGGAGATAACACAATCTCTTTTATTCTACTTCCCTCCAGGGGTCCATATATTGCAGTCAGTTTTATCAGCGGTGTTAATTTCTTTCAAAGGAACGTGATATATATGTCTTTTCTTGTCGTTACACACATTTAGAGTGATACTGATGCGATTTTATGTCGCGGGATGGGCGAATTTTGTGGCAGATAAATTGAATGTGACTATGTTGCGCAAATTAACAGGTCGGATAAAAGAATAAATATTGGTATTAGTGATGTCAATAACTTATGTGCGATGCGCAGTTCCTGGCGAGCTTTTAAAATATTTATCGAGGAGAATTGAAATTAAAAGCTTAGTGAACAAAAGGGACAGCAGAGTATGCAGACATGTCAAAAGAAATCACGTTTTGGTAAACAGAAGAAAATGGCAATTCAATGCAAAACATGCTGAATAAAAGACAATTTTAAACTATGAGAATACATTCATTTGTCCCACGAGAGTTAGAAAAAAAAGGTATAAAAATGTCCCCACTATGTTTTCACATGCGTAAATGAACATGTTCACATGCTAAATATTTTAAAGAGTAGTATTTATTCCATACTAGTCTACTACAAAGTTTGCAATTAAGAAAAAAATACATATTTTTTATTTCTGAAATAATGACAGGTTATTTGAAAATCACACAAAGTCCGCAAATTAAAAAGACTAAGACATGTTTTATTACAAAAATATGAACACTTTGTTCAAGAATCATCCGTGTAACTTCTATGAATATAAATCGAATAAATATATATCTTCATACTAATTAGGAAACCTCGTAACTCCTGATCGGACATTTCCGCAACGTCAAGAATAAACGTAGCCGGGAAGCAGAATTTCAGTTTCCTTTCTTGTTGAACTTATAAATACTGGGGAATTATATGAATTAAGATGCTCGATATGTTATTTACTTTTATTTATTGTTCTTCCATAATTATATTTAATCATGAAGTAATCAGAAAATAAAGGAGGTAATCTGGAGTTTAGAGGTTTGCTAACTATCATGAGGATATATCTTGTATTATACATCGTTGATATATTTCTTTTTATTATTGATAGTTATTTACAAAACTAAGAGATCAATCCTTTGTTAATCATTTTGCGGTCATATATCACTTTAGTTACAATTTGTTAATTCAGTTTTCGTTCATTGCATATTTTAAAGCAAATTACCGTAGTTATAATAATAATATTTATTTGGCTACAATTGGCTGATTGTCACGTGGTAGCCATAACCCTACAGTTTTACAATATATGACCATTTATAATTCAAAAACAATTTACAATACACTCCTTTCGAGCATATACACTCAATATATAAACATACACAGACCTGTATACATCTATGGCACATGTATACACCCATACACACACACACACACACACACACACACACACACACACACACACACATATATATATATATATATATATATATATATATATATATATATATATATATATATATTACTTAACATACACTCAAATATTTTATTAAATTAACAGATATATGTGCCGTAAAAGGAAGCATATGAGATTATTGCATTTATTAATCAGAAATGTATATTTGCCTTATATTACTCAAATCGTACATTTAAATTTTATTTAATTCATCAAAAAATATATTGTCTTGAAATGTGAATATGTCCAGAATAAACAATCTACTACATTTTAAATATTTTTGGAAATTTTTGATTTAGAAAAATATTATTTAGATCTTTCTAAATGCACTAAAATGTTTTTCATAGAAAATAGAGAATAGATTTTAATGTTTTGCGTGCACTAAGAAGTTTTGGTTATGCATTTTCCTTGCATGACAGATTTTTGTCGGGACTAGTCAATACTTACTGTTAATTTTTCGGGACTCCTACTAGTAGTATTACCATTAATGTATTACCATGGATTTTTCCCTATTCTTCTACATTAGGGTACCGGATGTCTTTTATTTAATACGTAATTATTACATGTTCCAATTACATTATCTGATACTATGTGTTAAGACTGAACGTTTTTAAGCCATTAGAAAACCTTCATCTTAAACAATTATAACCTTTTGAATTGTGATTTTTACCTTCCAGATCGGCTCTTCATCTCACCAAAGCCTCGAAAAAGAGGCCGTAAAGAATGGATAAGAAAAAAGATCTGAAGTGAAAGAACAAGTTGCCTGATGTTGAGTACATACTAATATACCAAAATTTTTCTGAACTGCTTATTTGCTGGCATGAACGTCACATATTCTACTTACAGACTTAAGTCGCATCAGCACCTAAAAAAAAATAATTAAAAATTTTGAAAAAGGCCTTCACACGTACCTCTCAAACACCCCCCCCTTGACCCCCGAATTTGATAATTGATTTATTTAATGCTTTACTTCTTTCTTAGTAACATACTTACTTATAAAATGTTTAACTTAATGACTAATTAACTGAGTTATTGTTTATTTATTTACATCCTTCCCTACGAATATAAGCTCCACTCACTCTTTTAACCAGTGCTATATTTCCGGACCCTAAGTATCATTTTCGAAATCTTAGTTCGAATATTTTCTAGTCATTTTCTTAATTATTTCATTAATTGGGATCTACTATCTCTTCACATCTCCTGGGCAATCGTTGCACTTTTATGACGAAGTACTAGCTTCCCATACCCAACCATTGTTCTCTCAGCGTTTTTATAGCACAGAAATTTAAAGGGATGTAGATCCAACCTTCTATAACATCGCAAAGCAAAAATTTAGAAACAGCTCATGTCAAAACGGGTTCCGAAAGTTTAAAAATGTGAATGTTCAATTTGTGCCGATTTGAATGGGGATTTGACTTATTTTAAAGTAACGACATTTTTCTGGCTACATATTTCACTTCATCTTCGATTTTTTTAAATTCATATGATCATTCATCCAACACTTATTTCCTTGTAAAAGAGTAATATTTATAATGCCACATCACAAATAACTATGAAATGAGAACGGAAGTATTTTGCACGAATTCAATCGGAGACTATCCTTCACCATGTCGTATTGGAATGTGGGCATCAAAATGTTTCGTTGGGGATAGCCTTAATTTAATATATTTCAGAAATCCAATAGATAAAAGAGTAGAAGAAAGGCGTACTTAAGATGCTGCCGAGCTCCAGCGTTAGTCCATTCGGATCAGCTATATTTGTTAACTTATGTAAAAATTAATAAAATTTATTATTAATAAATAAATTGTTTGAGCTTATGTGAAAGCATTCCTTCCTCGTTCGTGATTCGAAACTACTACAGGATCGCACCACATACCTCTGCAACCGTCGGAGCCATTTAGTTAGCGGCGGAGCACACGTACTATGTAACAGAGCCCCGGCGGCGGACGCCTAGACAGCATTCTGGGAGGCGAGGGGGCGGCGGAATGGGTGAGCTGAGGCCGGCGCTGCCTTCGCCTCGCGAGCTAATCCATTTGCAGCGATGCCGCCTCGGGTGGTTTGTTCGCTGCTGCTGGGAATCCTGGAAGCTCCAGGGGGCCGAGAGCATCGCACCGGTGGAGATGGCTCAGGGTCACATCTGATGTCACCTTTGACTGGGAGTTCCTAGACTCGATTTCTGATAGTGGTAACATTTTTTGGAAGCTTGTCAGCTTGGTCAAATTTAGTCGCTCTCTGGAAGAGAACTCTAGCTGCCAGCTGCTCTGTCCAGACGTTTTTCGTGGATACTCCGGTCAGCTCCAGCGAATACCAGAGCAGTACCCTAACAAAAGGCCACGGACCGCGCGCGATCTTTCCTTCCCCTTCTTTGTCCTATCATTATCCCTTACGTATCCACACTTACACTTACATGCACTACACTACCACACATATGGACAGGCCGATTGGGAACCTAGAGCATGTTGCAGCTGGGAGCGGTCGCTACTAGTGGGAGATACCTGGTTGGGGACGACCCCGCTAGTCGACGGTAGGTCGGCGCCAGGTCTCGTCGCCCTTCGGGAGACAATCACCGCCATCTCTCGATGAAAAACATGCACTACAATTACTGAACTAATGACCTCCCGCAATCACTAATAATCAATCAATCACAATTCTCCTTTTCTGTCCTCTTCTTCTTCATTATTCTTGCCTTTCTTCCTCCACTTTCCTCTTCTCTCATTCCTCCTTCATCATTCCTCCTTCCTTTCCACCTTCCCCCTCACCTCGTTTTTTCACCCTTCCCTCCCACCACCACTTCTACCCTTTCCTCCCACCTTCTGCTAGCAACAGTAGGTCTACCCCGGATCGCACCAACCAGCGGCCGGATGACCACTACCACCTCCAGCGATAAAACAAACACCACACTTACGACACTAGTTACCTTAGCCGTTGACGCGCCCGGAATCACTAATCAATCAATTACATTTAAAAAAAACACGAGAGAATCGCGACTCTGGGTGGTGGGAGAGGAGGGCATTAGGTGGGAAGAGTACGCGCTTTGGGGGAGTTACTGCCTCGACCTAACAGCAGTGGTTTCAATCTTGTAGTCGCGGGGGTTTCGTGCATGAACGAGTTTTATACAATGCTCTCCTGGGAAAGGAATTGTTGAAACAAGTTGAATTTTCTTTGCGATTTCTCTTTATTTGCTCGGTACAAATGTAATAGTTTCGCTGATTCTATTATAAAGAGAGCAAAAATTGGTGCTTCGGTATTCACTATTTTTTTCTTTTACCCACTTTCGTTTTTCAGTATGCTCTAAAGGATCATTGATTTAAGTAGTTTCTGGATACTTCAATGGTATAATAAACATTTGTATTAAAAGTTAGTTCGGATTTTTGTGACAGCCATTCAGAACAGAACTTTGTCAAATCTGCATCTAAATTGGTTTTTAAATCCTTTTGTTTATAGTACTTTCTTCTCGTTCTATTAACACAATTAATGAGAAACTAAATCCATTGAATGTCTTCTAGATTGGTTTGTGTTTAGCGGTATCGTATTTACATAGAGCATGCATAAATGTGCGAAGAAAAAATTGCAAATTAACAAAACGTCTAGACAAAAATTTGTATAAAAATACTATGTTAATAAAAAATATTCGCGACCTGAATACCAAACAATCAACAAATCAATTAATTCGAAACGTATCAATTAATTCCATACAAACCAATTAGTTGAAGTCGTAGGCTTCCGCGGCCAGAGTCATATGCGTGATCTGTGCTGTCCGGGTGACGCTGCGCCGAAGGCTGTGTTGCCGACGTTTCGACCATCCTAGTGTGGTTTTCTGGCGTACCAGCCCTGAGAAAGACCACGACAGGATGGTCGAAACGTCGGCATCTAAACGGCCTTTCATACTCATGCGGCGTCACCCGGACAGCCAAGATCACACATAAACCAATTAATTAACTAATTCGAAACCCTAGGCGCGGAGGCTAAAACAGCTGACTCTAATTCTTATTGATTAGTCAGTTATTTCGTGTCTCCGTGTGCGTCCACAGGTGCGGTCATCAGTCCCGAAAGCATAGTGAATGATTTTTCACGGCAGATAGCGGTATTGTTCCTCCACTGGATGGTGACTACTGGCGTCGACCTAGCATGGCACCGTCCCTGCCGGTACATGCTCTAATCTCTCCCGAAATGTTTGATAGTGGTTTACGAGTAAGTTACTTTACAATTCAACACTTCCCTGTGCTTTTTCAAACACCTGATCTACAATGAAGCTGCATTGAAACGACAACCATTATGCATCGTGCCCCAGACATCTAATAAGAAAATTACACAATGGCAGTGGAAAAAAATGGTATGTGTATTTACTAGCGTAGTATTCGTCTCAGTACCGCACAGAGTTGGCGAGAAACCGCCTTAGGAACGCTCACTACTCATTTTGCCTCAATTTTCCTCCTCATCGCCGCGGCTCTTTCGCCGCCCCATCTGCATCTCGGCGCCCATCGCAGCGGCGCAGATACGGCCGCCCCCCCCNNCCCCCCCCCCCGCCGTCTGGCCCGTTGTCATTAACAGCGCGCCGAGCCACGCCGCGCCGCGCCGCGCCGCCGACGTCGCCGCGTCCTCCTTGATTAAAACCCAGGCTTTCCGCCGCCCCGGACTCCCGTCTCTCTGCCCCGCCCCGTCTTCTCCCCACGTCTCCCAACGTCCAATGCCGCGTCACTCTTGCTGTCCCACTGCCCTTGCCACCTGCGTGGGTCCACTTCTCGAGGGGACCTTCTGCCTTATGCTCTCTGCTCACGCGGGCTTCCCACTCTGGCCAAACACAACCAACACTCTCCCACTTTTCGCCACCTCCTCCTATCCAACGTCATTCCCCTTACTGGAGACCCTGTTACCGGGAGGTCCTAGGTTCGAGTTCCGACGGCGGCTGGATTTCGACTCTAGATTGTCAGCTAGGTCGAATTCAGTCGCTGTCTGAAGAAGTTTCTAGCGGCCGAATTCTAATCGGTAGTTTCCCGCAGTTTCTCCGATCAACCCCAGGATAATGCCGGAGCAGTACCCTAAGAAGGGGCTATGGACCGCGCGCGAACTTTCCTTCCTATTGCTTGTCTAATCCTCATCCCTTACACACTTACACTAACATGCATTACACTATCACACATGGCGGGAGACCGGTCGGGGGCTTAGAACTTGCACCGGCTGCGATGTATTCCCGCCCTTGGAGATACCTAGTTCGGGAAACATTACTAGTCGACAGTAGGTCAGCGCCGGATTTCGGTATACAGCGGGAGGAAATTACCTGTCTCCACGCCCTCTCAATGAAAAAATGAACAACACTTACGGAACTGATGAACTCAGTTGTTGACACGCCTGGAATTGCTATCAATCAATAAATCAATTCTGTTCCCCTTTCCTGTCCTTTTCTTATTCATTTTTCTTGGCTCTCTCCATCCGCTTCACTCTTCTCCCATTCCTCCTACATCCTTTTTCCCTTCCCTTCCACCTTCTCAATCACCTCGCCCTTTCATCATTCCCTCCCACAATCACTTTCACCCTTCCCTTGTCCCTTTCCTCCCACATCCCCTTCTCCCTTCCTTCTCACCTCCCTCCCCCTTTAATTTCGTCTCGCTTTCCTCATTTTCATCCATCTCTTTTTGTTATGTTCCCTGCCTTTCAACCGCTAACCTCCAGCTAGTCCGACTCGGCATCACCTACCGCCACTGTTTCCCACCTCCTGCACGCTATTTAAAGAGGACGGCACCCTGTCACTCACCTGACACCTCTCTTATCCCACCACCAACACCCTGCGTTCTTTATTTCACAATACCTCGCCTGCCGCCTGATCCCACTTCCTTCCTTCCCACACAACCGTCACCCTCTCACTTCTACGAGGCGTTCTCCCACAAGCCCCACCTACCCTGTCGTTACCTGACCATCGTACAACCCACTTCCAGCCGCTTCGCACCCGCCTTGAACCTGTCAGGAACTCCGCCCTCCATCGCTTTCGTCTTCATCTGCTCCCCCCGTTTTGCCACGCCCACCGCCCGCTCCGCTGGGCCGCTGCCAACTGCCCTGCCCCCCCTGCCCCCCCTGCCCCCCCTGCCCCCCTTGCCCCCCCTTCCTCCCTGCCCCCCTTCCGCCCGCCCCGCCCCGCCCCGCCCCGCCCGGCCCTGCCCCGCCCTGCCCCGCCCCGCCCGGCCCCGCCCCGCCCTGCCCCGCCCGCCCGCCTGCCCCGCCCCGCCCGCCCCGCCACGTCCCGCCGCCCCGCCCGCCCCGCCCCGCCGCCCGGCCCCGCCCCGCCCCGCCTGCCCCGCTCTGCCCCGCCCCCCGTCCCGCCCCGCGCCGCCCCGCCCCGCCCGCCCCCCGGGCCCTGCCCCCCCTGCCCCGCTCTGCCCCGCCCCCGTCTCCGCCCCGCGCCGCCCGCCCCGCCCGCCCCGCCCCCCCCGCCCGCCGCCCGCCCGCCCCGCCCCGCCGCGCCCTGCCCCGCCCCGCCCCGCTCCGCCCGCCCTGCCCCGCCCGCCCCGCCCCGCCCCGCCCCGCCCCGCCCGGCCCCGCCCCCGCCCTGCCCGCCCCGCCCCGCCCCGCCCCGCTCCGCCCCGTCCCGCCCTGCGCCCCGCTCCGCCCCGCCCGCCCCGCCCCGCCCCGCCCTGCCCCGCCCCGCCCGCCCCGCCCCGCTCCTGCCCCGCCCTGCCGCCCGCCCCGCCCCGCCCGCCCGGCCCCGCTCCGCCCCGCCCCGCCCTGCCCTACCCGTGCTCTTCTCGCGGAGACGCTTCCTGCCGCGCGTCTGTCTTGCGAAGGAAATAGGAAATGCACTGAGAGCCTGTTTGCGAGGCGTTTCCTTTGCTGATTCGGAGGAATTCCTTAAACGAGGCGTCTCCTACGCGCCCGCGCTGCCGGTCTGTTGGGCCGGAGGCGTGCGCTGAAATTTAGCAGCGGCACGAGACAAGACGCGCCACGGGTAGGCAGACGCTCGCTTATGGAAGGTCTGAGGAACGAGGCCGCGCACGGAGTAATGAGAAAATCACGATTTCCCCTTTCGCTTGCCGAGGAAATGGAAACAGCAGATCCTCGCGTTCGCGTTCCCGACAGATTTGTTTCTTTGCGCTTGAGGTGGCTAGTCGTAATTTCGGATGGAATTAACGAGTTCTGACACAAGCTTTTACACGATGCGTATGCACGACAAAATTCGGTCTGTACAGTTGATTGTGTATACGTGATTGTGTGGTTACAATTTGGGCGAGCAGTTATTCGTTTGAATGTGATATTTTTCATTTATTATCGGAGACCCTTGTTGCTTTGACAATTTGTTGTGTTGTCTTTCAAACCTCAAAATTATTAATAAAAATGTATTTCTTGTATAAAATACTAATAAAGTTCTTTTCTAATTAAGTTTTGTTTCAAGTTTCTAATTAGGTTTTGTCGAATTATTTTTAAGGATATTATTTTTAAGGACGCCACAATGACAGACTTTAGAGGTGGAGAAAAGCGGGTGGACCTGCAATGTTTTCAGTTTCTCACGTTCCAATTTGATTGGGCAACTCCAAAAATCCCTATTTCTTTGTCTTTAAAACTCAATTATAGCTCCCTTTAATACAATTACTCTACACTGAGAAAAAAGTACATATAATGCACAACAACTATGAATGAATGGACGAACATGTTTATTTGAAACAAATCAGAGAAAATTGGATTGAACTGAATTAAGTGAATTGCGTTTGTAGTTATGTAATAATTGTCCATGTCATTTCCTACAAACGATTCTGGGTAGCCAATAAATACGACAGCTTTACCTACGTTTTCAATTCAATACCCTTATGGATACTGTGAGAAGTGAGTATACAAAATTACCTGGTATATATCTTGAACGATATGTGAATATAATTCGTCACGACCCTTTATCAACATTATTCAGAAAAAGTCACATTTAGGTCTTGGTACATGATCTACAATTTCAGTTTAAAAATTTATAACCTTGTCTACCTTAAAGAGAATTACTGATTTTTTTAAATATTTTTTCAAAGCTGCTTACAAAGGTTATTTACATAATTTGTTATTGCAGGGGTTATATGTTCTTGATTGACATTTGAAATGCATTGAAAAATGACATTTTCGATAAATAGACTGATTTTTATTTTGTGCATAATTAAAAAAATGAATTAAGGATAGTTTTGTGTTCCACACTCTTCCTAATCAAAAAGTAAAAATTAAATGGACATAGTAGAGAGTTTATGAGACCTATTTCGTCTTTTCCACATCATTTGATACTTGTCTAATTTGAAGAGCTATTATTTTCACCCTATATCAGTTGACAGACTTGAACATTGTTGTCTGTTGGCGAGAAGAATTCGACTATGTTACGCCAAAATAGATTTACTTCCCAGGAGTATATGATCGAGAATTTGCACGAAATACTTGAATATAAGAATAGTTCATACGTCTTATAAAAATGGAGTTGAAATGTTTCTACTCCTTTAGTTTAATAAACGTGATGGATAGTCATGCTGTTCTTAGGGGTACCCTTGTCTACATCTTGTTGAAGTCGTAGACGTTTGACAGCAGACGCTTTATTCACTCGCCTTTATTCATAAGTTGTTTGAATGATGAACATTTACAAATTGCAGAGTACATCATACCTGGAAACCTCCAATGAGCTGTAATAGAATAAACCTTTTACTTCGTAGTTCTTGGACACGTCTTATTGAGGGAACAAGCGTGTCCCCTGTCACGCTGCATCAGTTTACAAGATATACGAAACTACTTAATGTTAATGTGGTGATTGTCAAATTTCTTTCTTACGAGTGACAGATTATCCTTGATGATTATTATACTGATGATGATAATGAAGAATATAAGACTTTAGCTTATATTTCTAATTAATGGCATTCCCACAATAATGCATTCTACATGAATTATGCTCACAGGGGCGTTAATTTTGTATATTTTGTTGCAAGTATTATTTGCGAGAAAAAAATGTACCAGAGTATTTCGTAACTTCAATGATTTTCTAGATTAATGTTTGAATACTTTTGGACGCATTTACGCAAATCGACGTTTATTATCTCGTAAACAATAGCGCTGCACCATCAACTGTCAGTGCACCAGATTTAAATCAAGTGGATTTATATTTCCAATTTAATTAACTAGTATTACAAAGCCTCTCACATCAGTAATTAAGCGAAATGTTCAATTTATAACGACTTAAGTACACATAAAAAATGTCATGATTTGTACTCGTCATCGTGTCTCTATCAAAATGGATTTGTGCAGCATACGCGTCGTGTCAGATTTCTTCATAAAGAGTTCAGTATACTGCTAGTGCAACAACAACACATGCTTTCTCGCATTATTTGTAATTTTTGCAAGTTTTGAAAATTCAGAGATTTTTAAATTAAAATTAGTCTGCGCCAATTTTAAGCACCCTTTTTTTCTATTAAAGAAAAAAGTTAAATCGAAAACTCTTATCACTTTCTCCGCATAAAAGTGTATTGAAGATTCATGAAAAGTACCAAAAAATGAAAATAACGATTTAAAATTATCAGAGCCCTGACTTCGATCTAATCGATCAGGGAATATCAGTTTTTGAGAAAATTGTCTTGAAGGTTTAGGCGATCGCCTTTGGCTATAGACGTGCGTTTTGCCGCAATTTTTTCGGAATCCACAAAACTTGGATTCTCACTACACAACTTGTAGTAATTTACTACCTGTAGGGAAAATATTTATCCACTTTTTTCATAAAAGCTTAGGGCGTGTATGTTTGCTTCTGCTTGGGCATAGTGATCCAACCACCACATTTCAATTTTCAACACTCTTCCTTCCATTTACTTGTCTTCATAGAAGCACAGAGGCTTTGAGCACTGAGCCCAAGTACACATTACGACCAGGCTGTGTGTTCGAATCCCAGTAGTAGATGGTAGTAAGTTGTAGCTTCTAAATTCCACTGTATAGCAACTTCCAATCGATATCGTCCATAAATGTATCTCCCCTTATTCGATAACATCAATAAGTCGTCCGATGAATGGTGCTCATACTAAACCAGTCAACGGTCCAGAGTGGCAGCGCTTTCTGGACGTATCCCGGGCTCCTTCTTCTGGCTTTCTTCAACCTCTGATTGGCTTAGAGGCTTTTTAGAATACGAAAATTCAAACATTTGACCTGTCCGTTACGGGAGTCCGAGCTACATCGGTGCATTCGATTGGGAGACTGACAGATGAAAAGGTGAACGCTCCTGGAGAAAGTTTACGGTTTGTGCTCGGGAAAGAAGGTCAAGAAGACACAAAAACGCGTAAGAAGTAAAATAGGTATACCTCACGTACTTGAAATAACAAATGAGGTTAATTTTTCTGTTCGGCAGAACATCATTTATATTCCTCCGCGACGGAGTACAAGAGCTCGTTCTCCCGCGCGACAGATACACAAAGCCTAAAATTACACCCCGACTTCATTCCGGAGCCATCAACCGCTCTGTTTTTCCCCCTCGCCGAGCCCGCCCCCCCTCCACTCTCTTGATCTCCCGTTCTTTCTCGACTTCGACCCTTCTCGCCGCCGTTTCTTTTCCGCCTTTTGTAAGAGATCTTTGGCGGGCAGGTCAAGTGTCCTCTGTGTGATTGAGAAGGCCTCGAGAAGACTTCTCGCGTTCTCTGACGAAGACATTCACTCCCACGCCGCACGCGCGGACTCGCTCAATTCGCAAAAGTAAATTAGCAAGGCAAATGGGCGGCGCGGAAGGAAGGAAGGAAGGAAGGAAGAAAGGAAGGGAGGGAGGGGCTGACCCAGGGGCGGCGCCCCCGCCGCGCAGGACCGTGTTACCTGCTCGAGAGGCGCAGGGAGATCTCCATTTAGGTCGTTGGGCCCCCGCGCCGCGCCGCGTCGGTCGATGCGCGCTGCTGCTGCTACTGCTGCTGCAGCTGCAGTTACCTTTTGGCAACACTCGCTCTTTTTGTGTTGCGTTTGTTCTAGTGGTTTTTTTGCGAAGTTGGGGATCTGGGATCTTAGTCTCAGGTGAAAAATGTGGGCTCCGCAAAACCACTTGCCCCAGAAGTTAGTCGTGATCTATCTTCTGTATAAATAAAATTGGAGTGTGCGTGATTTCAATCTATCCGCCTCTTTACTATCTCCTTTGCTTATTTATAGGATACAATAGCCAATTCAATTGTTTATACGATTTTTTGTGTGTTTATCAGAGGTAATCTCCAGAACGGCTAAACCGATTTTGATGGTGGTCTCTGAAAGGAAGGTTGTTTTGTGGGGTATAACTTGCGTTCCTTTCTCCAATTACTATTTTCTTTTTTATAAAGAATGTTTTTTATGCAAATGTATACTTTTATGCCGATCGTAATGAAATGTTGTTTATGTAAAGTTTCAAACAAGAGAAAAGTGAATGTCAACATGATATTTCATAAAAAATACTAACTCCCTTAGAATCTAAAAAGCACTATTTCAGTTTCGGGGAATATTTTGAAAAGGGTGACGATAGCCATTAAAACTCGCCATCACTTGTGAATAATTGCAGGAAAGAATTATTACTGAAAGACGGTGATTGTAAAAAGATGGCGGGGTAGAGCGGGCAGCCGGGGGGGGGGGTGCTGATACGCTAGGCGCGGGGACTGTGTGCAGTAGCAGGGCGACTTTAAGCAGTGCTGCGCTAGGTTGAACAGGTTAGGGTGGGGACTGGGGATGCTCTATAGATAGACTTAATACCCGGGAAATGAAGATTACTTCAACTGGTTCAATAAATATTAAAGTTTGGTGAATGATGTTGAGAACTCTCGTATTTATGGGAAAACATATTTTGATTGAAAAAGCATACAGATCTAGCGTAATGGTTTTTTTAAAAGCTTGTTAAGAATTCTTTATCACGTGTTACTCAATAATATAATAAAGGGAAATTCCTCTGTCATAAGTGTGTTATTCACTTATGCGAGAAAATTTCCAAAGTATCGTTGTCTTTTAATTCTTAATTTATTAATATTTTTGTGCCTGAGACTTGTGGACTTCAGATTTCATCTTTATAATTTTCACTTTAAGTATACTTTTTCGTGTAATTAATTAAGAAAGATAATGACTCTAAACAGTATTTGGTTTTTATAAGACTAAATATCATTAAATATTGGCAATGTTCCAAATTAAGTTTCTCGCTTCACACCACTTATTATTATTACTATTATTATTATTATTATTATTATTATTATTATTATTATTATTATTATTATCATTATTATTATTATTAAGACCTAATCTTAGTTGAATAAAATACAACCAAATAAAGTGTATGAAAGACATGAATTTAACAGAGGACGAAAGCGAAAGCCATATCATATAAATGAAAAGTATATATGAAGTCTGAGATTTGGAAACGGTAAGTTGTTTAAACACTGCCAACCTCTTCAATCAAAATTAAAATTAAAGCTAGATTGAGTTACAATGCGGCCATCTTTTCATTCCCACCTAACATATCTATATTATGATTTCACCAATTACTCAAATTGCGTTAGAGACACATTGTCAAGAACGCAGTAACCAAAATAATGTGTATTACGGTTATTACTGGCGGAGCTCTTCCTACAGCCCATTTGCAGCCCATGAATTCCGCGCGGGCGGCGGAGGCGTCGCCCTTCAAGAGGTTTCCCTCGTCGTGAGACCGGCGGGCTGCGCGGCGCGACACCTCGCATTATCCAGGTGCGGCATAGCAAGTAGCGCCCGCGCCCGCTATATACATTTTTCATTCCATTTCGTGCCCCGCGGCGCCGCAGGAGCAGCGGAGGCGGAGGGGGCGGGGCGGCAGCTGCAGCAGCGGTGGAGCAGGTGGTGGAGGTGTCGAGTGCGGAGGAAGGGCGGTGGCGGAGTGGCGGGAGTTGAAAAGGCCTGGAAATGGGATGGTTGGGAGTAGGTCGATGGGAGATGGGATGCCTGGGTGGTGGGGTGGCTGGGAGATGGGGTTGCTGGGAGATGGGGTGGCTGGGAGATGGGGTTGCTGGGAGATGGGGTGGCTGGGAGAAAGGGTGGCTGGGAGAAGGGGTGGCTTGGAGACAGGTGCGCGGCATAAATGGGTGGCTGGGAGAGGGTGGCTGCGATAATGGGGTAAATGCGAGCTGGGGCGTCTGTGAGATGGGGTGGCTGCGAGGATATGGTGATGGGGGAATGGGTGACCGGAAGCGGGGAGTCGGAAGGGAAGATGGGGGGTTGAGTTGGTGGGAGAAAGGTGGTGTTGTAGGGGGCTAGAGAGGGCTAGGAGGCAAAAATAGCGCGTCAGACAACGGCGGCGGGATGATAGGGTGAGCGGAGAGGCGTGGAATCCGCCCGCATAAGGGGTGGCTGGCGCAAGGGAGGCTACAGTGAGGCGGCGGTGGCGGTGGCGGTGACAGCAGCGCGGTGGTGCCAACTGGCGGTGGCGAGGCGAGGTGGCAGCTTAGGCGCCGTGGACCGGAAGGGCTTCGAGGAGCGGGAAGCGGAGGCGGTGGTTTGTAGCGGGGACGCGGAGGTGAGGCTGGGAGAAGAGGACGCGCTCGCCCGGTAATGCGCCCGTTAATATTCCGGCCGGAGTCGGCGGCGGCGGCGGCGGCGACGGAGGAGGATGAAGCGGTGGCGTCTGCTGGCGGTGGTGGCGTCGCGTGGGTGGTGGGGAGGAGAAAGGGCACTACGGACGGCGTGCGGGTGGGAGGGGCTCGCTGGCAGAATGAAGGTGATGGTCGTCGTAATTGTTAGAAAAGGTGGTCCGCACTGTGGTAGCGGTAAATTGCGGAGGTGTGAGTAAATTGTGTTGGGAGCAGGTAAAATGGCAAGAGAGCCAGTGTAAAGCACAATACTAAAATGAATGAGTACCTGGAATTAAAGGGAGAAATTAAAAGGAATTGCATGGAAGAAATACATTGTTTGAGTATATTAGCAGTCGTGTTAGGATTCATTCAAATTCATTAGAGCAAATTATGTGTATTAAATTTTTAGATATATCGTACATGAACAATTAATAGTTTATATTAATGTTAGAATTATAGCGTAAAAGTTATTAATTTAGAGTTGGAAAAGTACAGTTACTTGTACTTTCGCAAAAATTCGTGTAGTCAATAACTAGTCCTTTATGCACATTTTCCGTTCCTGGGCGACTTCTGTGATTGACACAATTTGTATAAAGCACTTTATATAATACATATATGTATTAATATATGCAAAAGTACTTATGAAAATTATTGAAATGTCTACAATTAATCTCATTTGTAAAATAATGCGTTGCAGATTTTTGGATGTAATATGATATTTCATATTTCGATTTACTATTATTATTATTATTATTATTATTAATCAAAAATGTCATGAACCTGGATGTTTAAATTACAAAGCTGTTGTTCATTGGTATAAATGAAAATAATGAAAGTATCGCGAGTTAAATGGAAATTAAAATGCTCTTGAGAACTATGAAAGAAATTTAAAATGGAGAATGTCAAAGAATTTGTTCGTGAGTTCTTCAATTGTAGTGTGACCACTTAATATATATTTTAATGTAGGACTAGAAAACAGAAATAATGCAAAGTTGACTTAATATAATTAGGCGCTTAAATTCCAAACAAAATTACTGATGATCCTACAGAGATAGTAGAATTTAACTGTTGATGTGAAGTATAAAAATGTGTCTAGAAAACAAAATTAGTATTAAAACTTGTATCGTCTTATTCTATTTAAATCAAAGTTAATAATGTCAGTCACACCAACAAGACGATTTAGGAAGAATGAATGGCAGTTGGGTGACGATTAAAAACTACCGTTTCACAGCGTGATGTATTTTCTGACATAGCACAGCGTCATGTACTCTCATGTACTTATTTTTAACGGTAATATAATACTAGAGCAAACCCCAAAAGCGTTTTCAATCCGCCTAAATGTTTGCCCCCGCTGTAATTCGATCCCAGGTGTTTACGTTTAAGCAAGCATTCAACGTAAGGAAACCACAAACCGCATGATCTGCTTAACAACTTTTCCGACATGTAAAAAGAAAATTGAACATTTGCAATTTTCGAAAGTTAGAGTTTTTAATGAAAATAAAACGAGTTTGAATAAGAAAAGTGTTGAAAATGTTTGCACAATTGGGAAAATATTGTTTACGAAATATTTTAAATGTGTCAATATCACACTATTCTTGTTTTCAACAGTGACACATTTTAAAACTTGTTTTACGATGAAATAATATTTTTTCGATTTTCGTAAATTCAGAAAGATAAATAAAGCCGAATTCCCTTGTTGTATAAGCGCACTCTGCTGAATTAGAGCAAAAAACAATAGAGCCATTTTTTTAGAAAACTTTCAAAATGTTATTGCGCTTAAAGTACTCTCAAATATTAAGATATCCAATTCAAATTCGTGACATCAGCCAGACCGACTGAGGAATATAAAATTTGGTGAAGATTGTGTGAACTTATCAGATGCTAGCGTGGTTCACAGACGTTTTGCCGTAAACCATTTTTTCTGTTACATAGAACAAAGTTGGATTCGGAGCACACAAGGGTTATTAGAGAAAGTATTTAACTACGTATCAAAGCCAGAATATTTCTTCTTGATTTTTAAAAATCCACAGCTGAAAAATTACCGTATCCCTAGCAGAGTTTCTTTACTTTCACTATTCCACAGAGTATGAAGAGAAGGCACGTTAATAGGGGATCTAGGATAGTTTGATAATTAAACAAAAATGAATGAATACGGCTAATAGTTCACTACACATATAAAAACACGTTACAGTATCCTTTCTATATACAGCAGAATGTGACGAAGTAAAAAGAGAAGGTAAGCTATTAGAGGGTATATGGAATTCTGACGATTCAACTGAAAGAAATAAGTAATACTAATAGTTCACTGCATTTACAAAACACACGTTATAACATACTCATTTTCTACTCCGGAGTGAATAAATTACATATGAAGACAATTTCACAAGCAACGTTTAGAAGCCTCAATTGACTAGTAACTAGTACTCGTTCCGTTCGGTGGCTTATAGAGGGTGAATGAAGTAAGTTAATGAGGTCATTCATTATGCGTAAGTCTCATTCAAAATGAACTGAATTAAGGAGACGGTAAGAGGAACATATGCTATAACCTGGAATTAAAATGAGAATAGTCACGTAATTGACTTGTATAGGAGATAGGAATAGAATTTTGTCATCTGCAGGAGTCTGATAAGAGTTCCAATGTTCAGTAAGAATGTTGAAATGGCTTATTTTTCTGCAGTGTGTTTCTGTATCGTGATATGATTGCTTACTACAGTAATAAAAATGGAAATTATTAACATTATAAACTTTGTTCGAAACTTGCATCGTAAGGGTAATTTGACGACCTGAAGTATCATAGCCCAGAAGATCATCCCCATGATTTTATATGGCACATGCTGTTGGCAAAATAAGGCATATGTCAATAATATTACACTGCAACTTCAATATTTGTGTTGAGGCTGCGAAATACTCGTAGGATAAGTAGGGAGAGCAATTATTAGAATCTGCAACGAAACATCGCATCTTCTATCGGTAGTTTTTTTTATCAAACAAGAGTGTTCTGGAAACGAAACGACACACAATTGACATATTGTTACTTGGAGAAAGAATCGACGAGTATTGAAGTAGATTTTTACGGTTACCTCTGACCAAATGAAATCAAACGTTTCTTTACGAATTTCGTCGTTTCACTTCACCTTACGACAGCATCCAGTGCCTCTGATGATAATGCGAGCTGGTGACGCGTCGTGGCGTCTGCACTGGAAATCACTGGGTTCCGCGGAATTTTGATAATGGAATATTTTACGCGGGGCTGCCCAGGAGCTGATGCAGACAATCTACGTCAAGGAACTTTGTACGAAAGAAGTGAGTATTTGGTCAATCGGGAAGAAATTCGCGCGGTTTTTTGAGAAGAGCCCCAGAGCGCGAAGTTTGAAATGTATGATCCTTTCCTTTGAAACGCCTTCAAAGAACATCAAAAGTGTCTTATTAGAAACGCCTTCAAAGAACATCAAAAGTGCCTTATTAGAAACGAGGCGCTAAATTTGCAGCAGTTTGGCGGTTAATGCGCCAACACTTTGTCATATAAGAAGTTTGTAAAAGAAAAGTTTTTTTTTTACTCGAGAAAACGTATGAGAGTTTACGGGAAGTAACTCTGCCAAATCAAGGGAGAGGAAACGTCGCTCTTGTGTAAACTCTTTCCAATAATTTCCATGTTATCTCCATGGGTTGAAAATTATATATTCAATCAAAATTATATTCCCAAGATTTACACATTTTGAAATTTGTTGTAAAGAAGCTAATACCATCATATATGTGTTCATTATTTACAGAAGTGAAGGCAGCGTTCATATATCATTCTTAAACTGATTCAGGCATGTTCTTTTAAAACGTTTACCATAAAGGATACTACATTGTGACTTTACTTTTTTTTAGTTATATAATCATGAATGTTTCGGATTTAAATAGTTCCGTATCGTGTTAAGTGAATAACAATACACAACTAGAAAAAAAACTTACTCTACTTATTATGAATTGTGAACGTGACATTGAGGCTAAATGTCCCGACACTAGTGCAATTTGTAGCCACCACGTGGCAGCACCAATATAAGTAAAATTTACTTTACCGATAACGTCTGAAACTATGGTTTGATTTTCGATCTGTAAATGGCATTTGACGCCTTTTTAAAATAGAATTTACGCTTCGATGACTTTTGTACAAAATTCTAACAAAAACGCGAATTTGAAATTAGTATTTAAATTTCCGAGAACAAATTTTAAAATGTGGCCTTATAGTGCGATGGCGACATACTTCCTAAATCCAACGCCGTGACAATCATGCAAATCAGACGAATAGGAGCGTCGTAAAGTGAAATTTACGAAAACGCCTCCCGCCCCCCACTTCCTCTTCTGCGCCGTTGCGTCACCCACCCGCCCGTTGTGGGCCCTCTGTCAGCGCGGTGGTACGGCCAGGCCCGGCGGTTAAAGCGGTGCTACGTCTAAGATTAATTTTTAGCTCTGCAAATAATTCAGCAATTAAAAAATAACAGTATCCTTTTTCACCTTTATGGGTACTGGCCTGCTATGACGCAGTTATGCTCGTATTAACAAATAACAGAGTTGACATCCTTATGATCATCATCTTATCCTCCACTCCAAGGATGGGTTCATGACCTGTTCTGACTTCTACCAATTTCATTTCTATAACGATCTTCCTCTGTGTCTTCTACCTCGCGTTCTACACATAAACGCTTGCTTTAGAATGGGTGTCTGTTCCATGTATCGAAGTCATTCCTCCCTTCACTCCCTGAAGTCAGAAAGATAGTATTTTGCCATTGATTGCTTGAATAATTAATTTTTATTTTATTTCGCGTCGCGCTTCTGGCCTGTATAGTCCTATGGCGAGAGACAACTCGCATAGTCGAGGCTTGCGAGCACAACCGCATGGGTGGACAAATGGGCTTCAGCACGAAGATTTCATTCGTTATGGAATCCCGCCAAGCGGTTTTCGCCGCTAACTTATATACCGCTAGTTCACGTGACAGTGCCTCCCGCGCTGGAGAATGGCCGGT
>BOPP01000056.1:4655166-4657666 GCA_017312745.1 Gryllus bimaculatus
TATATATATATATATAAGAGTATAAAGATTAAGAGAGTTTAAACATGTTTTTGTTTTATTTACTGTTTTTGAGATGTTCACGGTTTTCGACTTTTGTAGTACTGTATTTGCATAAATTTATATAACATAAATTCTCATTCTCTTATTTTACTCAATTATTTTCAACTGCTTTGACTTAACTTACTTACGTAATGTAAATAACAAAATTTGTAGATCCTCATATTATTGTGATTTTTGCTTTCCGTAAATTGTCCCTCGTCACACATTTTATGCTTTTCGAAAACTATGAAAGAATAAATTGCGCTAACAGTTTATTTAAATACCTCTAATATTAATTAAATCTTAACATTCCTAAAATTAACTTGCTCCAATAGAATGATTTGAAACCATATAACTCATTTAACATTCAATTTTTCTCCTGGAGTAAATTGCGCGTCCATTGTGCATATTAATGGAACACCGCCGCGCGAGTTAAAACCAATATGAAGAATTCACGCGGTGGCTCGGCTGCGTCCCCGCCGCGCAGCACTGCGCCTGCCCGGGCCGCGCCGCGCGCGGACGCCCCGCTACAAACTCCATTTCCGGTCGGAGCCTCAGGGGATTTGCTTTGCCTCGCATCAGCTGCCTCGAAGCGCTTTGTTCGCCGCTCTCCTCTTTCATGGCGGCCTCACCCACGGCGCTGTACGCCGCGCGCTCCGCTGGCCATAAAAATTTCGCTCCGCTTGAACGTCCGACTTGTCTTGTAGTGGCTTGCGTTCGGTTGTATTTGATTTTAGTATTGACGTTGAGAACTGTTGTTTGGTGTGTTTCGTTCAAGATGTTTTATTTGAATACGAAACGTGTGCTGGTCGAATTACTTTTAGTTTTGCAGGGGTGTTCATACAGTTTTTGTTTGAGGGAAAGAAAAAGGTTTTGGAAAGTCAAATTTGCGTTGTACTGCGATTTTCACAACTCCGTTTAATTTGGCTTATTCGATTTTATAGATACACATTATTTACGTTCAGAATTTCAAATATTACCCAATAGTCTAATTAAATATTTACTCTTGTATTCGGAAACAGTTCGGCATATTTTATTTTATTCTGGTGTTGGTTCGCCACTGGATTCACGTTTATTTCAATTTTCCAATTTTAAGAATTCCTTAAACAGTTTATACTCTATTTTAAATTTGTGAATTTTTAGAATAGTTGACAGTATGTTCGATACATCTCGTACGTTGGTGATCCATCCCATACTGTCTTTTATGAAACATATTCTGTTAAGGCAAGAAATATACCAGTGATAAAATGCACAATTGTACGGGTGTGCAACATGTTTAGACATTTTTGTCGTAATCTAATTAAGCTCCAATTGCTTATACGTCGTTTCTTAGAAATTGTTTACGTGCATTGCGTAGACGTGCTCCAACCTGAGAAGTGCAGACCAAAGCCCTTCCCCCTTCAGCACTCCTTGCTCCGTGGACGATATTAATTGCCGTATAAATTAAGAGAGCAAAGAGGGGGAAGAAGGCTGTTTGTGCATTTGGAGGGCGGGCCGCCTTGTTAAACGACGGCACTTAATAAGCAGTGTGGTTTGTTTAGCTGTGGAGGGGTCGTCGCTGCTGCTGCGAGCGGTGTCTCATGATAGAGAGCCAACGACAGCAAGGGACCACGTGGATAGGGGAGACTGCTCTGAGGCGACGGTTTTCTGATTGATTTTCCTACTAACAAACGTGAACGATAAATAACACGAATCTCAAGAGACGATCGAATTTGAAAGCTGCTATTTCAATGAACAATAATGTTGGCCAAGGCATATATTATTCTTGTTTCGTACTACAAGTCGATGGCTTAGTGCACAAACATTGTATATTCAGCCATGATGATTTTTAAGGTAACATCATTTTTGAGAAAGGTTCATATTTACCTAGTGAACAAAGATATAATGTTCCAAAAGTGTCATGTTTTTCATAGAAAGCAAACGTTGTAGCTCCTTAATGTAGCTCCTTTAAACATTTTCAAGAAACATATGATTCTGAACATACAATATGTGTGCTATGTCCAAAATTCAACCAAATCAGACAGGGGAATCTTGGTATATTTTCTTATTAGTATTGTTTGTGGCCCCTATAGATATCAGTTATAAACATCACCAACATCACTATCTGGACATCAAGCATTGCCCTGTGAGTGTGTTCTGAGGAAACCTGGTGTTCCGCAAGTTATCTAATAATGTCGATACACTTGCACAAGGAGCAGATATTTCTCTACAGTTCACTTAACCACGAATTGAGAGATTTCTTTCAGGAGAAAATCTATTCAAATTTTGCTCACTTGGATCTTTTAGATTTTTTGTTCGTTTATATCAGTTTTGGATAACGAGATTAAGATTTTTGCTCGGATTTTATTTATTGTATTTGGTTACTTGAGGCAGCATTTTTTACATTACATTTTACATTTGTGCGTAGTTTACCTCGCATAATAAAGAATAGAGAAATGCCGTGAGTTGGATTTGTAATGAA
>BOPP01000056.1:4662666-4669234 GCA_017312745.1 Gryllus bimaculatus
TCCAAAATACATCTATTGGGAATCCACACAACCTGTTTGTCCACACTCGCGCTAACACTTCATTCGAACGGCAAACTAACAACGAACAAAAACACCTATTGACCAAGCACGCCCCGCCACAGCCCCCCCACCACACCGCGCCACTCCCGTCCCCCCTCCGATTGACCGTTTGGGGGTGGTGACGGCGGCGGCGGCTGGCGTTACTGGGGCCTGTCGAGCTTCCCGGTCTGTTATTTCATAATTTAAATTGGTGGAATCATGTAAACGGTATCGTTCAAATCAGACTCTTTCTTTAATATAATATAAATAATAAAAAAATATATAAAATATATATAATATAAGAAATAAAAAAAGTAGAGTTTAAACATGTTTTGTTTAATTTACTGTTGTGGGGAGAGTTCACCGCACTAATAAGCAAAAAAAACAAAAACTCATCCTTAACCAATATCAACCACTAACACTACAATCAAAAACAAACTTAACCCAATAATGTTTTCTTCCAAATTCCCCGCACACATTATCTTTTGTCTCGAAACAAGAGAATAATTGCGCTTAACCATATTGAAATACCGTCTAATATTAATAAACTCTAAACATTCCTAAAAAACATTGCCCAAAGAAGATGAAACCATAAACTTCATTTACACATTTCAATTTTCCCCTGGAGAAATTGCGCGCCATTGGTGCATATATGGAACTGCTGCCGCGATTTAAAACCAAAATTAGAAGACACGGCGGTGTGCGGGCCCCGCCGCGCAGCACTGCCCTCCCCGCCCCCACCACCCGACACAACCCATTCCGGCAGCTCAATCAGCCGCATCAGCTGCTGAACGTTGGCGCCGGCCCATCCCATCGCCACCCACCCGACCCGCCTCGGCGCCAAAAAACTCCGCTGGAACGCCGACTTGCTTAGTGCTCTGGCGTCGCTGTATTGATTTTAAGTATTGACGTTGCAAACGGTGTTTGTGTGTTTCTTCAAGATTTTATTGAATACGAAACGTGCTCTGGTGAATACTTTATTTGCAGGGGTGTATGACATTTTGGTTGAAGTGGCAAAGAAAATAGGTTTGAAGAGTTCAAATGCGTTGATCTGCGATTCACAACCCGGAATTCGGCATCATTAAGAACACAATACGCAAATTCAAAATACCAAACAAAAATAACTCTTACGAAACAGTCGGCAATATTTTATTCGGGTGTACGCCCGGATCAACGTTACAACCAATTAAAATCAACAACAATACCATTAAAATTGAATAAAATACATATCAAATCCGACTACATCCCAACGCTTAAAACCAACTAAGCAAAAAATACCAGTGATAAAATGCAAGCAAGCGTACGTGGCACATTTTTAGACCATTTTGATCGGAATCTAATTAAAACTCCAATGCTTAACTCGTTCTTAAAATTTTTCGTGCAGCGAGACGCCCAACCTAAAGGCACAAACCCCCCCCATCCACCCCCGTACGCATTATAATGCCCGGGAAAATAAGAGACAAAGAGGGGGAAAACTTGGTGTGCAGGGGCGGCCGCCTGTTAAACGACGCATAAAATCAGTGGTGGTTTTACTGGAGGCGGCGCTGCACGGTCCAAAGGAACCAACGACACAAGACCACTGAAGGGAGACCCAGGCGACGTCTGATGGGATTTCCTACTAACAAACGTGAACATAAATAACACGAATCTCAAGAGACTATCGATTATGAAAGCTGCATTTCAATGAACAATAATTGGCCAAGCAATATTATTCTGGTCTAACTACATGCAGTCGATGCTTAGTGCACAAAATTGTAGGATATCCAATGAGGATCTTTAAGGGTAACATCATTTATAAGTGCATATACCTATAACAAAGATAAGACAAAAGTGTCATCATAGAAACAAACCTTAAGCCAAGACCCTTACATCAAAAAAAGATCAACATACAAATATGCTATTCCAAAAACAAGCCAAATCAGACAGGGAATGGAATTTTCTATAAATTGGGTTTGGCCCTATGAACAGTAATAAACACACCAACACACACTAACACAAGCATTGCCCGAGGTGGTCGAGAAAACCTGGTGTCCGGCAATTATCTAATAAGTCGAACACTTGCACAAGAGCAGATATTTTCCTACTACAGTTCACTAACCGACGAATTGAAATCTTCATGAGCAAAATCTATTCAAATTTTGTCTCACGTTGCAGCTTTAAGATTTTTTGTTCGTTATATCATTTGATAACGAGATTTAAGATTTTTGCTCTCGATTTATATTTATTGTTACTTAGCAGGCAATTCTTTAACATACAAATTTACATGTGGTTACTCGCAAATAAAGAAAAGAAATCCGAGGATGAAGAATCTTATCACAAACATATAACTCCTTACCAAAACAGAATTTTCTACCCAAAAATAAATCTCATGTACACTCGCTTGGAAAAACAATCACTCTCTTCAAAATTTCTCAACGAAAAAAGTGAAACTATTGGTCAACTAACATAGGGAGTGTGCATCAAGTACAAAAAAAAGCAATGCTTATATGGTTAAACACCATAGTTGACCGTCATCAGGGACTCGTTTCGAACAGACACTACGACATTAACAACTCGAAATCTGCTTCGACTTGCGAATTAATGGATGTAGTGAATAATGATAGCAAGGCATCGAAATTATAATAAACAAAATTGACCATACCAACTCTTATTCTATATATAACAACAAAACTTCATCAAATGGAAAGAACCGAAAAAGAAAACCTCACCAAAAATAAAAAATAATATAAACTACATATCAGTTATATCTGGGCAACAAACAATACGCACACGACGACATTAATGTAAAAAAATAAGATTAACCTATAAACCTGTTAACGGATGTGCCGGGGAAGCAAATTGTGAAAAAAAAAATAGTTCATTCAATTAAAAGCCCCCAACGTACTATCACACCATTGCAAACATAAATTCTTGCGAATGGAACGAAAAAACCGTGAATCGAAAGATCATAAGGTTAGAAAAGTTAATGATGAATGAACAGCTGTATATTTTTTCTTTCTCCCAATTGAACACCACGACGGGACCAATTAATGCTCTATTACATACCATACAACTGAGACGAATCAAAATTATGGAAAAAAAATAGCATATTACCGGCAAATCGCTCACCATACAACGGATAAGCAAAATAAAATATTCGCGCCATAACTTGACAAAAATTTTCAATGCAATTTTAATCCGAATGCAAATAACGCGTTAATCTTTGTTATAGCACATAAATGTAAACAAAGTTTGTATAAGCTATATAGGTTGTGCGCTAATTAACCATTGGGGGAAAATACATAAATTGCTTGTTATAGAAATAAAAAAACTAAATACTCAAGCGGCCACAAACACACACGCCATCACACGCGTACAATTGGTCAAATACAACGCAATAAAACCAATAAAAAAATACAAAGCCCATTAAGTACGATAAACAACTAAGGCTGAAACGTGACATTATCAATTAAAAAAGTTACTCACGTAATACAGTTCGGTCATATCACACGTCTTCCTAGATAAACAAACCGTCATCGATCTACCTAACGAGTGGTAATCTGTAACCTAAAAAAAATTGAACGAATACAAAGTGCCATTACTAATACCTTTATTCTACTGCTGTGCGCGCTTGAATCAGCAACATTTATTTATTAGTAATAGAACCTACGAATCATGTAAGGAAACGGTTCTCTAACAAGGAATAAGGTTGGCTCCCAATTAACAAAAAGAACTACCTACATACCAAGAAGAGACTAGAAGAGGAGAAAAAGAAAAAACGAGAGAAGAAAAAGAGAAAAAAAAGACAAAAAGAAGAAGAAAAAAACAAGAGAAAGAAAAGAGAAAGAGAGGGAAGAAAAGAGAGGGGGGGGAAGAGGAGAGGAGAGAAAGAGAGAGAAAAGAGAAAGAGAGGAGAAAGAGAAAGAGAGAGAAGAGAGAGAAAGAATGATAAGATAAAAAGGGAAAAGAAAGGGGGAGAGAAGAGTGGTGGGGACGAGGAAGAGAGAGAGAGAAAAGAGAGAGAGGGAGAGAGAGAGGAGAAAGAGAAGAGAGAAGAGAAAGAAGAGAATGAAAAAGAGAAGGGAAGAGAGAGAAAAGAGAGAAAATAGAGAGAGAAAAAGAAGAAAGAAGAAAGTAGAGAGAAAAAAGAAGGAGATAGAAAAGAGGAGAGAAAGTGTGAGGGGAGAGTGGGGAGAGAGAGGGAGAAAGAGATTGGGAAGGGAACGAGAGCGAGAGATGAGGAGGACGAGAGAGGAAAAAGAGAAAGAAGTATGAGGGCGAGAGAGAGAGCAAAGAGAAAGAAGAGAAAAAAGAGAAGAAAAGAGAAAGAAGAGGGAAGAAAGAGACGAAAGAGAACAAAAAAAAGAAAGAGAAAGGAGAGAGGAGAAAAAAAGAAAGACAAAGAGAAAGGAGATGAGGAGAGAGAGAAAAGAGAGAGAAAGAAGAAGAGGAGAAAGAGGGAGCAGAAAGAGAGGAGATGAAGGAGACTGAAGAGAGAGGAAGAAGAGAAGACAAGCAGCGAGAAAGAAAGAAAACTGAAGAGAAAGGCAAGAAGATAGAGACGTGGAGAGAAGAATGAGAGAGGAATGAGAGAGGGAAGAAGAGACTGAGAGAGTAGGAGGGAAAGAGAGAGACTTGGAGAGAGGAAGAGGAAGAAAGAAAGAAATAGAGATAGAGAATGGAAAAACTGAAAGAAGGAAGGGAAAGAAAAAGAAGCAGAGTAGAAAAGAGGTGAGAGAAAGTGAAAAGAAGAAAAAAAGAAGAGATGCGAAGAGAAGAAAGAGGAAACGGGGAGAGCGGGGGAGGGAGAAGGGAGAGAGAGAGAGAGAAAGAGAAGAGGAAGAGAGAGAGTTGGGGAGAGGGAAGAGGTTAGAGGTAGAGAAGATATATAGAGAGAGGGAGAGATGAGAATAAGAGAGAAGGAGAAAGATAAAGAGAACGAAACAGAAACTGAAGAAGAAACGAAGAGAACTGAAGAGAATCTGGGGAGAGAGGAGAGACGAGAGAGAGACTAAAGAGAGACGAAAGATGTGAGACGGAGGAGAGAGACAGAAGAGACTGGATAGAGAGAACGGCTGAGAGAGACTGAAGAGAAGACTGAGAGAGTGAGGACGGAGAGAGCAGAGACTGAGGACATGATGACTGAGAAGACGAAAGACAGAGACTGAGAAGACGACTGAGGAGAGTGAGGTCTGTGAGGTACGTGAGACACTCGAGAGAGAGAGACTCGAGAGAAACTGAAAGAACTGTGAAGTAATGAGGCTCGGGAGAGTAGACTGAGAGGATGAGAGACTGAGAGAAATAAGACTAGAAGAGCTGAAACTGAAAAGAGGACTGAGAGAGGTGAGATAGGACTGCGAACGAGAGGAGACCTGTGTGAGAGAACTGGAAAAGGCCTGTGAGAAGAGACTGGAGAGAAGAGACTGAAGAGAGACGAAAGAGGAAACGAAAAGAAGACTGGAAAGTGGGGGGAAGAGAAGACATGTACATTGTTCATGATTTATTCATAAGTATTTCTTGATACTATCATCACCGTTTCCGTTTGCTGTTCAAAAATCGAAAAAGAAAACAGAAAATCGCGTTTTAAACAATATCAAAATCACTTGTCTAGTGAATTTCCATGTAAAATCATTGTAATTGGTAATATGTTGAAGATAATTCCTATAGACCTTGTCAATGTTCATCTTAGCGATATAGCTTTCACCGTGTTGCAATCGCCAAATTGGGAGTTAAAACCAATGCCTATCAAGCTCACCATAAATATATGTTCGATGCATTGATAAAAAAGGGCCGGTGAACGCGCAAGATTCATTTCAGAAGTAAGCGCCTACAACTGGCATTATCTGGAATGAAAAGATTATAGACAGTTTCAAATCTGATTTGTGCTTGTCAAGGCCGGCATTCATGAGGCATCAAAGTTGTCGTAGGGCGAGCAATTAGCAGCATCATACACGAAACTAATCTAGCCCTTGTGTGCGGTGCCAAACGAGCGCAACAAACAAGAACAAATAGTAACACACTTCAATTGGGGGATGTCATTGTAGCAATCGACACCTGTCGCATCTTTTGAGTCAGACACACAAATATTTTTGAACGGACCTTGTCGCGCGGGAGCTAGTTCGTCTTGCTTGGTTAGCCTCACTCCAATGTAGCAATATTCATTTAAGATAATAATCATTTCAGCCGCGCATAATCGGGTCACACAGGGCGCAAAGAGGATTACCATTCCCTCGTCGAAATTGACTTCTGACGCTTTTATTTACATCACAAACAGCTACGCACCCCCTCAAATACACTCCTCAAAACAAGTCGTGCAGCCAGAATTTTACAAACCGCATCCGCGCCCTACTCACACCATTAACCTGTACCTCCAAACATATCCAAACAGCGTCCACGGCACGAGAGGAACGCAACATAAACCGGCGCCTTCACGTAAATTGAAGAACTCGGAGAGGCCTGCGTTGCGTCGGTGACAACCTCGAAGAGGTTCTTTTACGTACTGCCCCTCATCCGCCCAATTACCCCACCCCCCACCGCTCTCCGTCATCTG
>BOPP01000056.1:4669259-4683592 GCA_017312745.1 Gryllus bimaculatus
CCCGCCCATCGCAATATATCCTTCTCTCTAACCCCCCTCTAGGTGCTCAGCCACTGCCCCGTCATCTTGGGCGCCGGCGCACAGCGTCTTTCCGCAACACAAACAGACGGCTCATGCGGCTGACGAACCGTGTCCGTCGAGTAAGTCGATATTTCCGCGCAACCGCGGATTAGGTGAAAGAGATTTGATACCCTGGTCGTTAACTCTACTGCTGTAACGACCGAAAGATAGGTGAAATATAAACAAATACTTTACGAGAAGGGAAGGGTCCTATTTCTTTTGAAAGTGAATTTCAATTCTCCTCGATTTCTTCCGACATACTCTCCTTTTGGTCTAGATTTGAGTGCAAAATAAATTCAAATACACAAAGAGTAATCTTGCTCCTTATTTAGTAAACTGATATAATTGTATTGGATATTGAACAGATAATTGTAAATAAAATGTTCAAAGGCACGAAATAATTTTTTATAAGAAGTAGCTAAACTTGGAAATATACTTCCTTCTCGGCATTGGTCAAAATTCAAGAATATCACTTCCTATTTTTCAATTAGCATGACATATGCAATTGGACAACTAGCACTGACATTAATGGAATCGAGTTTTATGTTCATTGTCGGCTTGTAAATCTTAATGGAGATTAATAAATATTCCAATTTGAAAATAAAAATAATGTACTTCACACATTCTTCTATCATTTTATTATAAATCATTTAATTTTTTTAAGTTTTCATTTATTAATCAGTGCAATAAAAAAAAACAAATCTAAATACTTAAAAAATATGTATTGTAATACATAATAGAAAGCCAATAAACATAGGGAAATAAAATTTCTAACGTGTTTCGTCAACTCGAAATGGAAGACTATAAACTAATGCTTATCAATTTAATTTCAAATTACTCAATGATGTGTTTATCAATTTTTGTAAGTTTGTAGTGTTAAGGTTTTCTTGATTTATCTTTGAATATGATGATATTTTTTTGTTTTATTCTTGAAGGCAATGTGTACTGGGGGCTTTCCTCGTTGGGCTAATCTAAATAAAGGAAATTCTTGTTCAGCGACAAAAAATACATACCACTAAGTAATTACACTTACCAACAAAGTCCTTGACAGTGTTTATATTGTATGAAATAATAATACTGTATGGTGCCTCGTTCAGAGATCCCCTATTAACTGCTAGAGGACCGAGAACTACGAACAGAATGCATAAATGGCTCCATGACTCCGCTCAGCCCATGTCAGTCTCATCTGTAGGCGCCGGCGCCACAGGCGTTCTTCCGCAACACAAACAGACGGGCTCAAGCGCGACACCTGCCGTCGAGTAGTCGATATTTCCTGCTGCAACCGCGGGAGTTAGGGAAAGAGAAGTTGTTGCATACCCTGTCGTTTAACTCTATGCTGTACTGACCGAAAGATAGTGAAATATTTAAACAAAACTTACGAGAAGGAATGGGTTTTCTTATTTATTTTGAAGTGAATTTTCATTCTTCGATTTTCTTCGACATCTGTCTCGTTTTTGTCTAGATTTTGAGTGCAAAAATAATTGCAAATACAAAGATGTAATTCTTGTCTCCTTATTTAGAAACTGTAATGAAATTTATTGATATTGAACAATATAATTGTAATATAAAATGTTTCAAGGCACGAAATAATTTATTTATAAGGAAGTATCTAAACATTTTGAAATATTACTTTCTTCTCGTGCATTTTTGTCAAAAGATTTCAAGATACACTTTTCCTATTTTTCAATTAGCAGTTGACATATGCAATTGACAATAGCAATGACATAATGAATCGAGTTTTATGTTCATGTGTTTAAATTTTAATGGATGTAATAAATATCAATTTGAAAATTAAAAATAATACTTACACATTCTTATATTTTATTATTAATATCATTTTAATTTTTTTTAAGTTTTCATTTTATTAGATTAGTGGGCAATAAAAAAATAAAAAAGCTAAAAGCTTAAAAAATATGTATTGTATACATAATAGAAAAGCAATAAACATAGGAAATTATAATATTTTGTCAACTGTGTTTGTCACTGAAATGGAAACTTAAACTAATGTTATCAAATATCTAATTTCAAATACTCAATTGAGTTGTTTTATCAATTTTTGTAAAAGTTTGTATTGTGGTAGGTTTTCTTTGATTTTATTTGAAATTGATGATTTTATTTTTTGTTTTGTTTTTATCTTGTAATGGCAATTGTACTTGGGGCTTTCCTCTGTTGTGGCTAATTAAATAAAGAAATTCTTTGTTCAGACAAAAAAATACACACTAAGTGAATTACACGTTACCAACAAAAGCCTTGAAGTGATTATTGTATGAAATAATGAAGTACTGTATGGTCCTCGTTCGTAGATCCCCTATTAACTTAGAGGACCGAGAACATGGAACAGAAGGCAAAGCTCATACTCGCCAGCCCATGCAGTCCTCACGCCGGTGGTTAAGGGATAAACTTCAGAGACTGCGCTCTGTCGGATGACAACCTGGGATGGAGGTACCGTCCTCCACGCCATACATGCTTCCCACGAACACAGAAGAGCTCGCTCAGTAACTAGATCTAGCAAGTATTTTAGAGGGTGGATGCAATTTCAGTCCAGGACCCGATGAGTGCTTTTGAAACACTAAGTTTAATTATTGGTATTTGAATGACCTCTGTCGCACCCGAGGCAGCCTCCGGTCTAGCGGGGCAGCTACCCCTCCCCTGTCGAGAAGAGGAGCAGTGGCAAGGAACGGAAGACGCGGAGAAAGGAGGGGACGATACCCATTCCCTTGACGAAGACACAGTGTAAAGAGCGCACCACTCTCTTGATTTTCTTTAAATGTGTATACAATCTATTCTAGGCCCTCAATACTAAAGTCAGTGATATACAATTGTACTATTTATCAATGCAATTTATCTTTTAATGTTAGATCTTTAATTGAATTTATGCAATTTAAACAAGGTACTTATTTTAATACATTGAGTAAAATAACAGAAAAAGTTCATTTCTATTACAAAAAATTCACCTCCATCTCCGAACCTCCACGACACTGACGTCGCTGCTGGCGCCTTGGATCCCAGCCTTCGATCTCTGCCCCAGCATATCGCGACTGTCTTTTGGTCCTCGAGTACAAATGTCTCATTTTCTTCATCGCCGATCGTTAATTCAGTTGACATTTTCGTGAAGAGGAATTAGCAAACTTTGAGGTGAATCTTTGAAGTGAATCTTTTTCCACGTGTACCTCCCCCGAGTGCCCAGCAAATGGCTGGACGAGGGGGGAGGGGGCACGAAGCGAAACGTGTTGCGGTGTGTATTTACTTGGCTGTCCGGGTGACGCCGCGTCCATGGCGAAGGTGCCGACGTTTCGGTCGCCATTCTGCGACCTTCCTCAGGGCGTAATGCGCGGAGATGTACTGCGCACGAGTTTAAATCGGGCCCAGTTCCACCTATACCCGAGTGCCGGTGTGACTTGTTGAGAAATGGCGACGCTTGGTGGCACTTGGCGAGACTGTCGTGTGTGGTGCGGTGCGTGGTTTGGTGGAGAGGAGAGGGGGAGGTGAGGAATGAAGCGAACGCCGAAGAAACGGGAAGTCTCCGCGGGAAATGGAGCGATGTGGGATGAGCGAAGTTGTGCGTGGCGGGACCGGACGGACGTGGATGGAAATGGACAGAGATGGCTAAGAAGGCTGTGGAGAAGGGTGGGGCCTAGCGCCTAAATTACGTCGTGTGGCCGGAACGGGATCGGGAAGAGGATCCGGAAAAGTAGGCAGGGAGGGAGGCAAAGCAGAGGGCGGTGGATAGGAAGCGATCAATGAGAGTGAGCAGGGGATAGGTGAAGGGTGAGGGATGGTGTGGGGTTAGCGGAAGGGGAGGGGTTAGAGAATGGGGAGGGACGATGGGCGTATGGGGAAAGGGGAGAAAGAAAAGGAGGAAGGAAAAGAGAAAGCGGAGAGGCGAGGGAAAGGGGTTGAGGGAAAGAGGGGTAATGAAGAAAAGTGGAGGAAGGGGAGAGAAAGAGAGGGAAGAGGAAGGAAAGAGAGGGAAGTGGTAGGGAAAGAGGGGGAAGAGGCATGGAAAGAAGGGGAAGGGGAGTGGTGAGGAAAGGACGGGGGAGGGACGAAAAAACGGAGGATGAGTGACGAACGTAAGTGACGAGAAATAGCGGTTAGAGAGAGGAGGGAAGAAGAAGATTGACAAGGTCAAGAAACGAGAATTTACTGAGAGGGTGTACAGAAGGACAATGTAGAGGTGAGGGGAAAAGGTTACAACGAAGACAAACGAGGGAAGGAGAAGAGCAAGGAGAAGTAATGACGAGTTGAGACAATAAACGGAGAGGAAGGGAGCTGAGAGACCCGGGGAGAGGGGAGGGGACGGGTCGGGACGAGGAGTTGGGCGGGTGGGATGAGGCGCGGAGGGGCGTGGCGTGGCGTGGCGTGGCGCAGGCGCCGCCCGCCCTCTCATTCGCCAGGCGGAGTTGGCGCTCGAGCCATTTAGCAGCGCGCCTTCCATTAGGTAGTCTGCAAAACCGCGCCAAGTTGGACGTGCGAAGTTGGGAAGAGATGTAGCGCGCGAGCTGCAACGTGCCTGGGTGCGCGGGCCCGCGCAGTGCGCAGGCACAGGACGTCGCGAGAAAAGGAATGGAAGGAGAGAGAGACAGATTGGATGAAGAATGGATGCTGCGAGGAACGTGTCAAGTGCAAGTTTTGTGTGTGAACTGTTGTCAGAAGACTTCGTAAGCAGAGGTTTAGTAATGGAAATTATGGCTTAGCGTATTTGAAAATGTTGAAATAAAGCGTTTGTTGGAATTTATTAATGACCAAAGCTCCAGCATTAGCTTTGTTCCTATACCGTTGATGTTAGTTTGACGCATTCGTCATATCTGACTTTATCAGTGTGACCCTTCTATTGGCTTCGTGCGAATATCACTTCTGATACCCTTGTATTCTGATACCTCGTATTTTGCATCATAATTTTTCAATTTTCTTTTGATCTTTTCTTTCCATAACTATTCCATTATTTTATATTCATCACATTTATAATCTCTCGTGTGAGTTCAATAGCGATTGCAAAGCAGGATTGTCGTGGTTTCCTCTTTGTCTATTGTAGAGGTTATCGTATATTTCGAATATTATTTCCATATTTGTTTGATTGTGTCCTATTATTGAATAGTTCCGTTTGCTTTGTTGCAGGTAAGCTGAATATAAATGAAGAGAGTTACCCACTTACACAGTACTTGCGATGCGTATGATGGAGCTGGAGATTATTACCGTCTCCAAGAAACCTTGTGAGTACCTACCCGTTTCTTTTTACCTTTGTAACTATCTTTTATTATTTGTAAGTTCTCTTCTTTGCATTTTACTTTTCTGTTTGGACTTGCAATATGTAGCACATTTTTTAATCTGTTTGTGTGTTTACTTAAAAATTGTACGTATCATGATTGTTGCGAGTCGTAGGGAATTGTTTCAGCTTATTTTGTTAATGATATTTTCTAATTTTAAACAAATAATTATTTAAATATTATTTATATGTTCCAACATTTTATATTATACTGTGTATTTACAGTCCAAACACTAGAATAAGGTCTTATATCACACAATTTTGGAGGCGTTAAACAAACCGCACTTGCTTTGGAAGTAAATTGCGGCTATAAGCGAATTTGGAAGTCATTTGCGAGGAAATACTAATTTTTAGCAAATTTTTGACTAGTACTGTTTCGTCGTAGCAGAGTAAATCAAAATAGCAGTAGAATAAAAAATCTCTAAAAGTCTCTAAAAGTCATAAAGACTGTTCAGCAATTTAAGACATATCTTAATGCTACAATTAAAATAACGAACTCGGTCGGTTTTAAGCCAGGACTATCATCAGAATGTAAATACTTTAACAGCGTCAGCATTTACACTTTTGTCCTAATGTCGTGAATATCTCTTCCATCCCCACGTATTACGAAACAAGTATTCCCCCCAACCCAATTATTATGAAGCGTGAGAGTGACAAACTCCCTAAGAGTAAGGTTCCACCCGAGAGGAAGGAACTTCCAGGAGGCTCGTCCCCGGTGGCCGGCCTCGCGTGGAATCTGTATTCGCGCGGTGTTCGTGCCGGTCTCAGGGGCGATCGCGCGGCCGTGGCGGAGTGGGCCAAGTGGAGCCATTAAGCTGGCCGCGCGGCCACCCGCGAGGAAGAGTGCCCGCAGGTAAAGCCTCTGCCTAGTCAAGTGGACGAGCGGGAGCAAGGGGAGTGATAAGCGCGTAGAAGAGAGGATAGACCTTGGTGCTAGTAGTGAAAAGAAAACACGGCCGGAAGAGCGAGTCGTTGAATCACGGAGCGAGTGGGAGAGAGAAAGCAGAGGGCTTGGTTAACGCTGGTAGAGTGAACGGAGGGGTGAGGGGACGGAGGGGTGAGTGGACGGAGGGTGAGTGGATGAAGGGGTGAAGAGACGGAGGGGTGAGGGGACGGAGGGGCGAGGGGACGGAGGAGTGAGGGGACGAGGGGGAAGGGCGAGACAGTGAGGGGCCGAGATGAACGAGGGGCCGTGGACGGAGGGCGCGTGACGGAGGTGCGAGGGCGGAGAGCAAGTCAACGAGACGGCAAGGGGCGCGAGGGTGAAAGACGACAACATTGGGGTACTCATAAAGGATGGGAAGAGTGGGTGGGGGGCAGAGAGTGAAGGTTCGCCGAGGGACGGAGGGGCGGCGAGCTAGCAAGGGGAGTTAGTAAGATCCAGCAAGGCTACTGGCCGAAGCGCGATGTCGAACCGTTGTCGGGAGGCTGCCTGCCCGCACCCCCCTCCCCCCCCCCCCCCCCAGCGAGATGAGGTGGTGCGTGAAGGGCTCGGCGCGGCGATTCGTCTTGTGGGCGTCCGATCCCTGCGATTCGGCGAGCGCCGTTTCTGACTCACTGAGATGAGAAATTGGATTACTAATGCGTCTGCCTTTTGCGGAGGGTGGAGAAAGAATTCCAGAAATCAACTTCTATTTCCATTTCTTTTATTGGTGGCGCATTGGCCTTCTCCTGCACAGATCGGGGTGGATCGTGCCAGGTACCGTAGTTGTATGGGTTAAAAGCAATGAAAGTATATTTTTGGAAATGTATTAGATTGTTTCGATTTGAATATGTTAAGTCCGAAAAAAATTGTTCCAATCATAGTGTGTTTATTAGGAAAGAATTTATCACTCGAATAAAAATTGTCTAATTTGAGCTTCAAATTCATTTACAAATAAAATGGTTATTCACGTTGTTTATTTAGTTAGCACTAATTATGGTTGTAATAATTCGGAAGAGGAGATATTAAGATGCAAATTGTGATCGTAAAAGGGGCGAAAATGGTTTTGAAAATACGCCAAAAGGTGCAAACAAGGTGCTACTGAAACAGCTTTAGGCTTCACATATTTTGCTTTACTGGATGGGCTAGATTATTCTGTTTTTTTTGATACTCCTCATCGATTGAAATATTTACTTCGAAACGGAACATCGAATAATGATGCCATCAGTTTCGTTAAATTGCATTTTGAATTCTTCTCCAAGAGTGTAAAACTTATCTTCATCATGTTATTTTTGTGAAAATCCAGTTGTAATGCGATGTGGTTCAGACTAGTAAAAAACTACTACAGCCAACATCAAATTCAATTGATAGAAAACTGTTACATTATTGGCAGTACTACAAGAACATATTTTTCCCGCGGATCGCGTACTAGAACGTACTTCGCACGCTCGTCAGCCTGCACTCGCACGAGATCTTGCCCTTGGGAACCTTGGCGCTCATGCGGGCACAAGCAACTCCCCTGACTCCCCTCTCCTCGAAATCCAAAAAAATGCAAGTACAAGCGCTGCCAGTGCTCTTTTAGCAATGCGATGGCAAGAATAAACATTTTCCACAGATCACTGACGACAAGTGGATTTCTGCATGTCCGTTTAAATGTCCTGATTTGTCTGTTTGGGCAGGACTGTAAATCCAGCTTGAAAGTGTTAAACTGGGGCAGCAAAACTATTGAAATTTAAATTTGACTTCTAGCTGTAGATGTACCTTTGCTTCTGCGATATACGGGGATATACTCGTAAAATACTGGTAGTTTACGTAAATGATATTTCAACATTCAAATTATATAGCTGACTTGAGATTAAAGGAGACTTTAAGAAGCTGTTCAAGAAGATAATATATTTTCCTGTCCAGTCTTTTAAAAACATAGAAAACAGCGGAGAAAAGGTGCTGAGGCATAAAAAAGAGAGAAAAGGTGGCGTGATGTAATAGTCTGACGAAAAGGTTCAACAAATTGTGTTCCTTACGCTTCGTTTCAGCCTTCCAAAACCATATATTAAACTATCTGTATGAAGACAACTACAGTTCTGAAAAGATACTGCACCTTAAATTCTATTCCCTGGTAAAAGTAATAATATTTAAGAGATTTCCCATTTTTATTGTAATTTAGAATACGTAAGGGAATGAAATAAGTTTCCAAAGAAACTTCAACTGCTACGAAAAGTGAATGTTTTTTGGTTTCTTTCGCGACTTATATCACATTATTGTTTTATGTTTCAATCACATTGAACTAGAGATGATTCATCTTTACTACCTTGCAGTACTCTCTTTGTGTATCAATGAAATCCCCGAGAGGAATACAATGATTTAATGTAGAAAATATTGAGTTTGCTTTTGAGAATTGTTTGGTCAAATTAAAAAAATTGTCTTGAACGGTCATCGTTATCTTAAAATTAATTTTGTTCTTTCAATTTTTGATTCCAAACATATTGCCGCTGCTTCCTTGAGAAAGGGTTTGGTTTTTACGGGTTAGTATCTCCAAAGACAGACGTTCGAAAAAAGCTTCTCTGCTCTAATTTGTGTGACGTCACTCTGATACTCATTCTGCTTCCTCCTGATTTCCACCCTTTATCTATATGCAATTGGGTTTTCAAATTCTATAGGGGAGGGGCATTAATATCTATAATTTGTTCTTGTACAACGTCAATCATATAATTAATCCTATTTAATTAATTAATAGAAATATCCCAAATATAATGTTCTCTAATGCCCCTACATATCATTCGTACAAGTAGAAATAAAATTTTGGAATGCTATACAACTTTATCTACATATCGGATCCCTTGTATTTGCCTATCCGTCACTAAGGATTATTCTTAACTGCCGTTTGTCGCAAACAACGTGCCATTCTACGCCTCTTATTGTACTGGTGGGGTGATCATTAATTTTATATAATTCCATTATAACATATTAATCTACATAACATATAACATAAATAATTAAAACATGTATTAATAAATAAAGAAACTACATAAAACTGGTAAACAACACAAAGGTTGAAAATTTGTTGAAAGTTCTTTTCGCCGATGTGTAGGTTTCATTATGCGGGGACGTGCTAGCAAAAATAAAGGAAAAAAACAACGTCCGAAGTCAGGAAAGAACCCCTCCGTGGAGTCTTACAGCACATATAAATCATTCTCGTTGAGCTGTCAGAAAGGGCGTGTACTTCCTTCGATTCCAAGCTCAGGGAACTGGCGTATGATACGCTGATAGTAAAATGCACCACACCTTTTTTAATTCCATTTACATTACCTCACCCACCGTTCTATTTGCAACATTAACATACATAGTGGAAGAAGGCGTTTCTTAGTAGTATTTTGTGTTATTGCTCCGATACCTCTCTTCCATACGATTCGATGCTACGTCCGTGCCTCGTAATTCATTTTGTGCATCCAACTGATTCATACGTAATGCATTACACCAAAATTCCATCCGGAAGAAGATCCGATTCCTAAGACCCTTCGAATGCGATCACTCCCCCCCTCTCCGCCTTAGAAAGAAAATCGCATCTCCCCGAAGAAAAAAGAAGAAGAAGAAAAAAAGGAGCTGGAAGGGAGTCTTCCGGCAAGCAAGCACTCGGTATGTGACGCATCGGCATGCGTGGTGCGCCCCCTCCCTCCCCCGCGCACAGCGAACGCAGCAGCTCAGCCGCGTCTCCCGGCCCCCGCGCATTCCTTCGCGCAAGCTGTACCTGGCGCGGACGCCTCGCCGCGACGGCAGCACACACAAATAAATTTTAAAAAAATAAAAAGAGAGAGACAGAGAGGGAGATGAAATGGGGGAGATAGAGGGAAAGGGGAAGAGGGAGAGAGGGCAAGGAGAGGGAGAGTGGGAGAGAGAGAGAGGGAAAGAGGGAGGGAGAGGGAGGGAAAGAGAGGGTGAGAGAGATGGAGAGGGGGAGAGGGGAAGAGGGAGAGGGGGTAGAGAGAGGGGGAGAGAGTGAAAGAGAGGGAGAGAGACAGAGAGATAGAGGGAGAAAGACAGAGAGAGAGTCAAAAATATTTTGTTTTCGAAAACGCAGCGGGAATAATTATTTCAGGGATGGAACCATCGGGAAGGGTTACCCATCCCAAAGTGTTAAACCATCGGGAATACTCATGGTCACGTGTCTCGTTCGACTGCTGTGAAGCTTCACTGTTTTCTCGCCTCCGAAATGTTTGTACTTAATATTTGTAGCGCTATAGGGACTTTCTTAGGCGCTGAGATTCATAGTTATGTAAGTCATATTCATCAGTGCACTCAGTCTCTTGTGTTTATAGATTTTCACAAAATCACTGTTTGGATTTAGTCTCGAAAAAATGTCAAACCCTTACGCGGGGGGTAAACGGAGACCGGTTTCCAAACCGCAAACCGGCAGTGTGCGCATTTCGTACATCACTTTTCTATCTTCTCCAATATTTAAATACTTTCACCACACAAGAGCAAATACCTCCTAACCTACGTTGTGTTATAAATTCTAGTTATTCCATTACTGTACAAGTTATTAACGTCCTAAAGGTTTATATATGTTCATAGTTTTATCCCACAAATAAGAATACAGAATTTGTTGGCAAATTTAATATACTTTTTTTACCAGAACTTTGTTTAACTCCATGAAAAATAACGGAGTGCCCCAGTAGTCTTTCGCAGCTAGTAGTTTTCCAGTTTTCTCGGCTTTATAGTCAGTAAAACGCGCGGTTTTCAGGTTTCATGGAAGCAACGGACGAACATCGAACCCACAAACTATTCGACCATTCAGATATATTTCACTCTCTATTTATGTATGTATGTATTTTTGTATTATGTATGAATTTATGTGTGAATATTTGTATAAATGTATGTATTTTTGTATTTATTTATATACTTATTTATTTATTTGACGTCATAAGAGAAAAAATCATTTGTGATCTTTAGAGAAGAGAAATTCAACTAATAGTGATCAGAAACCAGTCAAGGAACGATTTCAACATTTACACACTGTATAAAGGAAAACTGAACGATATACCAATCTAGATAGAGTTCATTGAAATGTAAGACAGTTACAATAGACGTAAGAGGAATATTACGTATTTTATTAACACAATTTTGAGTTTAAACAGTACACTGTATTATATCATACTAATAGTTTTGTGTGTTAATTCTCTCTATAATAGCATTCAAACAGTTGCAGTAGACAAGATTTCTCGTGGCATTTCAAATTTTAATTTTAGCTGTTTAGTATATCTTACAATATTTTGTAAAATACCGTTAAAACCGTGGATATTTAATGATACTTGTCAATTTAACCAATTCAATTTAGTTGTCATTGTTTACCGATACTCATAGTGGATTGTTGGTAGAAAAAGTAGATAATAATTCATACCACCTTTCTCACAAACTAGATCGTTTACGAAAAATTCCACCTCTTACTTTTGCAAATTGTAAATTTTTCTTATTCATTTCGAGAAATACGTACCATCTCGATGATGCAAACACTGCCGCGTTCCACACAAGACATATCCGAGAACGAAAGCTCTGTGCTCCCCTAGGAGTTCCTTTGTTTGGAGTTCCAATATTTATTAAGGAAAGTAGGGCGCGTTGTCGGCGTTAATGGCACAAATGGAATAACACAGCGGGACGCGAGGAGCAGTGCACACACCCACGCGCCGCGTGAAAGGAGCTAGGAGTTCTAGAACTTCAAATAGAACTGTAAGAATGGGTAAATTATGATCCGCAGCGCGGCAGAGTCCACTAGCTGCTGTAGGGAAGTGAAAGAGAAAACCAGAAAGCGGAAATGGTTTTTGCTGTTTCATTCACGCCATTTTTCTCCATCCTCACACGGAAAGCAAACACTGCGTTGAAACGGGAATATACAACAAAATGTCAAATTTGTAGAATTTCTTTCTTTTATTCTTTCTGGTCGATTTGCACTGTTTCCTTCTCAGTACCATTTTCAGTGAATAAACATACTTTTGAAAATCAAAATTACTTTTGCACAACGTGTTTTACATAATGGAGGCAGTTGGACAGTAAAAATGAATATAATTACACTTTAAGAATTTTTTTTATTATTTTTCGTTTATTGTTTACTTTTAGATTTACAATGCTAAATTAATTCTTTTGTGACAAGGGAAATTGAACCCAATTTTAATTCCCATAGAAATACCCTCTTGGATGAGATAAGAAGTTGTGTTGATAAAGATAATATGATAAATTATGGAGCAAAATTAGAAAATGATAAAGAGATAGAATAATCGGAAAGAATTCGAAAACAATCTGCAACATACCCCCTCTATTCACATGCAGTGGCCCGAATTTGAATTCCTGTCTCAGTGCACCCACCAGTCTTGCAGAGCTCTGCGGGTCACCAGGATTGTGACCATGACCGTAGCACCATCTAATCAGTCGTCTCCGTAGCTTTGTCCGGTGGATGCAACGCAGTTCCATATGCTAGAAGGAGCGAACCCTCCAAATTGTTTTCACTCCGCTCTGAAGTTTTAATTTATGCATTTATAGTACAAAAGTCTTCAGATTTAAAACGTAGACCGTTAATAAAATACGAAAAAATAAAATGTTATGAAATAAATCGGAACAATTTAGAAGTAGTGAATGAACGCAGAATTAGTTACCTTAAGAACTGTATGAAGTTTGTGGTACCTATCGCAAATGCGACATTTGGCAGTGCCACAATAGCGCTGATTTCACTATCTTCTATTGTTTCAGTTTTCAATGTTTGGAATGTCGATATGAGGATTGCTACATTACGATGTAATTAGAAAATGAAGTATATTTTTTGTCAGACCTGGTTGTGCAGAAACTATTTTGTGAACCTCCACCCAGGTTATCTGTTGGAGCTCGAAATATGATCAACATCGGCTCCCCTAAAATTGGCTGAAACCACCTCACACGAAAACGTACCACTGGATCTGAACTTTGATCTCCAACAGACATTTTCCCCCGTCGGAGCACCGCGCCAGCCGACTCGAGCTCCAAGCTCCTCTCCCCCCCCCTGTCACGCTCTGGTCTGCCGACAAGTGAGGTGGTTTGGTGTAGTGTAGGTAAGATGATGAGAAGGGATGGAGAAGGAAAGGTCTTGCGGGATCAGTGGCTCTCTCGTTACAGTTGGGTTCGGGCTTTTGCGTGGCGTTAATCGGAGAAACCACGGAACGCTAATGATCAGAGCAGGCGGCCGCTAGAAGTATCCTCTAAACAGCGAAATAATCTTGCGGCGGCGATGGTGTAACGGTTAGCGTACTGGACTGTTGTACCCATGTTGGTGGGTTCAAACCCGATCGAAGCCGTGGATTTTTAAGAGCGAAAAAAATCCTTCGTACGCCTTCCTTCAGAGGGGAAGTAAAGCCGGCTGTCCCATGTTCGTAGATTTACTTGCATGTAAAAGATCCTCAAGCCTAAAGGACGCCTCTGAGCTAAATTCAAATCGCCTGTTTCTCGCCCAAGAAATACCTCCTTGCTCTCCTAGTTGGTGAAAGGAGCGTAGCGAAATTTGCGTGGTCAGACCGAAGAGCGGGTCTGATGGCCCGAGTCTCGCCACGTAAAATAAGGCAAATTCAATTCAATTCAAATAATTATATGCGTCGTCAGCTTTTTGTGGCTGAAACAGCAGAAAACTGATGATGATGGCTAAGCCATCGAAAGATGCTTTTTAAATAAACAATATTGTTGACAATGACGGCGCATATAATTATTTCATTAGAAATGCCATCGATAACTCACCACAACACCTATACTTTAACAGGGGCTGAATTCGACCTAGCTCTGTAGCCGGTTTCGTAAATCCGCTTCCGACGGGACTCCAGAACACTGCAGCGGCAACAATCGTTCTGAGCCGTTTCAGCTGGACTTCCGCTGGTGCCAACGCCAACGTCAAACGTCTTGGTGCGTGACGGGTGGCCGGGTGGCGGGCGGCGGGCGACGGGCGGCGGGCGGCGCGCGGCGCGGCGCTGAACCTAATACAAAGCGGGCAGGAGAGACTGCCAGCGCGGCCGGAGCAGCCTGTTCTTCGTCACAGCTCCCGCTGCTCGGACGCGACGCCTTCCATCTTGCCCCCCCCCC
>BOPP01000056.1:4683625-4724064 GCA_017312745.1 Gryllus bimaculatus
CCCCCACGCGACGGCTGTTGGCCGACGTGCGGCGACGGCCGCTTCCTCTGGCCGGAAGCTGAAGCCTCCCACAAGGCTTCCTGCTTTCAGACACAATGAAAGGAGCTCCAGGGTACGAATTTCGATGCTGCACGTCATTCGCTCAAGTCGTAGGGTGAGAAAATGTTAAAAGTGGACAGGCAGGGCTGTACCCTAATTGATCTTTTTGGCGGTCTTTCACCGGCATAGATGGCTCAGGGCATCAACTGATGTTACTGCAGTTCCTATGACCGGGAGGTTTAAGGGTCCGCGTTCCGACAGATGAGAGATTTTTGACACTCGCTAGATAGCTTGTTCGAACTGAGCTGCTGTCTAAACGAGCATTTTATCGGATGGTTTTCGTAGTTTCTCCGATTAGCATCTGGCGAATGGCGGAGTAGTATTCCAACAGACGGGCCACAAACCGCGGGCGATCTTTCCTCTCTAGTCCTTCTTCTAGTCCCTCTTCTCCTTCCTAGTCATTACTCCCCCTTACTTACTTACACACTCTCTCTCTCTCTCTCTCTCTCTCACACACACACACACACACACATTTGTCGGAAGCATAGATCTTGTCTAGCTAGAGCGGTGTTCCGCTGGTGGAAAATATTTGTTTGGGAAAACATTGTCAGTCAACCTATATGTTGGCGCCGGATCTCCTCATCCTGCGGAAGGGGGGAGATTATCACCACCTCTAGCGATAAAAAACATCCACGACTCGTACGAAACTAAAAATCTTCATAATTGGGCCCGGAAACGCTAATCAATCTATCAATCTCGTCTTTGATATTTCTTATCATTAACTTATTTAGCTTTCCTTATAAATACATCTGATGAAGACTCAGTCACAGAATTTCAAACTTATTATTAAAAACTCCTTCTCAGTTTTTTTCTTCCTTAATTTCGTCAGCTTTGGTTCATTTTCATTGGTTATCATCTCCAACGTTTATTACTCCTGCGCTCTCGCTCTTAAACCTGTTCATTATTGTAGTGACTCGAACGTATTACACTTTCTCCTCCAAAACGGCTCCCATTCATACATTACCGTTCTGCTTTCTTCTTTAGTATTTTTGTTCTTATCATATCTCACTCTGATCTTACAAGAGATATTCCAGTAGTCCGTTGGTAGTCAGCCAAATGTATATTGCAGCCATCACTTGCCGGTGGCTGGTTGGTGGATATTAGTCAGAATTGAAATATTCTTCAGGTGGGGTAAAAATCAGATACTTATCATTATCAAAGGCATTTGAAATTTCAAATGTTCTTGTTTCCGGACCTGTCCTAAATATACATTATACATCCAACATACTTGTATTTTTATGCAGTTGATTGTTCGATATTTAAATTTTAATTCTGCATTGTGAAGATTTGTCAAACTATCAGTGGTAAGTACGTATCTTCAAACGCATTTTAAGTATTTTCAAAATAGTATTTTTTCACATATTTTCAAACAATATTGAAAAAAAGTTTTTTAAACTGCACCACTTTTTAACCTTTTAGTGCATTGATCTTTATCCGAACGTAACTACGTAATCAAAAACGTTTATTAAAACTTCCAATTTTCAGAATGTTGTATTCCATAACATTTTATGTACTATGTACCAAACATGAGAAATTTGTTTATTAATAACTGCTATGATTAAATTGTTTAATGAAGTTGCCAAGTATTGTTCTCATTTGCCAAATATAGTGTGGAACACATTAATGATGTTCATCATGATCTTCGTGACTGACACCCTAACGCTGGAAATGTCAAATTTCATGACCATGCACGTCCTCATGTGGCTGCTCTAGTGTGTGTGAAACTCGATAAGTGCACGGAACTCCAACTTCCGCCATATCGTCCGGATCGGGCACCTTCCGATTGTCATATTTTCGGCGCAGCGATGAAGTTATTGGCCGACGAACATGTCACTTCCGTTGTCGAACTCAAATCCGCTGTTCGTAGATGGCTCTACTAACAAAAGAGGAATTGAATCCTTAGGGTATCTTCAAATTTGTGTCACGCTGGTAAAAATGGGTAGCAAGTCTTGGTGACTATGTTGAAAAATGGCGAAGAGATGTATCTTAATTTTATCTATGCTCTTGGTGTGTTATCTGTTATTTTTAATCAATTTTTGTGCATTTACTATTTATCCGTGCTCTTATAATTCCATTTTATAAATAACATTTAATACCACCTTATCTTTATGTTACGCGTTTGATGAATAGAAACTGCACACTGTCAGGTGACACGAATTTTGCAACACATTATATATCGAGAAAAATTAACAGTAATTGAGAAGTAGAAGTAGTAAAAAATAAGAATGTATGTGCAAGTTAATATTAATTACAAAAAGAATAGAAATTATATGTTTATACGACTAAAACATAGAGGAAAATTGCACCAGAATTCTTTACCCTTAAGGAATGGCAGTAAATTTCGTTGATAAAGCTGCTTCGAAAGAGAATAAAGACGACGTTTAGACTAAATAAAAAAATAAGTTATTTTTAAATTATATTTGAATTGCACTTAAACCACCAACATATTTAAATGTCTTTCTTGTTTTCCTTTTTAAAGAAAGAGTTAAATTTAGAAATAAGTTGTATAATGAACGTGGATAAATGTGGCACCACAATATATCTCAATATCCAATACCCGTCACCCAAAGCGTATAAAATTGCAGATATGAAATATATACCCAAAGATTTCAGGTACAAACGAAACATGTTGTGTCATTTCCAGATTTCTTGTTAAAATATGGGGCAATATGATGCAATTGTCAGTAAAGCATTGTAACAATACATTTGTAATCAGTATTCTTTGAACATTAAATGCTTATTGCTAATTTTGTTTCTACAAAAATCGAATTAATCCTGAAAAATCATGCAGGTTTTTGTACAGGTGAGCAGAAAATCTTTGGAATGATATTTTTTAGCGTGACACTGACAAAAATAAAAATGACATGCAAAATTGTCAAAAAATTATAGCAATACAAGGACTTTCCAATGACAAATGTCATCAGTTTTGACAAACACCCCACTCACACATGACACGCCATATGTTTCCTAGTATATGCCATCCTGATCCATGCTTCCATTAGTTAAATTCAAACGACACGTTTATTGGAAGCACCCCGAATTCAAAGCCAGCAGGCCAATAACGATCGGTGACATGTATTTCGAAACATTTGCAGAGTTGCGTGAATTGGAGATGTTCCAATTTACCGCACTTTCCTCGGTGTTTGTTGTTTTGGTAGTTCGCAACTCCCTCGCAGAGTAGCTTGCCAAGCAAACCGGTACAGCATGCAAACAGGACTTGGCCAACAGACCGCCCTGCTGGCGCTTCGCAGGTGAACAGGAGGGGAACAACATGGCGAGAGTTTGAGCTGCCCAGGTTGTCCTCGCGGTCTTGTTATATTTTTTAGAGCATCTCTCATTTATTCTAGTTTATATTTTAATAATTTAGTATATAGATAATTTAATGCATATAAGGACACGCATCATCAGAAGTGTCCAGTGAAATTCCTATAAATTGCACTTTACATGTAAATATGTTCACCTTTGTACACCTAATAAGCGCACTCGACATGCAGGTATGATGAACAATTGTGATAAATCTCACCAACAATCCAATAAATGATGAATAATTGCTTTGGCGGTCGTTATCTGCTTACGTAAAACTCAGTGGTTCAAAATCAAGGACGCTCAAACATCCTTTGTTTACTTTTTAAATGCTTTTCTTGAACTCCAAAGGGGTAAATACATTCATGTAACAGAGTATTACTTAGCAGATACGAAAATGCGTGTGCCAGCTTTTAGCATTACTAGTGATTTATATCAATAATCGAGAGTGCATTCGTAATTACAGAGTACGGCAACCTTTCTATTAATTCAATATTGGATAACGGATTGCGTAGCCTGTGAAGGACAGGAGAGCTTTCAGTGCTTTATTAACTCCAACCGTTTGTCGATGTCTAGTGGTAAAATCCTAAGCAAAACCAACGTTTAGCAAGCGTGTTCCTATGTTGCAACCTCTTATGTTAGTCTACAAAACGTTGCGTACAGAAACACTTGCGTTTTATACGCACACACTCGAAACTTTACGACGTAGCTCTATAGAATATGTACTTCATACACATATTGTGCATCTAAGACATATTACGCATGTTATACTTCAGCGATCTTTCGCACACTCATAATTAATTGCATGCACGCCACAACACTTGCAAAGTTACAAGATCGTATATATGACATTGTTTTTGTGCGATCTTAGGCTTTCTAGGAATATTAAATAAACGCGCGGCAGGTACACTTGCAAAGTTATGAGATCGCTCATATTATTATGCCCTTCGTGCAACCCTCCGTGCCGTCGTAGCTTCGCTAACTGTCTCGAATATTCCATTTTCGACATGATGTCACACATTTAAGTCTTGCCTTAACATTTTACTATTTACTCAACCGACATTTATACTTCAAACTTATACTTTCAATTTCATTTCCTTTATTTGCAATTAGCTATTCTAAATATTTGAATTACTACACGGTTCACGGACTACGATCTTTAAAATCAATATTTTAACCCCAAATACGACTTTGTAGTTTTAACTTATTTTGTAGTAGTAACAGATTTTCGAATTAAATGAGTAAAACATCATTTTTCTTATCATTCGCAAATGATCTGTGTACCTTCGATTGGTGATTCACGGCGTACTTATTAATGTTTATACAATTTGCGGGTGTGCATATTCCGTCTACCAGATCACACGAAGTCTTTCTCGAAACATTTTTATGCCAGTCACAGCGACACGTTTGCATTCTAACAAAACACTAAAATTTCCAGTACATTCTATACCATGTTGTCGGTTCGGCATCTATCATCCCTGTGTGTCTTCTCCTGTTAGTCTTGTCTTTCAATTGTTTTTTCAACAATTAAATATGCTAGTTTTTTCAGTTATTGTGACGAGCTCGAATGGACCGTTATACAATAAACTATAATCAAGCCCATATTGTTTCACTATATTGATTTACACAGTCCAGTCACATTAATGAGAGCACCGTTTATGTTCGACATATACGTGCAATAACCCCTCACGGACGGCAGGTGGCAGCACTAACAGGGGAGGGTATTTAAAGCGTGTCAGATGGAAGCGGAAAAAAGTACAGTTGATGTCGCAATGTAGAAAAGTAACAATTTATCGCACGTCAAAAATATTATGATCATTGTCTTTCGAGCCAAGGGCGAAAGAATTTCCAAAACGGCTAAATTTTTAAAGTGTCAGCGTGCCGCTGTGGTTAAATCATACTTTACATGGCAAAATATCGACATCCAAAATCGGTGCTGACGCAACTATGGAGCACCGTGGGCCATAGATGACAGGAAGACCGAATGCTGAACGAGGTGTGTACGGGCAGATAGTCATGAAACTCTACAGCAACTGACTGTGCAGATAAACAGATGAGCCTCCGCAGCAGGCGTCTGCTTCATGCACCCCCATCCTGATGTTTATGCGTCGCCAATTGTGTAACTGGATATACCTTGAGTGGTGAGTACAGGTGGCTTTTCAGATGAATCGCGTTTTCTGCTCCTTCGGGCACGTGGTCGTTGGCGTATGCGGCCTGAAACATCTGAATGCAAGCACCCTGTCACAATCGCCGGGCGGGTCCAGGCCGGAAGAGGGAGCGTGTTGGTGTGGGGAATGTTTTCGTGGCAATCCCTGGATGATTTTGGCATTCTAGAGGACACAATGGTTCTAAAGGCGTGTTCAGCCATCCTTGGGGATCATTTTCACCCTATATGGTGATCGTTTTTCTTCAGCAAGATGGCAACTACCAACAGGACTTGTCGTACGTTTGTAGTGTACGACCATGTTCGGAGAGCAGCAGGAAGAGTATGGCTGGCAACCAAACACTTCCGATTTAAATCCAGTCGAGAATCTGTGGCACTATCGCTATCGGGCTATTCGCGGAACCGTTCCGAGGAACCGTTCGCAGCTGACCTCCGCTCTGGAGTAGGCCAGGCTCCACATCCCTGTCGGCGCCTTCCAGATCCTAATTGACTCTTTTCCTGCAGGTCTCGCGGCGGTCAGTGCTGCAAAACGAGCTTATTCAGAATTTTGATGGTGATCACATAATGTAACTGGTCTGTATAGTACGCATTTTGACCAATTATCCACCTTCTCCACTTTTTTTACGTAAACGGTAGATACTTTTCTGTATCCGTCCCGCATGCTCTGCACATCCTGTTGGGCCTGCCTTAGTGGAAAGACCCACATCTGGCAGCCTGCTATCGCAGTCCCCTCCTGCTTTTGGTTTCTCCCGCTCATCACACTCCGATTCATCAACTACCACTGTTTCCGCTACTCCAATTCCTTCCTCTCGATCTACTTCTCCGCTCTGCCTCCTTGCTACAACCAGTTTTTCCACCCTCTCTTTTCGGCCCTTTCACTCCTATTTTCGCTTTTCCACCTTGCTCTTATTCTGCTCGGCCCGCTCCTTTCCTCCAGATATCCCCCAAGTGGGACATCGCCCCAACTGGAGCAAGATCAAAGCTTCTGATTTGTTTATCGAAATGTGTATGTGTGTGTTATAAAAGATTGGAAGACCAAAATGAGGAAGGAAAGATCTCGTGCCGGTCGGAGCCTGCTTGTTAAGGTCACTGCTCCCACATTCGCTTGGTATTGTTGGAGAAATCACAGGACTCCGATCAGAGGAGCGAATCTTTTAATTCTCATTCAGAAAATGGTTCAATTCGATGAAGACAGATGGTATCAGATCCGCTATCGTCGGGTCGTGAACCGTAGGACCTACCGGTCTACGACACTTCAGTCGTAACTGATGCTGCCACTGAGTCATATCAGGCCACTGAGATCCTTACGTAGGCACTGTTTTATGGTCGAAACCTTGAGAATTTGGCATCAAGGCTACGAGAGGACCTCGCCGGCCCCTCCGAGTCACAGGCTTCGAGCGGGCGGGCGGGCGGGCCTTACTTTTGGGCAGAGGGAGGTTGAAACGGCTGCCTGAATGGGAATTGGCTGGGCTGCAGAGCGGTTCAGCAAGGCGGTGGCGGGGACGAACGCGACATGGTGGCTGGCGAGGCCCTTTTGTGGCGTGGACTTGCAGCAGCCGACGTGACGAATGGAGAATTGGAATTTGGGAGGAGGGGAAAATGATCTTTCAAAAAGAAACCTAACGGCTTTCCACACTTTATAAACTCTATGTTCATTCACCAAGTATGGTGCTATTGCTATCTTCGTATATTTTTTTAACGGATTTTGTTGATAATGTTCTCCTTTTTAATGATTTTAATTAAACAAATTAATTAAAAACACTTCAGTACCCCTTGTATTAGTTTTTCAATCTTCATAATTGGAATTTGAAAAGAGCAATCTGCTCCTTTTAATATCATTGTCAACCATTTCATTCGACAGGCGAACATAATGTTTCTTTTATTAAAATAACTACTTCGAATATTGAGAATTTTCTCAGAATGTTAATAAGCCATTTTGTGAGCTGAGATAAAAGGGTGAACATAGCGTTGTCAGAAAGGATGGCAAATGCTTTGTGTTTAGTTCTGCTTACTTTTGGACCGTCTCACCGAAAATCTCATGTTTTGCCAGTCATAAAGAATTTGATGTAGGATGCATAAGATCGATTCTGAATGCTTTAAAGAAATTGCTCTTCGCAATGTTGATCGCTTTATATTAAATGCCTTGTCCTTATTGGAATTGAATAATTGGGAATCACAATAATTGAATATAAAATAGGCATAAAATTAGCTCGTAAGAAGTTAACTTAATCAGGTGTGAGATAATAATTAACACAACTAGTGTCTGCAAATGGCACAATATGTTCCGAATAATTTGTTTGCTGAAATCTTATTGTGTCGAGGATACCTTCTTTGGTTTCCTTCACCTTCCCCGTACCTTAATTTAGTATCAAACCTTCAAGTACCTACCACGGACCTCCGCATCGCAATGTTCAATATGATCAACTAGATTGAATGGGGATTTGTTCGGTTTTGGCGAACATTTTTTTGAGAGTTAGTGTTGACCACAGAAAAATGAACAGGCGAACAGACATCTCCGCCAAAAACCCTTTTTTCGGTATCACGCCTCACAAAACTTGAAATTTGACTCCGTTAAACATATCTAGACAGTAACTTGATAAAAAAATAACACATTCACGTTTACAGTATTCAGAGCCCAGAAACGACTTGTTCTGATACATGGCTCTTTTTCCTATAGCTTCACAGTACTTTCTTGTAACTACGTGCAGTATGAGCTAAATTTTTTGTGGATGAATGGGAAATAGTTTTAAAAAACTAATGGACACCCGCATAATTTGTTATGTTTGTTAGGTTTGGATTTCTGATTCGATTGTCGAAAGAGCCATGACTATTTTCCACTGAAATCTATTTTGGTAGCAACAGGAACTATTTAACTTTACCGTTAGTTCTGCCTGAGTACATAAAAATTAACACGGATTGCTGGTATCACTTAGAAAACACAAATATGAGTCACTAACAACGTCTTTCTCTAACTTAAATTGAAATCTAAATCAAATGTTCTATTTGATAACTTTTATTTTTATCGTAATTTATTGGAAATAATGTTTCGGCAAAGTAACAGATGGTTTCCAATATTATGTCTTTTCATCATATCAGCTATAATATTTCTCTTATGTGGTAAGATTATTTTTTGCTAGTATTATATTTTACTTATTATTAACGCGCCACTAATTTGCTCTACTGCTTGCCGATGAACGGACGCAATTATTCATTCTCGGTGCTTAAAATTCCCCGCACTCACTACGTACTCCAATGGCTTTCTTTGTTCGACCAAAAACCATCCAAGCTCTGTGTATGTGTTTGTCAGGGTCCGACGCCATTGCTTCCAGCCCTACAAAATGATACACATCGATGCTACCTGGCCTCCTCCTTCCAACGCCACACGGACAACATCGCCTCCTCCTCCTTACTATCCACTGTCGCGTCCCAGTCCCCGTCCCATTTCCGCACCCGTCCCTGCCCCTTCCCAGTTCCAGCCTCCCTCTTACCGTTTTCGTACCCGTATCCGTCCTCATCTTCATCAACCGTCCCATTTCGTCCCGTGCCCATATATGTCCTGCCCGCACATCCGTTCCCGCCCCATACCCGTCCAGTCCCTACCCGACCTCGTCTCCATATCCGTCCTCCGTCCCCATGTTCATCACCGTCCCCATATCCGTCATCGGTCCCACATCCTTCCTCGTCTTTTTTTTCGTCCGGCTCCGTCTTTGTTTTCCGCACATGTCTCCTGATGCGTCCCGTCCTTCGTCTTCGATTCGATCCTGTCCCCGTCTCCCTCCGCCCTTCATCTTCTCTCACCCCCCTTCGTCGGTTCTCCTCTGTTGCCGGCTCCGTACCCGTCTTTGTCCCCCTCTGTAAGCCTCTTCTGCGGCACCGTCCCCCGCCCGCACGCCTCCGTTTCCCACCGCTCCGCCCTCCGCCTCCACCTCGCCTCACCTCCGCCTCACCTCCCGCCTCCACCTCCGCCTCCGCCTCGCACCTCCGGCTCCAGCCTCCACCTCCACCTCCACCTCCGCCTCCGCCTCCGCTCCGCCTCCGCCTCCGCCTCCGCCTCCACCTCCGCCTCCACCTCCGCCTCCGCTCCGCCTCCAACCTCGCCTCCACCTCCGCCTTCCACCTCCGCCTCCACCTCCGCCTCCACGCCTCCGCCTCGCTCCGCTCCGCCTCCGCTCCACCTCGCCTCACCTCGCGCTCCGCCTCCGCCTCCGCCTCCACCTCCCGCCTCCCCTCCGCCTCCGCGTCCCCTCCGCTCCACTGCCACCTCCAACCGTCCACCCTCCGCCTCCGCCTCGCCTCCGCCTCCGCCTCCGCCACTCCGCCTTCCGCCTCGCCTCCACTCTCCGCCTCCGCCCTCCGCCTCCGCCTGCCGCCTCCGCCTCCGCCTCCGCCTCCGCCTCCGCCTCCGCCTTCCCGCCTCCGCCTCCCGCCTCCGCCTCCGCCTCCGCCTCCGCCTCCGCCTCCGCCTCCCGCCTCCGCCTCCGCCTCCGCCTCCGCCTCCACTGCCGCCTCCGCCTCCGCTCGCCTCCGCCTCCGCCCTCCGCCTCCCGCCTCCGCCCTCCGCCTCCACCTCGCCTCCACCTCCGCCATCCGCCTCCGCCCTCCGCCTCCGCCTCCGCGTCCGCCTCACCTCCACCTCGTCACCTCCGCCTCCACCTCCACCTCCGCCTCCGCCTCCACTTCCGCCTCCACCTCCGCCTCCGCCGCCGCTGGCGGCCAATCCAATTAGAGCATGGGCGTATTTCACGGGACATCACTCCCCATGCGATTTTAAATAAAAGCAAAATGGAAAAGCGAGGCCTGCTGATGCGCCCGTCCATTTCAGCCCGATCACTCGGAATTGCTCGTTAAAATGAACACGGAAACTCGTTTCGGCCGGCGCATACATCACTCACGCGCTGGCGCCGCTGCGCATCCGCTGTGCGCACGTTGCGTTGCACTGCGCCCCGCCCCGCCGCGCCGCGCCGCGCCCCGCCGCGCTGCGGTGACTTAGCTGGAGTAGTGGCGGATCAGCGAAATTGGCCATTGGCGATTGGGGCTGTGCAGGTCTTGTGGAGTCAGCGGAATGATGGGAAAAAATGTAAAGGGTTTTGAGGCCCGTTCCGGGAAATGACAATTTCTCTGAGGATTTGCACGCTTCCAAAGTGTGACTACGGTGTTATTATTGCTTTTTCTTCGTGGTAAAGAAAAACATATTTTCAGGTTTTAAATAATACGCATGTCTTGTGCAGTCTCTACAATGAAAAAAACGATATACTTCACATTTGAGAAAAAAGAGAAATCTGATTTAAGAACTGAGCGTTTGACATTCTCAGTATATCATTGTAATTTCAAAAGCATTTTAACATTATCCTATGGTGGTTAATAAATGATATTTGAAAGAGCAGTTTTTAAGAACTCAGCAAATTCTGGAAATATGTCTGGTTCGATAAGGCACGTGAATCTTTCAAGATTCAAGAGATACGATTTCACGTTTTTCAGTGGCTTTTATGCTTTTTTCTAATCTCTGTGGCATTCTAATGCCACATTTTACTGTTTTAATTTTGTCGTAGTTAACAGAAAGCTGCAAAATATATAGGTCGTTATTTTGATAGAATTGCGCGTACGGGGATGGGATACCGGAAAGGTGGTATTTGTCTGTACGTCTGTTCATCTATGAACAACACTCCGGCCTAAACCGTTTACAGGATTTTCATCAAAATTTGTATTCTCTAATTGATCTGGATGATCTCGCGGCAAATATTCTTATTTTGGGGATAATTTACATAAAATACCAACATTTTCAAAACTTTCTCAAAAATGGCTTTAACTTCTCTTCATGTTTTCTCAAATAGAGGAATATACTACGCTCATAATAATGGGTCAGTTGTCACATTGAAATCCCTATACTTCAAAATTGTAATATTAAAAATTTTTTTATCACTTCCTACTTCGTTAATGAAGCTATTGCACACTAGATATTTAATTAATAATTTTATGTCCAATTACTTCAAAATATTAGTAGGTTTTGCGTAATTTTGAAATACATTGTTTGCATTTTGCTACTGATGTCTGAATAGTTATTATAAAAGGTACAGGATAAAAATGTAACGTAACCGTTACAAGAAAATATGTTAAGTTGTAGCAACATTAATTTATGATTGACAAGTTATTTTTGTAGTAATTATCATATGGGAAAAGTGTGATGTATTGAGACACAACACGTGTGAAAGTTATGATAATTCAAAGACTTGGTTTAACATTATGATTGCTATTTTCTCTACACTCAATAGTTGTGTAATTTAACTGTAGCTGCTTGAATGTTTGGAGAAAGGTTATGTTTGCATTTTAGCGTGTTAAATTTGAAATAGTAGTATGCAAAATTGATCAAATTTATTTTCGTAAATTTAAAGTAATTCCTACTTTCTCCTAACTTCGTATACGGTTTGTACTGGTAATATTTGTAGATTTTTGTATAGAGAGTTTATTTATAGATTAATGTTTTGAATTTTTCATAGGCTGATACATAAATGTTTGTGGCAGAAATAAATAGCCATTTCCAATTTGAGATATTTTAAAAACAAGTAAAGGCATGGCCTCTCCTCTCGTTCACCCGTATCAGATTCTCTTCGCATGTGTCCTTTTGATAGTTTGTGGATGCGTTTCTTTATCTTTTGGCTTTAATTGTAAGTTTACGATGAGCTAACGGCTTCAGGGGTCATGGACTTTGTTGTCCGATATGACGCATATTGCCTTGAGCTGCCAAGGTCTCTCAACAGATGCCAGATCTAGAAAAACCTCAACAGTCAATTAACGTAATAAATGAGTAGTGTAAGGAATACTGGTCATTAAATTATTCGCAATAATGTTACCATGATCTGCTAAGATCCTGAGTTGGTATTTAATTTATCAACAACATATTAAATATATGTGTAAGTTATTGAAAGACATATAAAAGTCTTCTCGATTCTACATGCTAAAATAACACATGTTTTGTTTTCAATTATGATTTTCAAGAATGCTGATTTGTATCACGCACGCAAATATATGACATTCCCGTACATAATTATTTATCTAGTTCCCACTATTTGATAGTACATTAACTAATAAAAAATATATTTTTATAGTTTCCAAATTTCAAACCCTTGTAAGAAAAGAAATGCACCTTTTTAACATCGCATAAAATTCTGGATAGTCTTACTTTTATGTTATTTTTAAATACATGCTTTAAAGATAAAAAGGTCAGGTATCCCAAACATACTTACATTCCTTTTGTCATATAATTAAAAACTTTCCAGTTATAGACGTTAAATACGTCAGTGTTGAAAAATATATTTATGGTTATTTTATTGGATTGCACATGCCAATACAGCTACTTCTACAATGAATCACAGAACACGTGTACGACAATATTGTCACAAAAATTCATTCGAATTCTTTGTTGTGTAGAAATCTCAACGTAACGTAATAAAAACTGGAGTGGAATATGAATGATCGGAAAAGAGATGAATGGACACAATATGAACACACGCATAACCCCTGCTGTTCCCCTTAAAACAGAATTACGTTCCCCAAACCCACCCTCGTATGTTTTTGCGTACTAATTTATGCGCCCCGATCGACTGCGTGAAAGAAAACATCAAAATTGAAATTATAAACCGCCGACATCATCTGATTGTACGACGGGCTTTGCGGGCAAGCATGGGGCGAGTAGGGGAGATGAATTAATCCGGACATCGGGGCCACGTGCTGGATGGCGTGAAATCAATTTGAAAACATATTCTCCTCCCCTCTGGGCGGGCCTGCAACACACCGAATATTGAGGGCGGGCTGAGCTCAATGCATGCTTTTGATGAGCGTCGGATAGGTTGACAACCGGACTTCAGCAAAACATTAAGCACTGTATAGAATTGAATTTTGTAAATAAATGTTTCCACTCCTGCTAGCGGTTGATATTGACACGTCAAAATGAACACAAATAAATCTGATGAAATATCAAACAATTTCTGGATTTTTAATTAGCAAGTTAACTTGGGTTTGGAACTTACTTCTTGTTGAAAGTAAAACTTTATTCTGGAAAAAAGTATTTTATAAATTCTATTTTGTGTAAATAATTGAAAGAAATTTGTTGTCGAATGAAGTTTGAAATGTCATTTTTTTAAATCTCTACAAAGATAAATTCCGTGAAATATCACAAGTGCGTCATTTACAAATTAAATAGCCCAAACATTGATTGAAATCTTGTTTCTAAAAGATTTGTGAATGATTATTTGGCATAAATATACAAAATATGGTGCAGATAACGATGGTGTAAATCAGTAAATTTATTGACCAATAAGCTTTGTTTCTGCGCTATAAGTATGAGAGAAATACATAACAAATTGTGTGGAGTATCTTTTGGCCAATTACGATGTTCAGATCCATTACATTAAGGCGAGTTTTTGTTAGGGACAATGTGGGCAGTACGCCCCAAAGCATAAGAAAACAAGATATATCGATTTTGTTCTCTGGTAATAATGCGGGCAGGAAAGGCAAGTTGCCCGTAACGAGGAAGGGGAAAAAGAGCCACCATTAAATATTGTACATTTGATTTTTGCACTCTTATTTTATGCTTCATGTGCTAAAACAATTTTATCTCTTTCAGTTAGATAATTAATAATAAGAATTCATTTTCAAGCCCGTGAATGAAAATAAAAGAAATTTACGTAAAAAATATGCGAAATAAATACTTATTACAGAATTCCTGTGTAGAAAACAGTATTTTTTACCTTAATTGCCTTTCATTTTACTTGTCTCTGGAATGAAATATTAGTAAATAAAATATTCATGTAAATAGTCCGTAAACTTAAGGTGTGAAAAGCTACAAAGAAATGCAACATTCTAACGTCAAAAATTCATTCATTTTCTGCATTTCTTGGGAAATGCGCACAATATTGAAATAAAAAATAATTATATTGAAAATGAAGTTTGATCTTATAGAATAACTAGTGGTGCTATAAAATGGCACAAAAGTTCCCTATTATTTTTCTTTTTTAATTTTCTCCCCAGTAGCTTTACGAACTTTCACATACTTTTGCCTTCTGCCAACTATCGCCGTCCAAAGTAAACTTTTTTAAAACGTTTCTTAATTTTTCAGTTTACTCTTAGTAGAACGGAAATATTATTTTATAAATTGTAAAAAACAGAAAAACCTCGCTCTAAATGACAATTTTCATTTAAAAATATGGAGCCGTTTTAAAAAAATTGTGTTTAAGCGGCACTGTAAATTCGAAATTTGAAGCTGTTTTTCAAGGTACATTTTGGAGTTTTTGAGAAACTTCATTTGAAGCACCTCAACTCACAAATACAATAGTGTTAACAAATTGCTAGAAATGTCCATATTAAGGGCGTGAAAGATCTTTCAAAAAAATTGTGTATTGTTTGAAAAAACAAAAAAATAACCCAAAATAACTTCTTCAACAGTGTCATCTTAAACAGTTCAATTTGCACTATGCGTTCGAAATGTGTGATGAAAAAATTGGAGTCTTTTCTTAAATTTAAAGCACATGCACCCATGACTATAATAATGTAAACAAATTGCCGCCAATGACACACGTAAATAAATTACATTTTGTAATTATGAAGAAACAAAATACTGGAGTAATATGGCGTGTATCTTACAGAGTGCAGTTGACACTAAACCTACCAAAAGTTTAAAGAAAAAGTTTGGAATAAAATTTGAGAAAATCTTGTTTTTGTATTTTTTTAAATTGCATTTATTGCACGCAATATTGCGCCAAAAATACTATAAGTTTTAAAAAATAGACACTATCTTAATGAAAGAACTAATTATGAACAACAAATTTAATTTGAAGGAATTATCTATACCTTCAATTTTGTAGTTGTAGGAATACGCCGAATAATTGTCATACTTTTAAAATTTTCGAAAATTCATAGTTAAACGTGAAAATCAGACCTATGCCACTTTTATAAGTGTTTGTTAGTATATTCTTACAAGAAATTCAAAGATAAAAGTTGGAGCCGTTTTTGAGAAAATTTTGAAATAATCGGAGCGATTCGTGTAAAGAAGACCAAAATTTTAAAGAATGTTTTTTTGAAATCTCAAAGCTTCGACTCAATCCAGATGAACTGGGGTTTCTTCAATTTGGAAAAAAAACTACGCATGATCTAGGCGCTAGTAGTATTCACAGATGGACAAGACAGACGGACTGACGGTTTTGAGGTCAATTGATTTTTCAGTGCCAGGGACTCACAGAAGAGGGACTCTGATTACACCACATGTTAGGGATTTTTTATTAATTTAGCAACTGGATTTATTCACATTTTCGTAATCAGGACCCGGGAATGAATTTTCTTTCTGACGAAAATCCGAAATTTTGTTTCTGCCGTTTTTGCGCAGCATTATATAACTTTTCCTATTCTGCGTAGAGTACTGCTGTATATTCGTATTATACAGGAAAGTAAAAATGTATTCTCTCTATTTTGTATTTTGGAAAGAAGTTCTAGAGTACATAAAATAATAATCAAATACACATATGGTATTCTACTATGATTCCCAACTTCTTGAAACTTGTCTAATACACCACCCTCGATATGAATGGAATTGTAATTTTTTTAAGTAATTCAATAAATTAGTTGATTTTAATGTATCTAATCGCTAAGCAGTTGTTTCAACGATCTCCGACTCTTCATTTTGCCAGAATAACAATCCTTTGATCATTTCAAAACGATGGCTGTTTCCAAATTACTTTACTCAAAATGGCACCATCACTGACATCATGCAACAGAAGCGCGCCACCTCCTGAGCCGTAGTGTAATTTTGAATGATTCTACACATTAATGAAAAGTGAAAGTCTTTGAGCAAGGAATGATCTTGCGTGCGTTAAAATCATATGTTTAGGTCCCCTCGTCCACGTGAACGTTTCCATTGTAATGAGCCTGTCTTCCCAGGGCGGTCGGAGGCAGCCACAGAGGCCGCACAGGAGGCGGCTTGAGGCGGCGCGCGCCTCTTAAAATCATTACCTTGATGAGGCGAACCCGAAATCTCGTTTCTCTTGTGAGAGCCCTCTCGCCGGAGGCCGTGTTCTGCGTCAGCAAGTTCCAGCCCCACCCGCGCCCCCCCCGCCCCGCCCGCCCCGCCCGCGCCCCGCCTCGCCCTGCCCCCTCGCCCCGCTCCGCCCCGCTCCGCCCCGCTCCGCCCCGCTCCGCCCGCTCCGCCCCCGCTCCGCCCCGCTCCGCCCCGCTCCGCCCCAGCTCCCCCCCGCTCCGCCCCGCTCCGCCCGCTCCGCCCCGTCCCGCCCCCGCTCCGCCCCGCTCCGCCCCGGCTCCGCCCGCTCCGCCCCCTCCGCCCGCTCCGCCCCGCTCGCCCCGCTCCGCCCCGCTCCCGCTCCCGCTCCCGCCCGCTCCCGCCCCCTCCCCCCGCTCCGCCCCGCTCCGCCCCGCTCCGCCCCGCTCCGCCCCGCTCCGCCCCCGCTCCGGCCCCGCTCGCCCCGCTCCCGCCCCGCTCCGCCCCCGCTCCGCCGCTCCGCCCCGCTCCGCCCCCGCTCCGCCCCGCTCCGCCCCGCTCCGCCCCCTCCGCCCCGCTCCGCCCCCGCTCCGCCCCGCTCCGCCCGCTCCCCCCGCTCCGCCCCAGCCTCCGCCCCGCTCCCGCCAGCCCCGCTCCGCCCGCTCCACGCCCCCGCTCCGCCCCGCTCCGCCCCGCGCCAGCCCCGCTTCCTGACCCGCCCTCCGCCCCCGCTCCGCCCCGCTCCGCCCCGCTCCGCCGCCGCTCCGGGCCCCGCTCCGCCCCGGCTCCGCCCCCCGCTCCGCCCCGCTCCGCCCCGCTCCCCCCGCTCCGCCCCCGCTCCGCCCGCTCCGCCCCGCTCCGCCCCGCTCCGCCCCTCCGCCCCGCTCCGCCCCCGTTTCCCCCCGCCCCACCCCTTCTGTTCCGCCCCTCTCCACCTCCTCCCCTCACCTTCCCGTCCCCCCCGCCCCGCCTCTCTTCCGCCCCGCCCCTCTCCCCGCTTTTCTCCTCCTCCGCTCTGCAGCGCCCCGCCATGAACCGTTCCACCCCGCCCCGGCCCATCCTATCCCTTCCTTGCCCCGCACAATTCTACCTCCCCTTGCCTTACTTCATGCCGCGCCGACTCATCCGTCGTATGCGGGCTCCCGCTGCCTTTGCCACTGCCGCTGCAGCACTGCCACTCGCGGACAACAGCCCCCGACAAACTGTCCCCGCATTGCCGCAGGGCTCTCGTGCGCAGCCCAGCGCCACGGCCCCCGACGTAATAGGTCTTGTCAGCCGAAAGACTTTCCTTTGCCTTCTTTGACTTATTCTCTCCTGCTGTTTTCATTCTGCAGCCTCTGCGATTTCTTTTTATGTTGTCCGCTTCTCTTTCTTGCTCCTTTTCACAACTGCTTCCCTTCTACTTGTTCTCTGACTCTTCTCTTTGACCCCCTCCTCCTCCTTCGTGTCATCATCTTTCTTCATGACCTCTATTTCTTCCTCCGACTAGTTTTTCTCACCTTCTTATTATATATGCATGTATGTTTTGGATCTTCTATTTCTACTCCTCGTTTATGCCCCACTACTTATTTCTTTCCTTTCTCTTTTATTTATCCGTAGAATGTTTTCGTTTTCCTCTTTATTTTATTCTTATTTTAAGCACCATCACAAGTAAAACGTCAAATGTATTGATAGCATTTTTATTAAAACAAGCAATTACATAATCATAGTTTCAAATTCCTTTTCTAAGAGTGTAGGGTCGAGTCCCGTCGGTGGCAGAAGTTTCGTCACTAGATAGCTAGGTCGAATTCATGTGCGTTTCTAGAGGAGAATTCTATGCCGGCTGGTCTGATCCGTGTTTTCTCTTATCACTACCACGGGAATGTCCCGAACTTGTCCCGGCTGCTTGGCTGCCCCACAGGTGGAGGAAGATTCCTGTTTGGCGACTAACACCGTAAGCCGGCATTTTCATTGTCTCGCTTGGAATTGAGTAAAATGACAAACAGAAAATATCGCATCACAGGGAATGCACAGGGCTCAGGACAAAATGGCTGGTGTATACGCCTTTTACTTGTGGGGCCTGGGTTCGATCTCCGGCCATTAGATGTGGGACATCTGGAGAACAAAGCGAATGCTCAACAGGTTCGGCCACTTGCAGTGCCACACTCGCCATGTAATTGCATCAATTTCCCATCACAATTCACCTGACCATTATCGCTAGGTTGTCGTCCGCGTGCTATGTAATGCTAAAGAGTGGGAGGTAATTGGAGACACTGGTAAGCTGCGTTATATGAGGGTAGAGTTTTTAGTTTAGTATTACGTAACACCGATTTTTATAAAGTTTCAACATTTCCAGAAATAACTTTTTTTATGTCGTCTCATACTAAAACATCAAAATATTAACAATTTAAATTAAAAATAAATTAAAAAGTTGTGATGTATACATTCTTACAGTTAATTGAAGTATTTTCCTCAATTGTTCATTAATTGAATCTGTTAGATCGTCCCTTTAGAATAAAGGTCGAGCTGACAATGTGGTTATTTGTTGCTTCTTCTGTACCAATGTACCTGAGCAGATGCTAATGCAGCTTGGTGTTGTAATACGTCTAGAATATTCAATGTGCCATTCTAATTTAGAGTAATCTTTTCTTCAGATTTGCACAGTTATGATGTTTACCGCACGTGAAAAGTTCAATTTGTATTCGCAATGGATATTTTACGACTCGTTTTCATTGAGCTTAGTTCACAGTCGAGAGTTAAACACAGCCTTTGGAACACATTTTAAAATGCATTGCTCTCATCCGCTTTAAATACTTTTCTGTTATTTTTGAATGTTCAGATGTTATCTACCCACGCTTATGGCTGAGAATGGACGTTTTTGAGTATGTCCCAGCGTATACATTGCGTCTGCATTGCCCGTGTACGGATTTCCGTTTCATCATAACTCAAACTCATAAAATCTCATACAAATAGTGACGCGTTTAATATTTATGGTTGTATGCAGTATCCTGTCTCTTCGTCAAACAACGTTCTCAAATTCTGATTGGCCGTCCAACATGTTGGACACGACCTCGATCGTCTGGCGCGCCGCTCGCTGTGTCAGGGAAGTGACACGCTCGCCACGGCCGTGTTGGACGGGCGCAGCTGGATAAACAAGATTTAGCCCGTTAGTGAATACACAACGCGCCTACGTATCATCGATTCATACAGTTTTCAGCGTATTACTATTGGCTCTTGTTGCATCGATCCGCCATCGGGCAAAGCGAAACGTTTCATTCTCGCGGAGGGTTGGACACAGTCGGCTGTCACAAGGACGTTGGAGGGGATGCGCCCATTCGTCAGTGAGAGGACGCTTGTCAGTTCTCTTCGGAGAATGCGCGTCGGTGCAATTGCGGGTGATGACAGGGGGAATTCCGATGTCGACGGGTATTGAACTCATGATATGGGTTTCCACATTCTCCAAACGAACTGCTTCTTTTGTGCTGGTTGAGACGATGTGTTTGAAGCTGGTGAGTCCAGAAGAAGTTTAAATAATAAAATCCATATCCTGCTGACTTAATTCGCTGACTTTTGTCAATTAAGTAATAAGAACATAAAATGTTGAAAACTTTTCTCTTTCGTTTATAAGATCGTAGAAATCATTGAGTGCTGTAAACTTTCAATTAGTTTTCTAGTTTGGTAATTAAATAGGGCATTAAAACTAAAATTTTAAGGCCGAAGGCCTCAAAGAAACCTTCCTCTTACCGTATTCCAGAGGATGAGTTATTCTTGGACATTCTATTACATTTTTACGGGTTCGATGCTTATCAACATTACCAATACCCCTTATACATAGGAGAAGATATTCATCCATTACCTATATTTCAGCCCTTGATGTTGGTGGCCATGCTAGTGACGTCACGCTTAAAAGGCTTACATTCCTCCATCTTATACTATTCACGCTTTCTGTATATACCTTGTTTGCGCTGACTGTCGAGGTATATTCTCATAATTATTAATTCATGATTTGCAGAAACAACTACAAGTACTATTAACAGTTGCTTGATATCGATGAAGATTATTTCTTATGCCTGTAGTGCAACCATTCTTTTAACGTTTTGGCGTTGTCTACAAGTGCTGTGTTTCTAATTGTCGAGGGAATTACGATGGAAACGGACCACATGCTCTCATGCTTCAGTTACGCGATACCCTTAGGAATAATTAGGGTGGGGTTTAACACGCAAGAGTTCTCGCACGGGTTCGCTCGTTTCCATTTATTTCTTTTTAAAGAGAGAAACTGAAAAGATTATATGTATTCACGCAAGTTGAAGAGAAGAGAATAGAAGTGACCTGTGAAGTAACGTGATGTTATAATTTCAGCCAAAAATCTGAACGAAAGAATTATTACTAACATTTTATTTTCAGTGAGATTCTATTGACCGTAAACCATACACAATATCAACATGCTTTTTACTACATTTTGCACATCATTTTATGTTGGATAATGTCTTCTGCCTCTACTCATATTTGTTGCTAATGAGATATCGCGGTATTTTCGAATTTATTCTTGAAATAACACTAACACAACTCCAAGTGTAACGGAAATTCTTTCTGTATTTTATATTGTACAGAGCAAAGTATCTTTGTACAAATATCATTTTCGTTCAGAAAAACACAAAATTAAACAGGACAATAATACACTCTGTGAAAAATCAGAAAACAAAATGTTATTTTAGTTCAGGAACTTTCAGGCCGTTTGAAGTTGTTTTCAGACTCTGCACAAAATAAAAAAATAACTCCTAACTTTAAACATTATTTTAACATTGACTATTTCTAGAATGGTTTTGCAAACTAGATAAAAGACGATACGCTATTGCTTGATGCTGTTGTTTAATCACCTTAGATCGTTCTTATTAACCCCATTTCAATACCAGCACCAAATTTAAATATATAGTATATGTTGTTTATTTGAATAGTTACTGTAATTTCAACCATGCACAAACTGAGAGCGTAGGCTTTCGCGGCCGGAGTCAGTATTTACTAGGCTGTCCGGGTACATGCACATGCACATGCACATGCACGGGTAAATACATGCACAAACTGTTAACTTCTTTTAATTCGGCCCAGTTAACAATTTCAGCAGTTAGTTACTCTGATAGAGCTCTTTTATTAAAATATTTGGAAGTAGGTAGATATTAGAAAGAAATAAGCTCAAAACGCTTTTGTTGAATGCCAAAAAATATGATCCCCTGTAGATATTTTCCCTTTCTCATAGCTACAGGCTCTTGTCATTGGGTTCTTCCCTGGAGTGTTGTGCGATGCGGAGAAATCCCACTCCTAACGGTTTCCCGCGAATTTCCCTTCAGCTGCCGCGAAGCGACTCGAATTGCAGACGCCGCCGCCGCCGCAGCGGAGAGATTGTTTTGCTGCGAAATGGAAGTGCGAGCTGGCGGGAACACGCCGGACGAGGTGAGTTGCGAAGAAACAGCAAACGGAGCTCTTCTGCGGACAAAAAACGATGAGGAAAAAAGTTTGACGAAGAGCAACGAAACGATCTTTCCACAAATAGGCAGTTTTGCTACCGACGAAATCCGAGATTAGCGAGCTCTTGATTCTCCATTTCAATTTTCTTCTCTTTCTGTTTACGTATTACAGTAAAAGAATCGGCACTATGTTTAAAAAAATGTTTTCTAACCACTCTCGATATTTTATATTTAAAATTTGTTATTTTAGAGAGTCTTTCTAAAAGCAAATAAATAAAGTATGTTGATATTGAAAAACCTTTTCAACTGATAATTCAAATATTAAGAAATGTTTATAATATTATTTCTTATCTGGGAATGGTTAAACGTGATTCTTTCGTCTTCAAATTCTATTCTCAAAGCCCTTTTACTCTCTTTAAAGAATTTAATAATTAAGCTATAAATGGCGGCACGTTTTTGAAAGTCCCTAACATTTTCTGATAATTTGTATGCATTATCATAGTGCAGGTAAGCATCCTGTATTCATATATTATACATTATTTCGTTGTATTTCAATGTAAAAGTTAAGCATTAATTTTAATGGGAAAGTGTAAGGCAAGGGCGAACTTGAACAACACGTTGTTGGGAAGGTTCGTAGCGTGTTTGTAAGTGTTGAAAAGGGCGCAGGGAAGGGGTCGGAGTTGAAGTGAAGTGGGGTAGGGCAGGGCGAAATGGAATGGACTGGGGAGGAAAGGGGCAGGAAGTGGTGCAGACTGTTGTAGAGCGGGGCTTGGAGGATAGTGATAGGAACGGGAAAGCTGTCTACTAAATACATTTTGATTTTCACTCCGATGCAAGCATGTATCTAGTGATTCAGTGTCAAAGTTAATCATTAGTTGCAACGGGAAGGTGCGGGAGGGCGGACTTAAAAAACAGTTCGGTGTTCTGCGAGTGAAAGTGGGCGGGAGGAGGAGAGCGGGCCGGAGTAGAAGGGCAGGGAGAAGTGGAATGAACGGGGTCGGAACGGGCAGAGCGAAACAGGCTGGTGTGGAGCGGGGAGAAGGGTGATGGGAAGTGGCAGGGACGGGCGAGGCTGGGGGAACAGAGTGGAGCGCGCTGGGACGCAGAAAAGCGCAGCTCGGAACAAAACGGGGCGACGCGACACAAATGTAAATAAAATTACTTGTAGTTGGCAGGACAGGTGGAATTCGTTTCTTTTTCTACCTGATGGATAGTACTAAACATATCCCTCAGCAACGCTGAGTTACTCCAATTAGTTTACATAAAAATCAAATATTTACAAAAATATGTTTTCTTGCATTTAATTTCTTTCGTTTTGGCACATCGAGTAGCAGTAAAATAACAAGTACCTAAGTATCATTATACCTAAATGCGGTATAATGCATTGACATAAATATTGCATAAATATTGCAATGACGCCGTTTTCATATATGAAAATGACAGACTAATATGTTTTGAAGTATTAATTTTAATAATAATTTGCATTATGATCTTTTAATACCTTTTGATTTGAAAAGTTCAAACAGAAGATGCTCTCTGAACTCACAATCTGGTTTTGTAAAACACTTGAAAGATTTAGAGATTTTTGTGCTAGTGTGAGTTCAAAATGAACCATTGGGACGAAAAGCTTTCAGACTTCTTTTGCTGGACTAGTTTTCACGCGCTGTCCGGCACTAAGACTAACTTATTGATCAGATCATCAAGCGAATGCATCAGATTTGTATTCGCCAAAATGCGTATATTAAAAAAGGCGTCCCCGCCATATTTGTTTTTTGTTTTTTTCGCAATGAGATCTAATTCATTCCCAACGCATTTCATCCCGAGCTTCAGTAATAAAGGCCGAGGCGGAGTGAATGAAAGCTTCAAGTCAAATCAAGGTCAACGAGATTTACGAGCCCGCCGTCAAAGCATCAAGGCAAATGGATCAGTCATCCCCGACGTTCTCCGCTAAAAATTGGCCTTTGGTGACTGCGCGGAGCGGCCCAGCGGACGACTGAGCTGCGAGGACGGAGGGAGGGCGAAGGGGTGGATTGGGCTGGGGGGGGTGATGGACGGTTGACCTGTCAATCGCGCTTTACGAGTCTTGCGTGCAAATAAACGGGTGCCGGCGGCCGTGACGAATGAGCTTAGGGCGTTTTGAGGGCCGTCAGCCATAAACCTGCTCGCGCCCACTGTCAGACCGCTCGTCCTAGCGCCGCCTTCGCGCCCCTTCTCCCGCCCTCCATCCACCCTCCATTCACCAGAACCAACACGCTCACACGCATAAACCTCCCTCCCTCCCTCCCTTCCATTCACCCATCCGTACGCCAAAACCTACCCACCCTCCCTCCGGCCCTTCATTACTGACTCCCTTCCTTCCCTCATTGTTCCTTCTTCCCTACCTGCATCCTTCCCTCCCTCCTACTCATTCACCCTCCCTCCTTCCTATTTTCGTCTCCTTCCTTCCCTCCTTCCCTCCATCCTACTTTCCTCCGGTCTCCTTCCCATCGTCCCCTCCCTACTACCCTCCCCTCCCTCTCTTTCTCCCCCTCTCCTTTCTTCTTTTCTCTTTCTTCTTCCCGCATTCACCTTCTTCTTCTTCTTCACTCCCTCCCTATCTCTTTCTTCCCTCACTCCCTTTCTACTTCGTCTCTTACTCCTTTTTTCTCTTTTTCCTCCCTCTTTCTCCCTCTTTACTCCTCCCCTTTCTCTTTCCTCCCTCCTCCAATCCCCTGCGTAGTGGGTGATACGAAAAGAGAACGCTCTGACAGGAACTACGGGGATTTCAATACACTGCGCTCAAGACTCATTGGGGTTTGTCAGAGCGTGTTGTCGTTCGTTCGATACATAGCACTAAAGGTCGTGAGATTATCCCTACTATTTATATAAATTTCGAATCACTAAGTAAAGTCCATTGTTTTAGCCATCTATAAAGTTCTTGATGTGATTTTGTTTTTAATCGAAGGAAGAGTAATATGGATTTTCTAATCGTCATGTCAAAAATCGAAACAAAAAATTTCAGAACAATCAATTATGATGCTAAGCGGCATCCCACATTAACACTGCAATAAGTGTTGCCGTTGATTTGTTATTCGCGGTCAGATATCTTTAAAACGTGCGTAAAGTCGTCTTTTATTTTTTCTTGATGGCATTAGCCAAAAACAGAAGATTAACTCTAGCTGTTTGTGCAGTATGTTACAAGACGTTAAGATGTCTTTGTTGGTTTGTACTTGGCGCGACTGCCCGTGTATGGGCGATGGTCTACCAGCGACGTCCCGGCAAAGTTAAGATACGTACCAAGTCAAAATTAATTAGTTTTTAAACAAAATAATGAGTGTTTTTCATATAAATCGTGCTTGAAGTTAATGCAAATTTGTTTAAGAATCATTTTCTCCACAGATAGAGCAAAGAACGTTTAAAAATGGCGCTGGCCTCATTTCATTGAAATCTGTAAAGTTTCGACAATTGCGAAAGTTATAAATAATGTGTGAATGAAGTAGAACAATTATTTTTAAAATAAATTTACTAATAACGCTTCCTTCACTGATTCTATTTTCATTGCAGAGGAGTATTTTATCCCGGAAACGACATCACTTTTTCATTTGTGCTCATCATTTCATCGTTTTCGTTCCTTTTTGTGCCAAATCAGTGCTGCGTTCAGTGTAAAAATCTGAGAAGCGTTTTTATAAATATGCTCGGTTAATTAAATCGTCAAGTGAATTTTCAGTCGGAACGACGTTTTTAATAACAAAACAAAGGGCAACATTAGTTGCTGAATAATGTCATTTTATATGTGGATAATTAAATTCATATTTTATGATGATTAACTATGTTAATTTAGTTTGAAATGCACGCATTTCGATAGTGAATTACAAAATTACAGAGTTCCTTTGCATTGTGATCCAACATCCTTTTTTTCAGTAAAAAATTCTCCGTTCAAATGTGGCTTTCATTGACACACTACACATTCGAAGTCGGAAAAGGGAATAGGATGTCACAGAAAGAAATTTTGATTTTGTATTGTGCGATGATTCTCATCCCACAAGCGCATCTACAATACGATGCATGAGACACTATTCATGTACTAAATGATCTGTTACAGAACGACTTGTTATGACTCGAATTGACTTGAATTGACTTGTTATGACTCGACTCGAATTGACTTGTTACAGAACGAAGGAACAAGTTTCAAATCACCGTATGCCGCTTCGACAGACAGTGATATATTGCCAACATCTGCACTAATTACTTTCTAGATGCATCACGACATGAAATAAATATTTTGCACAGATTGTAATTAACTATATAACTAACTATATAACATTGCGCTAACTGTGTTAGTGGCAATGGAAGAATGTTGAAAGGTTACTGTTCACGCATCTAATGATACACATGTATTTAAAATTTGTCTGATATCCCTGGAAGCCGGGCTTGCAGCTGTACAAATTAGTTTAACTTGTGTCACGCTGTGTTGTGCATTTAGTTGTTAAAAGCGATCCTGGTGTCTGATCTTCATACTAACGCTGCTAACGTACAGCAGCTGGAAGTCTACTCAATGGCATTGGCTCGTTTCTCCTGCCATCCAGGACGATTGGCTTCCCTCGTCCTGTCTCAGCTCTGACATGGTGGCGGAAGGCATGGCCCCGAGCAGGGTAGTTTTGTAGTGTTCATGAAACTTACAACACGTGATGTGTTTGGAACACTTGAATGTGAACAAAAGTCCGAGTGAATCGTAGTGGTATTGTAGATGTTTAACATGCCAATGTTTAGTTTTGAAGAAGGTATTTCGTGATATCATAAGGATGGTTTGTACCGCGCCAGCTAATTATTTTGGTCATGTGCTGCACATGTTTTTTGGACTTTCGTCAATATAAACGTGCAACACGAACAACCTTTGCAATGGTATTGGTGGGGTTTTGGCCCCGAGCTGTAGTGTTTTACTGAAAATTTCTTCTCTTATGATTTTAAACATGTGAAACGCTTATTAAGCATTGTAAATTGTATGTAATTGTATGTAATTGTAAGCATTGTAAATCGTATGTTCGGACATTGAGGTAAGGAGAAAATGTTTAGTGTTTTAAATTGCATAATTAGCATTCTTGCATTGCCCTTGCTAAGTTGTTCAAATGCTCATGTGTAATTAATGGCTGCATTGCAGTAACAGAAACTTGGTTGAAGAGCTAAAGTGTACTGTTATTATCATCAAAGTTTTGGTTTTGATGATACATGTAAGAATAAATTGCACTGTGCACCATATCGTAATGAACAAGATAATATTAGTGATTCTTTTATATTCAGAACGTCTTATATGTGAGTGAATTATTATTTATGTGAGTGATTAAGTATTTCGCTTGTGTGTACAATTTTTGAATTCTTTTAATTTAAAGCCTTATATGGTTTTATTCATATAACACTAGCTTCTATTAGAAGAAAGGAACATTGGCTAGAATATTCATCAATATTTTTGTTAATATTGAAATGCATTTGTGTTATGTTTATTTCCTATTAACAAAGAAGTTGTTTCCAAAGATTCATTGCATTCAAAATGTATAAAAATACAACATCGGGAATGAAATTCAACATATTCATATAATTAACTCTTGCCTCTCTGCAGCTACATCATTAACATGTTCATGGATTTGCTTGTAATGTATAAAACTGTTGTTTCATCTGGGAACAATATGCATTGTCTGTATCCAATTGCACCTAGTGTTTCTCCCATTGTTGTGAAATTATTATTGTGTACTTTATTGTCATTGTAGTCTTTCGTAACTTAGTTAATTACGACTGCCTAAAGATGTTTTCAAAACAATAATTTTAGGACACTGTATAATCTGTCTGCATTGTAAATTATAATAATGTGGTAACGGTACTATATGTTGAATGTTTATTTAACAATGTGTTTGAGTATTTCATTGCATACCATCCACTTTTCTGGGTTGAGATCGCCTTGTATTTAGTATTTTGACCATCGTAGAAATGTTGATGGTTGAGTACTAAATTTCCAGTCCACTGTTTAGTAGTACCCCCCCAACATTATCTCCGAATTACCTATTTCAACGACCTTAAATTAACTTATATTGCATTAATTTAAATATTTTACAATCGTCATCGGTAGAAAAGGAATTGCACATATTTGACTTCTTCAAGCAACCATTACCTCGTGAGTGATAAAGAAGCATATTGGAAATAAAAACAAGGCGCACAGTTGTTAGGCTGCTTAACTCTTTTTAATATAAATACGGCGACCTCCACTTCAGCGACCCAACGCCCGACCGCGTGCGGTGCCCGCGAGGGAGAGACAGTACAGCGGGGGAGGATCGTCCCCACCTCCCGAAGGGAAACATGCACTGCACATACGGGAATAATGACCTTAGCCGTTGACGCATCAACCAATAAATCAGCTTTGAGTCGCTTAATAGTCTGCCACACGCTTGCACCGTGCTACACACTCGACCGCTTTGTATTTAAAACAGAAGGAAAGAGTTTCATCACGGGCACTCCCCAGCACAGATAGTTCTTCATTTGTTTCTTGAAAACAGTGAGAGATCGAGTTGACGCCGCCGTTCACTGTTCACGGCAGTAGCCACGCGGGACATTCGGATCCCCAGGTCTCTGGCCACACTTCTACGCCACGATGTGGTATGTCACAATGTATATAAAATATCTAATTGCATTTTACGAAAAACGGAATATTTGAACAATGATTATAATCTAATTGGTCTGATTCCTGGCAGTGAAAATATTTCGTAGGAAATGTCATCAAAATCCTTTTAAGCTTCATTTTAACATAATTATTTTCGTTATAACTTTATTGTGGGTGAAATGAATCTTTAATTAGCTTGTAATAATTTAGTTAAAATGGTCTCTTGTAACTCGTTATACACATTCACTTCACCTCAATGCACAAGCAGGTGCGAATGTCTGTCTGAGCAGGCGCATTTCGAGCCTGTGAGGTTGTGGGGAAGACTGATCTAACGCCCCCCCCCTCACCAGGCCCGCCGCAGATGTTAGAACGAAGACGTGAGTTATGTTTTGTTTTCGTGTATGTGGAACGAAATAAATTGGGCGCATCCATTTTAATTCATTGTTACAGCAAGGGATAATGAAAATTGAGTGCGCAGCCCAGGTATAAAAAAGCACAATAATGCTCGTACGAGGTGGGTGAGGAACCTTTTTAATCTGTAAAATTGTATACGTTGATAATTGTAAAAATGTGCATGTATTTCTAGGCTTGATCGTTAGTTCACCGAAAATGAACACACAAAACCATTTGACCGGTTGAGTTTGGCTCCTAGTCAGTGTTACCGCAGATTCTGCAAAGACTCTGACAATGAGACCTTGTGTTCGACAAGCAACGGTGGCAGGATTTTCGACACTAGCGTTAAGTCGAATTTAGTCGCTGTCTGGAGAAGACTTCTAGCGGCCAGCGGCTCTGATCGTTAGTTTTCCGTTGTTTCTAAAGTTAACACTTTACAAATGCCGTAGCGTGCTCCAACAAACAGACCAGGGCCCGCGCGCCCTTTCCTTCCTCTTCCTCGATATGTCACTTCCCCTTAACACTCACTTTCATTCACTACTGTGTCACGCCTGTTGGGAACAGTCGGCCAACTTACATCTTGTCCTGGCTGGAGCGGTGCTTTGCCAAGGCGAGATACCGTGATGACGAAATCACTTGCACCTGTTGGTCGACGCTTTATTTTACCATTGAGCGGGGAAGGAATCGCCACCACCTCCCGGGGTAAAACGTTTACTACACTAACGAGACTGATGACTATACCAGTTGATGTGCTCGGGGATATCAGTCAGTTAATCAGTCTTACGATTTGTATTGTAAAATCCGTGATTTCTGCTCTTAAAGGATAAGGATCATTCTTAGAATCATAACAAATTTTTACTAATTTGCATCCAAACAGTATAATATTGTTTAAGACTGTCGCAACACCGTCAGTTGGTGTTAAGACTATTGTTTTGAAAAATGTTATCTTAATTTAAATATTATTTAATGTTTTATCGACTTTTTTAGTACGTGACTTTTTTAAAATTTGTTCTTTTTCACTGACATTGCGTATTAAGATGTCTTGAAAATAAATAGTACAAATATTCTATTTTTAATATTTTAGTGATATTTGCTTTTTTATTTTTTACTATTTACATTATTGTCTCTACATACATTTAATGATGCCTACTAGCGCACTTACAATTAACACAAATACAAATGCGATTATTCGAACTCGTAATTTGTCGTCAAGAAATGGTGGCACGAAAAACAAAGCAGTCTTCCATCATGTTAACACGTGTTTACTAGCCTTATCGCTGTTTGAAGTCTCACACGCATGCAGCAAAAATAGCTTCATCAATCATTTTCGGGATAGTTTTTTATTGAACTATTCTACTACTCTTTCCATAACTCAAATTTCGTTTAATAAAAATATTTTCATAAATAAATATTGTTATTATTTTCGTTTTATTGAAAAATTAAGGATCGACAGCACAATTTTCTCACCATCTAGTTTTCGAAAAGTACAAATAAAACTCTTACCTTTCTTAGCTACTTATCAGTGAAGCTTTCCAGTACGGAAAGCTTCAGTTAGAAAGATACACACCCGTGCTATAGTGCTATTTTTCTGATATCGCGATCTGGGGAATTTATTGTGAGTATACTCGTGTCTCCTAAAAAGAAGTTACATCAGACAATTTTGGGCCAAATTATCTACAAAATATTTAATGTTGATACGCAACTCAAACCCTTGATATAAAAAAATGTATAAATTAACATTTTAGAAATCCCTTCTGATGCAAGAGTTCGATTTTCTACTGAATAATTTTCCTACAATCTGTATTACGATTGTCACAAACACGCATGTGTTTTTTTCAGCGACCAGCTTGTAGGAAAAAGTGGTTTAATTAAAAAAACACAATCGACCATCATACCGGCAATCTCTCCTTTTCCTTTATCGTAGTTTGCAATATCCGTCGTCAACATAACTACAACAGACAATAGTCATTGTAGAGAATTTAAGCCAAGTTATTTAATTACTATTTTATGTAACTCTTTATTTGGCCTCTTTGGGTAGAAATATTAAGTAATTTAAAATTTTCTAATTCTCTTCTGCTTCGACACGTGAAGCATGCTACATCATATTCCTTCCGCCATGTTTTGATCAATAAAAACCCCCTAGCTAGCAAGCAGCGAATAGAAAAAAAAGCTTATCCTGTAGACAAACAGAGTGGATTATAAGACCAGCACCTTATCACTTTCTTTTTGTGCCATGTGGAGCATCTCTCACCAACATGCCTGCAAAAGAAATAGTTCTATCAAGAAATTCATTGGGATTATTTCCTTACAACCTTATTTCCTTACACTCCACAATAGAAAACACCCCAAGAAGGTTTTTTACGCAACGTAACATTTCAAAAGTCGAGATATCAAGCGTTTGCTCTATAATTTTCCTGCCATGAACGTTTCTATTAAAACACACGTATGGAATTCTTCTGTACCAAGCAACGAGTAGAACAAAAAAAGCTTCTCAGTCGAAAAAACCGCAGTCGTCCATCAGAGACGCGAACACAGGTTTGCTTTCGCATGTTGTGGAGTGGAGCGTTCCTCGCGCGCGGGCAGCCGCGCGTCCAGCGAAGAGGCCTCTCCATTAGGAGCAGCACGCGGCTGGGCCGCTGCGTTATTGGAATTTACTGCGCGGATTTGATGCGACTCCGCGCAATCGGGCTGGGATTCTCCCGTGGATTATACGCGCATCGCTCGCGCTTTCTCTCTCTCTCTTTTCTCTCTCTCTCCCTCTCTCCCTCTCTCTCCCTCTCTCCCTCTCTCTCTTTCTCTCTCTCTTCCTCTCTCCCTCTCTCTCTTTCTCTCTCTCCCTCTCTTTCTCCCCCTCTCTCCCTCTCTCTCTCACTCTCCCTCTCTCCCCCTCTCTCCCCCTCTCTCCCCCTCTCTCCCTCTCTCTCCCTCTCTCTCTTTCTCTCTCTTTCTCTCTCTCGTTCTCTCTCTTTCTCTCTCTTTCTCTCTCTTTCTCTCTCTTTCTCTCTCTTTCTCTCTCTTTCTCTCTCTTTTTCTCTCTTTCTCTCTCTTTCTCTCTCTCTTTCTCTCTCTTTCTCTCTCTTTTTCTCTCTTTCTCTCTCTTTCTCTCTCTCTTTCTCTCTCTCCTTTCTCTCTCTTTCTCTGTCTCTTTCTATCTCTCTTTCTTTCTCTCTATCTATCTCTCGCCTGGGCGGGGCCCGTTTGCTTTTTGTATTCCATAGTCATTTCCTCGAAGTGATCGCGTGTATTGGCTGGTGAAGCGATTATGCGAATTGAAATTGCACTCTTTGTAAGGAGCGAGGATGGAGGAGATTGTTCTTCTGTGGTAACGTACAGGATGATTCACAACGAGTGTTACAAACTTTCTCCAATGTGATCACTTTTCGAATAATGAACATGCGGGAAATATTGTACTAAGAATTTGCACATGTGAATATTCTCATTTCGCGTGTTTGAAAGGTACATCACCCTCCACTGGTGTTTTGATTGAGGACTCGCATGAGACGATCTGCCCGTTGGCAATGACAATGTTGATTTTTTTGTCTTATTTGTTCAGATCTAATTGCATCGAACTTTTATCGCCGTTACCACGCATGCTTCAAACCTCTTAGCCGAGGAATGTGTCTAGTTGATTCTCACACACACTCAGTAATAATAATAATAATAATAATAATAATAATAATAATAATAATAATAATAATAATAATAATGGTAAAAATAAATTTCTGTTGGAACCGCATATGAGCGTCCGCTTGGAGACAATTAAGCAAAATAAAAAATCACCACAAATATAAAAATTAAAAGAAACAGATATTTAAGAAAACTGATATACAATACAAATAAACGTGAGCATATATAAAAATGTATAATATAATATAAACAAAAAGTGAAATAAAATAAAAACCGAAATAGACAAGTGTAAAATGTTGGTAAAATGTGGCTATCTCTTCATTTCACTTCATGCCACTTTGGTACCCAGTAATTATGAACGGTAAATATAAGCTCTGCACCAGGTTCCCACTTTTGCTGGCCTTTCCTTATCCTGAAAAACGTCACTGTTCATCACTGCATTCAATAAGTGTGCTCCTGGGAACTCTCGAACGCCCAACTTGCATGTTCTTGGAAAGAGTCACTAGCATCCCTGCACGTAACTTCTTGCATTTGAGAATAGTTCTATTCATGAACCTGAATTTTGCTATATCCATTTGTTGCTAACTGCTTTCTGCTATTGTCAGTGAAAATGGGTATGTGAGTCCCTGCTGTTTTGAGTATCACGCGACAGTGTAGAATGACCAATCAGAAGCACAATATCAGAAATGTCCCTTCTACGACTCTGTTGTTCGAGATATCGCACCCCTAGATCATTGAACAAAATTAATACCTTTGGCCATCAGACAACTCTTAGATAATCTAATACTTTATTCTAAATCATCCTTGTATTAGCAGCATAAGTGCTTCTGCAAGGGTAAAATAAACATATGTCTGAAATAACTCATCATATGGCATGTGAAGAGAAGTATAGAATGATACAGTCGACCTTGTTGTAGAAATTTTGATATAATCAACCTCCGTTGGCTTGTATTTTCAATGCATATCCCATTGTTTAAGGGGGAAAATGTCGTTTTCCCTGACAGTCTAAAGGAACCAAAAAATTTAACAAAAACATCTATCGAATTATTAGATCTCTTGAAGATTCTTCAATTACGTTAATATTATTTTGTAATTTAATGTAGACAATTCTGTACGTTGCGATTGTAATATGTTTAGATTAGGATTTTTGCGCTAAATTAGAAATGACATCAAAATATATATACTTATTTCATTGGAAAATGTTAATTCTTACAAGGATGTCAGAACAAGCTGTGATAAATTCTCAAAAATTAATTCAGAATTTTTAGAAACATAACACAGAAAATTGAATTAGATAACAATTACAAGGAGAGGTTTTGATTCATAGCCTTCTAATAAAATGATCCTTTATATGTACACTTGTATATCGAAGAGAAGTATGTAACGATAATGATTGTATGTACTTTTTTGATAGAATAAACGCTTGATAAGTGTGAAATTACTTTGCTTCAACAAGAGGTGGTTGTGTCATTTTGTACTCGAACATCATATACAATTTAATTATGACAAATATATTTTTTAATTGTAGTAAAACCAATGTAATAGAGCATCGCGTGTCATTTATGCAACAGACATTAGGAAGGCTATTCTCTGCACATGAACACGTTTGCGAACAAGAAACAGAAAACATCAGAACAAGTTAGTTTCTTTTTGGAAGGATTTGATAAGTACTTTATATCCTATATTGTCCACTAATATTCTAATTTTTGTCCTGATAAAACCGATTATCCATTAATACGTTTTTGAGTCAATGAATAACTGTAATTAGAGTGAATAACTGCGAAAAGATATTCGGTTAAGAACAATTGGCAAACATATTTTTTTCCTTGAAAATGTAGAGAGAAATTGGTTGAATTTTGACGGTATGCAAACTGTGGAAAGCAACATTTACGTTTTTGGCTTTCAGTCCTAGGGCAGTAAATATATATGCGATCCGTTATCAGGAGATACAACAAAGCAACATCCACAATTTCCTTTCTCCGCTGTACTCAATCGCGAATATTTTCAAGGTTTTGTTGCGAGTCGGGTCGCTATAAGACCAGAAAGTCTTCCCAACGAGAAAATACGAGGGCGACGTAAAACCCCCTCGCCCTACAAATCGCATTTTAAAGAGGAGCTTTCCTCTGCCAATACCCGGCGTGAAATAGGAATATGTGGAGGTGTCTATAATTCGACCTTTTGTGCGCCCTTTGCTCTGGTGTCGGAGGGCCGGAGAGAGAAGTCAAGGAGAAACTGCATCTCGGCACTATGGTCCGAATGGGTGAAAAATCAGAAAAAAGGGTTTTTCTTTTTACGAATGAAAGGCTTGTGACGAGTTAGTTTTACTAAACACTGGCAAAATCAAGATATTATCGTTTATATGGACTTCAGCCGTCCAGTTAGACCATGTAATTTGAGAAAATGGCAAAACATGTCAGAATAACGAGTCAATTTCGCTTTAAATTCCTTTTATTTATAGTTATGTTATTAACATAGTTCGCCTTATAACGCAATTATGGCATAAAATGACAAAAAATATCTTCTCCTTTTTCTGTCTCTATACATTCCCTTACATCAGTTCTTCTATTATGGAGTTATTCTTGCCACGGTGCAACTAGCAACTAGCTTTAACTTCCGAGGGTGATAAATAGGCTTTTATTCCCTACCGTAAAATGTCTTGTTTAAAACTGTAGTGGGAACAACATTACTACGAAATGATTGGTGTATTTACAGTACCGACCTCTAATTTGATATTACAGTGTTGGAGTTCTATATGTTTATATAGACGTGCATTCTCATTTTATTTTGCGAGTGGGAAAAGTTACTACAGGAAGCCGATAGTCCGAATGGTGCAATCCTATGAGCAAAATAAAAGTAAAATTTTTATCACGTGCATGATACTCTATTTTTTAGACAGCCTTATTGACTTTCATTTCACTTTAACTCCAGTATACAAATCTCTCAATTGTGTACTTACTTTTCGGTCAGTTAATAGCTGATGGGGTTAGAGGAACGTTTTTTGAAGCATGCACACTTTTCTTTGAGCATTTAGGATTCGTCTCACTTCCATCACGCTTTGCATACCTAAAAATAACTTTTTTGTAGTGTCTGTTTAAAATAGTTATTTAGGATACGAGTCAAAAGATTAAAGTCTCATTTTATTTTGCGAGAAAGGAATGTTGCGACACGGTGTGTAGTGCAATGCTAAGAGCAAAATAAAATAACTTGTACCACGTTTGTCTCACACCATTTTTTTAGACAGCTTTACTTAATTTCATATTATTTTAATCAATGAATACGACTCTCTTAACACGGTAACATTGTACATAAGATGAGCTGTAGCTTATCAGACGACAGGAATTTATTTTCTATGTTGCATTTACGTTTTATCTGCATATTGGAGCATCGTCTCCCTTTTAGTACTAGTGCTAAAAAATCAGAGACGCCTATGGAAAACCAGGGGCCTGGGGCAGTTGATCCACGAGGGGTTCCTCATTTTGAACAAAAAATTATCTTTTGCTCCAATTTATTACCAGATTTCATTTCTCCATACATCAAATATAACTTGTAGCGTTAAATTTGAGTTAGAAATGAGCACATTTTTTTTATTTCCTTTGAATGGAATCAAGTTCGGGACCCCAATTAAGTCGGGGCCTGAAGTAGCTTCCCCGTCGCGCCATTCTGGTCCCCCTTCCAAAAATGGGAGTTTTGGCACACTGTTTATATTCTCAAAAAAGTCGCTTTTCGTAGAGACTTAAAGAAAAAATAAATTATGTTCGTCCGCTGCGGCTTTCACACCGCCGTGCAACGCCGAGAGTGCGGCCGTGGTGCCGGGCCGGGCCGGGTGGCGCCGTATCGTGCCGTGCCGTGTCGTGCCGTGCCGTGCCGGGTCGGGCCGCCGGCCTATCTACTGCGGTCACTAGAGGGCGCGTCGGCGGCGCGAGATCCTCGGCTGTGGCTCTGCCGCGTGAGGACGGGGTGGGGGTGAGGACGAGGGCGTGGCCAGCGTTGGCGATGGAGAGGCAGCCGAAGCCACGGCACTGCTCCGCAGCGGCTTCGTCCTTGGGCCTTGAGGGGGATAATAACGGGGTGGACCAGCGCGGTGCTGGTGATGGCGGTTGCGCTGGTGGTGGCAGTGCGAGCTGATGGAAGTGGTCGTTGCTGTGACTTTTGTAATGCTAGTATGCTAATAATAATGGCTCCGATTTTGAATTTTATGGTGGTGATGCAATTAATGGATTTACTGTTGATATGTGCTACTGGCAAAAATTGTTCATTGCCAATTGTGTTATTGATCCTGGTAGGATATTTTTTACTGTGTATTTTGTTGATGTTAATTATGTTCGTAATGATGTTGGAGCCTGTAAACTTGTGCTGCTGGTGGTAAAAGTATGTGATAGCGCGTCTATTGGTTTTGATTTGTCAGTGGCATTGTTGAGAAGAGTCCTGATGATGACAATGTCAATAATTGTATTGTTCATAACACGTTAGCTTCTGATGACAAAGGAATGAATTGATCGCCAATGATTGAAGAGGAGTAATGGCAAATTAATGGAGATGTGAAGAACAAGTTTATTAGTGACGGCTGCATCAAAATGAGGGATGAAGTCAGCGCAGATACACAGCGTAGGACACATAACATATCACAGCCAACTCGCAACAGTTTGTTGATGCCTGCAGCTTGAGTTAGCAGGGAGACTGTGACGCTGAGACACAGTGTACGACATGTAAGAACAGATCGCAATCGATTTGTAGATAATGGAGTTGGCGAAAGCGGCGGCGGCGGCGACAACGCCAAGAGGAACGGAGCGGCTCTGGCGGCGAGGGATTCTGTGAGAATAGGGATGGAGGCGGTAGCGGTAACCGTGGGGCGGTGAGGGGTGGGCGACGTTTGGGGTGGGGCGGACGGGTGCGGGGTAGGGGCGGAGAGATTCTGTGGGGCTCGGAGGTAGCCGTTGGGCGTTGAGGCGTGGGCGGACGGCTGAGGTGGGCGTGGTGACTGGGTGGCGGGCGGAGGGATTCTGTGGGGCCAGGAATGGCGCGGCGGCGGCGGTTACGGTAGGGCGGTTGGGGGCGGGGCGGCACCGAGCTGGAGCGGGCAGCGGCTGGAAGTGGACAATGCAGGCTTATCTGCCGTCGCCCGCGCCCCCGCCCCACTCCCCGATGCCGTCCTATTGGAACGGCCCTCTCGTCTGCGACTGGCCGCCGGCGCGGCGCGACTAGCAAGAGGCGGGCCTCGGCCGCAGCAGAGGCGGAGCGGCGGCGGAGATGGAAACGACGGTGGGATGGGGCGCGAGAAAGCAGTTGGAAGCAGAAATCGATAGGATAGAGGCAAACGTTATGCAAAGCGGCATATGTTATCGCTAGGAACGAATATCGGTCACCTAAAAATATGGAAACAGGCCGTATAATTGGACTTCAGACTTTAGGGGACTGGGGTAGGCTCTTAAAAGGCTGTAATATGCATTTAACTTCATAAATAAATACTATACTTTGGGATGAAAATAACTTTTCTGACAATGTTTCGTATTGTTTCAAGCTACTTTATTGGTACTTTTATTGGCGCTATTATTTCATTTTACTACATTCAGTATTCATTGAGATGAAAATAACTTTTTCGACAATATTTCGTATTGTTTCAAGCTACTTTATTGGTACTTTTGTTGGCACTATTATTTCATTTCACTGAGACCAATGTTTCAATATAACACAAAAGACATTTTGTGTCACGAAACCTAAAAGCAGTGAAAATGGTAATGTACGTACTGTCATCATTCGTATAGGTAAAACGAAATGTTTAGTGTCTTTTACAATTACTACATATGATATGGAGTATGGATGCGAAAAAATGTCTTGCCTATGTATTGAAAAACATTATAAGTTGCTTATCCAATGTTAGACGAGAGCGTTTTTATTGCTTATAATTTACGGCATTCTAGAACTTAAATTGTTCACTCACATCAAATACCGTCTGAGAGAGAGAAACACGTGCAAATTGGTATTAATAGTATTTTGTGGCGCGTGAAGTCTAGGTTAGCATAAATATTCAACTCTGTAATATTTGTACGACGTAAACCTAGAAAAACAATTTGAATTGTAATTTGGGATAGATAAACCAGCGATAAGAAGCGCTGGAGCTTTGGTCGATAAGTACCCAGTACATAAATAGCAGTTTTGCCATTTTTTGAGATAATTACGCTACGCAAAAACGGTTGTAAATATCAAACATAACGTTGTTTTCAAACGTTTGTTATCAAACATAAAGTTTCACTGATATTTTTCTTTCGCTAGAAAGTTTATTCTTAGAGTTTAACCTCACTGCGATATTCTGAAGAACGGAATAACATACTGGCAATAATTTCCTCAATATTGCGATGCATTGCCATGAAGAACGGTTTGCACTTTTGCATACACTATCGCGATTTATATCTATGTAATGAGCTGCAGAATCCGTAATTAAATTAATTCTTAACAAACATCACAAAAACGTTTGCCCTTGGTCTCTTAGAACAATGGATTATCCGTAAATATTACATTAGTTAAATCTTTAGCACTTGTATAGAAAGTTACTTTACTTTTGTATAGGAAGTGCCAAAAATGTGTAGAATTCTGTAAAAAAAACTACTGCTGATGTCTCCCCTCAAAAGAGGAAGAAAAATTCGTTTTTACTCAAAATTTAACCCAACAATTTTATTTACACACTTCAGTATTAAAAGTGATGATTACCAAACCATTCTAATTCATGACAATGTAATTGATAATTACTTTGTTGATTTTTTTGTTATTAAAGGTTTTTAAAGTATAAAGACTCAGTACATAGTTGAGTAATACGTTGTCTTTTAAGTAGTCTTGTACACATAAATAATAGCATAAGAAAAGTTATTCATAATACAAATTTACTTCTCAAAATATTACACTGAGTGAATGCTATATGAGTTATCTAATACAACTTGGATTGTCAATCAATGTGAATGTCCAATTCATTGGTCAGTGGTTAATATTTTGTTCATTCAATACTAACGTTAAAATGCTCAATTACGTGATTCAGAAGTTTGAATGTATTTGACCAAGTTGTCCAAGCTTAGTAAACTACATAGGGACTTGCAGAGTGGGGATCAAAACTCTGTCCGAAGACTTTCCGTAATCACCATCACCTGTCAGTTTCCGATTGGGAAATCTTCCGATCCCCTAGTGTTATTTTTCCCCTAGTGATGCTGGTTGGCATCTCCGGGTTGATTGCCCGAGAAATAGAAATAAAAAAAGATAGTTATTTATTTTCATATAAATTGCGCGTAGTGTTTTTATTTCACAGTCGAGGTGGGAAGGTTTTTGGTTGGGATAGTTGGTCTTCTTCTTTAGTGAAATATTTATACGAATATTTGTTTCTGTAACTCCTGTGTAAAAATCGTAATCCTATAAAAAACGTTTTGTAACGTACTACAGTTAGGCGTTTGGCATTTCGGGTAATACCTAACAGGTAATTGACAAATAAGCTCAAATGTAAGAACACGCATTGTGACAGATGGTTACATATTGACAACGTTTTTTTTAAAACTTTTTCTCTGATTAATTTACGATCCTGTTTTACGAGATACGCACTTCAATAACGTGATTTCTTGTCAGTTTGTGCTGGTTCGTAAATTTTTGTTCTTACACTCAGGTCTACTCGCACAAATGCCTCTTAAAGTTACGTGAACTTTTTTATGGCACAATTTACAAATTCTGCCTCTTCCATGTAAAATAGTGTCATTTACAGTTGTGTAGAGTAAAACTGAATTGACTTTCTTCTGCAGAAATGTCTCAGTTTAATTAATTATATATATATAT
>BOPP01000056.1:4724075-4739289 GCA_017312745.1 Gryllus bimaculatus
TATATATATATATATATAGCTTTACTACACTTAAATTACTAAAATTAGTATTGATGTTAATTTACATTCACCATTTTAGTCGATGCAGTTACAAATCAATGCATCTCTTTTTCATGCATTTAAAGGCACAATTGAATAAGTAAAAACCAGAACGGTATATGTGACATTTTATTAATTCTGAGAAAACTTATCATTTAATTAAATATTTCTGTAGAGCCGTGGTGCTTTGTTTCATCATTAAAATCACGATATTTCAATTGTTCAGTACAATAACTAAATTACAATGCAACTGAAATATAGCTTAAAATAAACACGTCTTTTTCAGAATTTATAAAATGCCACTTACACCGTTCTGTGTTTCACCCATTCAATTAAGTTTCAAGATAATCTCACTATAAAAAATAAATAAAAGAGCATAGTGACGCGCAGTGACTAGCGCATTCGATTTTCACCCTTGGAAACCGAGTTCAATCGCTGTTCAATACACACTGTTGCCACTCATTCTGTCAAATTGCATTCCTTTCCTTTTGCATTCTTTACTCGCTTGACTAAAACATTGCATGTCAGTCATATGCGATATAATGTTCTATATTGGAGCAATTGCATCACCGTTTCGCTCGTCTGTAACGACGAGACGATTATGGCGATCGTGAGGCAGAGAGACAATCGGGGCATTTCATTTGTCACTCGCCAGCAGATTTGCGATAAACTGTGCCGGCAGCACTCGGTGCCCAAACTCGTGATCTGTCCTGCTGGAAGCGCGAAATGGCAATAGCGACCATTCTAGAATGTATGATGACTAGACATCGGATGTTCAGGGAAATGCGTTTTTTTTCTTCTAGCGAACTTATTTGAAGGCTGAAAATAAAAGTGCGCAAAGCGTGACAAATTATGACATTGATGAAGTTTTGTAATGCTTATTTTTGTTTTTCTTCTTTTGATAAATAAATAGAGATATTGTCAGGTATCAATATTTTTTAATTCAACTAATGATCATTTCGATCGCGTAGCGATCATCCTCAGAGCTAAAAACAATACAAATATACAATGTGAAATATTAACAGGTTGGTTATTGTATACAAGATGCGTAAGCAAACTGGATCGTACATACCTTGCAGCTTCTGGGCCGAAAACAAAGTTCTGCGAATTTTTGAGCGTGTGTCTTGTTTAAGAGCACAGCCGGTCGGCAGCGGAAGATTATTATTATTATTATTATTATTATTATTATTATTATTATTATTATTATTATTATTATATTATTGGTAGTCTTATAGTTGTTATAATTGTTACTGTGCTTATTATTGTACCATTATTATTATTATTATTATTATTATTACTGTATAATATGCATGTTAGATACATTATCTTATTTATTTAATTAGCTGATACCGGGTTATACCGAGTTGCAGTTTGAATAATTTTATCTTTATATCACAATTCGTCATGGTCCAACGTGACCCTTTATTATGGAATCGTCAATTCACCTCTCTGTATTTTAAAATACGAGAGAATTCATAAGAGTAGATCAACAGCTTTTTCTCCATTTCCCTATTTTATGATTTCAAGTCATGTTCTGAGATCATGGTTGATTGACAATGCCCTGGAGGGGCAAAATTTTAAATGAAAACAAATGTAAATTCCCAGTTTTCAGTATTGCTAATGTCGTACTTCTAAAATCAGTCACATCAGTGGATGTTGAAAGAGTATTCTCATTCACACTGATTTTGTCTTCTAATCGTCGCAAATGTGAAATTGTGAGCCTCGAAAAGTTATTAGTAATATTTTGCAATGTACATTATTAAGAATAACATTTAGAAGAAATGTTTAAATGCAAATCTAGTTTTAATATTAGCATTAAAATATACGTTGTGTTGTGTGCATTTTGTTGCACTGTTTTGTGCATTTAAGTTTGCAAAATAATATGAGCAAAAATTACAAACAATTATTCATTTAATTGTGTACGTAAATTATGTTTGCGGCTTTTTCTTTTTATTCTTTACATTTTCTGTGCCTTTTTAGGCGCCTAAAAGACGATTTTAGTGCCTATAATCCGATGTCTAGTGATGACTCAGATCTCCACCTAACAAGTGGACTCCCGAGAACTTCGCCAATAGAAAGAATGGTTTTCTTAGATGTATATTACTTTAGAAAATTACTAAGTCAATGTGAAACAATTTCCAGCAATTTGTGAGAAAAGTAAAAAAGTGTAGATAAACGCCGGTCAACGTGTGAAAACAATTCAAGAAAAATCATTTGATTCTATGTTATGAGCAAATTAACGAATTTTGGGGACACTAACATTCAGCATAAATGTTTGCCGACGCCCGAAGAAAATCGAAACCTTTATGAACAATGTGGAGAATTAATGCCCATTAGCACAAAAGTGCATATGTTTCTTTATAAGTTGATTAGTGGTCGATAACGCAATTTCGAAGGCCGTTGCAGTGCGAGAAGTAGTGGAAGCCAGGAAGAAAAGCAGTGAAGGCCACAATGGGAAGCTGGTGGTTCCGGCAAGTGAACTGTGTCGCGTCATACGGGTGTAATCGGAACACAGACGAGAGTCGTTTGTAAAACAGTAGATTTATTCACAATCTAGACAGTAGTCTCAATTAAGCAACTACCCTGCTTACAATAAACTAAATAAATAGACCCACTACAAGGAGAGATAATTTACGAACAGCTACTCACTGCAACATTCTACCGATGTTCTCTGCATGAAGCACCGCACTACCGCGAGACTACCTACGCGTCTCGCAAGTCACGACAATGAATTGCCCCTCGCCCTAGTGCACCTACACGCACAGACACACGCTTCACCTGTCGCCGACGCCGTTAGAACAAGAAGACTGGGGCAATGTTCTTCTGGCCTTATATAGGCCCTTTGACACTACACGCCGTTCCCATTACCTCCTCTCAACCGCCACCCTAGCCCGCTACGTCCACGGAAAGTCCCAGTGCGTCATCACTCCGCCCTTTGTTCAACATCCGGCGATGCCCGCCGAGTGCCACGTTTGTCTGTGATTTGTAGCGCGACACGACGCTACAACTGCCTGAGAGAGCACCAGATGCAATCTCTCGCTGGACGCCCTTTCATTTGAAAACGATTTCATACTCGTTTATACTCCTGCAATATCTTGAATACTAAATGTCATTAAGATAAAATGGATATTCCTGACTTATTGTAATATTTTTTTAAATTATCTAGAGGTTGTGCAACCATGCAACCTAAGCTGGAGACGCGACTGCCCAAAACAGTTAGGTGTTGAGTTTTTGTGACATTTTGTGTTTTTCGTACGGTAAATACCGACTCTTAGAAGTACCGCATTGAATTCCTCTTTCCGCGGAATTCTTCCTTCATCCCTCTTTTCGCGTTTCCTGGAATCGCATCGCGTGAACACCGCAGACCACGCTTTTCGTCACCCTCCCAGCCTACAGCTCTTAGTTCTTTTTCCATCAACTCTTGCGGGTGCATAAAAACGAAAAAAGTTTCATTTTTAGACCACCGATTTTTTAGTTCAACCGCACCACCATCTCTTGGCTTAGAGGCGGCTGAAAAAGCAGTTTCATGTTTATGACTAAGGGAGAAATATGAACGAAATGATTTTCTAGATTATTCTTTCGTCATGAATATTAAATATCGAAATTGGAAACATCGATTTAGTTCGTTTATCATCTTTTCACTTTACTCTCAAATGTTCCTTTCAATAGGTGTTGTCTGACTGAAATACTTATGTGGAATATAAGAAAATATCTTTATTTTCCATTTCTTTGGTAACTAATTGCATGATAGTGAAATAAAGACTGAAATATTCCTTGGGTCGTGAGAAGCCTATAAATGTACTTTATTATAAAGGAATTCTGAAAATACGTTCCATAGAAATATTTATCCTTAATGAGATATACAGTAAATTTGAAGATAATCGATATTTAAGAATTGGTCAGGAACGTATCAGAATTGTCAATTATCAGTTCAAACCCTTTTACTTTCCCTCCTCATGCCACAATATATGAAGAAAAGAATGACTTACCTTACTGAAAAGTAATGAAATCTTAACAATAAGAACACGAATTTTCAGTCGTAAAAACTGTGGTTAATTGTGGATTCTTCTGATCTGTAATTGTACACAAGATCCGTCTGTGGTGCTTATCCAAATATGATAAATATTAGTACAGGCGGAGGAAAGATGCATGCAATTTTGTAGCCGAAAATTGGAATGTCTGGATGGTTGGATGTGTGGATGGATAGATTGATGGGTGGATGGGTGGATGGGTGGATGGGTGGATGGGTGGATGGGTGGATGGGTGGATGGGTGGATGATTGGATGGATGGATGGATGGATGGATGGATGGATGGTTGGAGTGGGTATTCTATTTCTTTTTGGGATTTCTACATGTTGCTACGCTTGTGTAAATTTCATCTTTTTTTCAAACGTTTGACGATACGTGGCCATAATAGAAAATACTTTTTCACGCTAACGTCACCTCAGTGTGAAAAAAGTATTTTAGAGAAGTGTTTCTTTTCTATTTTTTATTGTTTTTTGTTTTAGAAAAGAAACCTATTTCTTTTCGAAATTGAAACTTTCCAAAATAAAACCTATGCGTTCACAAAATAAAAATTCACTTGTTGCCAAATATTCTTTTTGGGTTTCGCTCAGAATTTTTCATCCAGACTGCTTCGTAAAAACCGCATTATTTCTTTTTTTTCCTCCACGAGTCTGTGACTTGAATCGAAATATCTTTCCTTCACATTCCCTCTAGTCAAGCAAAGACGTCCGTCACAAGAATAGTTCGACAGTGGCGGCAGCCCCAACGAGTACGCACCGCCCGGCAGCTGCGACGCAGGCAATGGCGACGAGCCTCTTCTCTCTCTAACGTCTGCTAACTGTTATTGCTTGTTTTGAATGGCCCCTAACCCAGTAACAGCAGGCCTGAGAAAAAAGGAAAGGAGATATGCCTCTCCTACCCCTCGTTTCGAGGATACGACTCTCTCTGGAGCTAAAATGCAACGCGCTTTCCTCTTTGCTTGTCTCGCCAAAGGGTTATATAAATGTTTATGGTATAGGCTCCTCTTCGTGGGTTTTTTTTCAACGCGGCGACCTTTCTTTCAACCAGTCGCAAAAGGCAAACACTTGCATAAAAGGGTCGGCGTCCCATCTATTCCCTTTTGTGAGGACGACCATGAAACGTTTCAACGCGAACGTAATTATGTTTGTATTTGATTTCTCTAAGCGCGAAGCAAAAGCGTGAGTTTTATGACCTTCTCTGCACTCTCCTCACTGCCATGGATGATTTCCAAATGGCTCCTTCATCACAATGGAATCTCTGATGAGGTGGGCGGTTGTTTATATAAAAGGGTTTGGATCGAAGAGAATGAAACCTCGCTCTGTGAAAGTTCAATAACCGTGAAATTGGATTACCTCGAGCCCGTTATCGATAGCGCGCATGATTCCAGGAGTTGTAAAATTCAAACTATTTGCATTTGAAACTAGATCTATTTCAGCGTGTGAGATAAAGAGAAAATCTGTTCCTGATATATCTAAATCTGGATTTAAATATATCTCACTTCCCGACATACAAAATTTCTCTTCTGAGAACAAAAGCATATTACAAGAGTACATATACCGCTAGAATTACTATAATGACACCTGTCGTTCTAAGCTACATGCGAGTAACATAAGTCGTAATATATGTAGTACTTACGAGTCTGAAATAATAAATTGCATTACATGAAATAATACCTGTGTAAAAATATATTCATAACAATTTTCGCATTGAAATAATTCATAATAGCACCCGTTTCATACTAAAATTCATGTTTCCATGTCAACAGCTAGAATCATGTAGTGAATGATATGGTCCGGCAGAAGGCGGTGTGAGAAAGGAAGCCACTGGATTGAGAGAATCGTCGCCAACACACATGTCGGTTCACGAGGGTTCCCCTCATCCAGTTATATCCCACAAAATGTCATCGACGCAACTCAGATTCGCTCTAAGATCCCTCTGGTCTGCCAACAAGTGTGACATTGTATATGTTTGTAATGGGAGGGAATAGGACAAGGCAGTGGACAGGAAGATAGCACACGTCCCAGGACTCGTATGTAAGCACTTGAAAGACCGACTTACTCCCTAGAACGCCCAGCGGAGTCAGTTCGACCCCGAGGCTTCAACGTTACTTTAAAGGTAATATTGGAAAAAAATTAATTCATGTCACTATAACATAATAAAAACACTACTATAGTGTACAATAGAAGTATTACGCCACAACTTGTATATTTTAAACAAGTATTATCATTACTGTCCCGCGAAATCTAAGTTAAAGAAACGTGTTGAACGGAATCCGCAATTAAACGTGAAAAAGTTAATGTTGAAAAGTAAAGTTTAATATAGTAACAATATTGTTGTGATAATAATAGAAAATGTTATAAACATTTCATTTTAAATAATACTTGTTTCACATGTGACCCAAAAACATATTTCCTTGCAATGTACTTTATATACTATCACTAATAATCATACTAAGTCGAATTTACTTGAAATATTTTGCATATATTTCACACCGACAGGAACTTAATGTGTGTTGGAGGACCGATATCTAAAAGAAATTAAATGCTATGTTTCAAATGATAGCAGTTCTTGTCGTTTTCACATTGTCTTTCTATATTTCTGACCTTACTAGACATAAACAGTATAAAACTGTGTAGTTGTAGATCTAAAATTGTAATTACTTGTACAGACTACAGTTTTGGAGCACATTTTGCAGAATACGACATACATTCAGGCAACACTGCTTTGTATCCTTATGTGTGGTTCATGGCTACATTTTCCAGATGTTTCCTATTGCTGTATTTCACAAAACGTCCACAATATTTCAAATCTAAGTAAAAACATTGAAACACAGAATGTTAGTGATCACCTCCCAAAATCCATACATGTTTACTGCTTTTGAGCGGTTTTCATGTACTATATTCGTCGAGTTTGGAAGGTAAATGCCGGAAAATCAACTATTATAGTCAGACGCATAATTATGGTAGAGTTTGTAAAGGTACCGCATCGTACTAAAACAATAATTTTTCAGATGAAAGCAGTGAAATTTGATTGATATCACTGCTGTCGTTGATTTCTTTCCAACCCCAATAATGAAAGACGACAGTCTAAAAAACTAAGGCCGTCACGAAATAACTCATAAATTTGCATGTACGAGTGCTACAGAAAAACAAAGAAGGAAAGAATGATCGCATATTTCTTCATAAAGTTTCCAAAATATTAGAAGAGGCATTTAAAAAAAGCGTTGAAATATATGCAACAAGAGCTGGAGGATGGGGAATATAGACAAGGAGTGGAAATGTCGCTTTCCGGGCAATCTAGGTAAATTCGATTATTTTTATGAACGACGTTTCAATTATTAACATACAGTATATAAAAAAATAATGAAAAGTCCCAAAATTACAAAATCCTATCTTTAAAAACAAAGAAGTTACAAGGAAATAAATATCACCAGGAGTCGAAATGACGTTTCTGGGCGTTCTAGTGATAAGGCACTACATCGGTATTCGCCTGAAATTAATCTAAGAAAGCACGAAAATGTCTTGACGAAAAAAGCCGGCCGCTAGAATTCTCTTCGTGGAACGGCTGAATTGGATTTACTGTATGTGGCTAGTGTCTGCCATCGTTGGGACTCGATGCCAACCACCTGCTAGTCAAAGTTGCTGGGAAGCCAACGGTAATGCTGGTCCTGGTTAAATCAGCCAGTAAGTGCGAAAAGATCTAGTAATTAGATTAAAAAGAGACAAAATTTATTGTTTTCAGAATTAACTTGATTTTTTTCGTTTTGACGTGGATGGGAATGTCAAGAAATTAAAAGTACTTTTCCTTACGGCGTTGTTATTGATCAATAAGACCTGATTCAGAATTTCCCCCTTTTTTATCTCATTGTAAAAAAAGAGATCAGCGAATAGCGCGTTTTTCCGCAGCTTCCTCCAATCATTCTCCTTCGGTTCCTCGCCCGTCACCCCGACCCTCGCACCAGACGACCTTGACCCCTGAAGGTCACCGCATTCAAGCGAACATCCCCTTGTTCCCGACCGGCGCTTTGCGGCAGGGAGTTGGCGGTGAGGGAAGACGAGATGTCCTTGCTCTTCTGCCGGTCCCCAGCGCGCGCCCGCCCCGCCTCTCGGTGCGCCGAATCCTCCCACGCCACGCGCGCCCCACCCCTCCACTCCACCCCCACCTCCTCCGCTTGCCTTCGACCGCGCTCCTGGCCCTCATCCGCCGGAAATCTACGCAGCGCGCTCAACTTCGCCACCGCCGCCCTGCGCCCAAACCACTTCGCACCCTACTCTGTCCCTCCGCGAGCACGCCCACACCCTCGCGCGCGCCCCCTCGGCTTCGCTCCTCCCCTTGCGCTCTCTTCGCCCTCGCCCCCCACTCACGTCTCAGAAAAATGCAGAGCAAACCCAAAGCCACGCCGCCGTCGCGCTGCACTCTATTCTGCCTCCTCGCCAGCCTGCGCCCGAGCCACTGCGCACTCACTGTCCTCCCTCCGCGACCACGCCGCACGTCAGACGCTCCCGCTGGCATACTCTGGTCTTCTAATTCCATAGCTTCCGACCCTCCGCTTCGTCTTCCTCCGCTGCCTGCTCGCGCACCTCGGCCGAGAGCGGCGCGCCCCTGCTTCGCCACCGCCGGCGCATTGGCAATTCGCCTTGTTCGTCGTGCATTCGCTCGGCGTCTCGCTGCGTGCTGCGTTTCTGGTTAGTGCGGACCCTTTCCCTCGAAACCCCGCGCTTCGCCGGCACCCTCTCGGCACTGCACGAGGACTCTGTATCCTGAGCACAGTGGGCATAGTTTCATTATCCCTGCTTCTCCCATTCTACGCGGTGATTCTCCATCGCACACGCCACCCTCATAGTGCTCGCCCCAGCGCTGCATTTCCTGCCGCGCACGACTAGATTTCCCTTAGCGCCCGTCCGCAGGCCGCAGTCCTCGCATCCGTTCCAGGTGCCACCCATTCCCGTTTTTTAGTTGCTGACCCAAAGCGCCCCTCCTAGTTTCTCTCCCGGTCCCCACCCCATACCCCAAAAACTTCCGTCCCCACTCCAGTCTCTACCGGGTTCCAGTCTTTTACCCGCCAGTCCCCACCCACTTAGTTCAGCCCATGTCAAGCCCTTCCTGCCGTTCGCACGTCGCATATACAGTACCCGTCCCAGACCCGTCCTTCTTACGTCCACTGCATTATCCTTCTTTTCCGCCTGGACTGCCCTCTCTCCACAGCTGCACTCTAAGTTTTTTAAGTGATCTCGTCCTGCTCTAGTCCCTCCACGTCTCTGCCCCAGCCCCCGCTTCATTTCCTCCTCCAGTCTCTTCACAGACGCTATTATTTTCTCCCATTCCGCTTGCACATCCAGTCTCCCCTTCTCGGCCCAGTCCGGACCCCAGCCGTAATTCCCACACCCACCCTCGATGCCTGCTTGCCGATCTCGCTTCCACCCGAATGCTGTCCATAGTTCGCACAAAATGCGCCCCGGCGCGCCACGCGCGCCCATCGGTGATATGAACAATGGATGCGCCACCACAGATTCAGAGCCCTCCAGCCCGGCGCCCCTGTCCTCATCCTACTCTTTCGCATTCACTTCTTGCCATATTACCAATAGAATCCTTACCTGACTAGCGTTCTACTCGGGTATTGTGCTCTCCGCTGCCTCTGCCACCCAATCAAGTTTTCTCGAACGTCTCCCTTCATCCCTTCCTTCGAAACAGCGGAATTTTTAATATGGAATTACATTTGTATTAGCTTGACATAAAACTAATTTATAAACAATTCGGTAAACAAAACTAAACGGAGATTCTGAAAACCTAAAAAATTTAAAATGATCAAATTTTGTTACAAGAGAAGTATTTCCTCAGAATTGAAGCGTGGCTACACTCGCGAGACGTGGACTTGCAGTAGCATGTCGGTGGACGCGCTTGGTGCATTGTTGCATAAGTTCTTTCATTGTAACAGAATTGAATTAAAAGGGAATGAGAATAATGCGAACTTTGTTCTCACTATGTGGGAATTATGAAGGTAGTACTATTTTTTACAGTTCTACGTTAACGTCAAAAAAGAACGATTTAATAATTTGATTCCGCAATGAGGATCCTTATTTCCCTTTAAATTAATACTTTTCATGACTCGAGGAGATAGTCTTTTTTTGATAAAAAGAGGAGAAATCAAAGTCGAACAACGTAAAGGTCCGAGTCTGGTACATCCAACACAAGCTTTGACTTTACGACGCCGCAGATCAGCGTCACACTATTAATATGGGTTTTTTCTTGATTGGAAATACAATAATAGTCAATAAATCAGGTATTAACATCAATCATGAACGCGGGTGAAAATCAAAACGGTAAGTGACATATATTTTAAATTCAGAAACCTGTTTTATTTAAGCTTAAATAAACTTGTACATAAGCGATAAAGTCGATGGTGAATCTTTTAGCTATCTCATTCGCCATTTATATAGGGAAGCTGCCTTTACTGACTCTCAACAACTTGTTCGTCTAAAATCACGACAAATACATTGCCCAACGGAAATATATGCTAAAAAAAACCGTTTTTCCTACGGAATTTATAAATGTCTTCTGGTTTTCACCCGCCATCAATGAAGATATTTTGGACTGCATTTCGTTTACATTTTTTAAACTTTAGTTGTTTGATTTGCTTCAGTCGCATACATGCTTATGGTAATTGGTCTCGTAAGTATAGTAATGTTTTATACGAAGGGGTGGGTGTTCCATGGAGTAGAGTTTTTATGCTTTACGTTTATGGTTTTGATGTTTGAATGCAGAATGTGCTTTAAATCGCCATTCGGGAAAATATGCATCTGAAATTCTCTAGAGTTGGCAGTAAACATTCTCGAACCAAAGTTGCTCCAGCAATAAGAAAAGTAGCAAGAAATGTTAAAAAGAGAATGAAACAGAGAAACGACCATAAAATATTGTTCAATATGATATTATAATTATCATCAAATTTTGAGGTAGGCGTACCTTTAATGTCATATGAACCGTTTTGTATGGTAGCCTTGCAGTGGGCCAGAACCTTACCAAGTCGCCGATTGCCCTCGCCCTAGTCCCGTCGCGAAGCCCGTCATGCGAGGCTCGCCCGTAGGCGTCCCACCGCCACCCCTCCATCCCCCGTCCGACTGCTGCCCGGGCCCACTCGCAACTGGTCTTGCGGCCGTTCGGCTCGTGGTTGCTCCAGAAGGGCGATTAGCCGTCTGGCAGAACAGAGAGCGGGGAGGCGGGAGGAGGGCTGCAGTCCCTGGGATTGGCGGATGCGCTGTGCTGTTGGCTGTTGAGCGCTGGATCTGCGAACGCGACATGTTATTGGATTCCTCCTAATTATTTTTCACCTTCGTTCGCCCGGGTTTGCAAGTGTTTTTATTTATTTATTTATTTATTTTATTTATTTTATTTATTTATTTATTATTTATTTTTATTTATTTATTATTTTTTATTTTTTTATTTATTTATTTATTTATTTATTTTTTTTTTTTATTATTTATTATTTATTTATTTTTTTTATTATTTATTTATTTATTTTTTTTTATTTTTTTTTATTTATTTTTTATTTTTTTTTATTTATTTATTTATTTATTTATTTATTTATTTATTTATTTATTTATTTATTTATTTATTTATTTATTTATTTATTTATTGTTTCAAGTACATAACTTGGAACAATGGATAAATATTCAGTTGACTCGATTTTAAAATAAGAAAATAACATGGCTTCATTTAACCAATAGTTCAAGAACTAAATTATATTTTGTAATGTTCACATACAAAATTTGCATTCGCACATTACATCACAAAATGTGAACAAAAATTATGTTTCTACTTTGAAACTATCTTAAAGGAAATTACTCGTACACAGTCTACCTGGCGTATTTTACAGTAATTTGTTCCCTATTCAGAAATCATGTTATTATTCGATCATTACAAGTATTGATATTATTAATTTGAAAAAAAAAAATTGACGGAAAATTTTGCTGCCTCCCGCAACGTCAGAGGTGCCTAAGGCTTTGATAGAAACAACATTTTGACTGAAAAATCCAAATACATGATTGGGTATTTCCGACTATTCTCATATAGTGCATACAGTCTGAATTTCATGCCCAGAGTGTTATTATCTACCACAAATCTGATCTCATGCGAAAGTAAGGCTCTGAGGAACAGTGCTCATGCGTTATTGAACAGCAACGTTTTTAATGTTTTTTTGTGTGAAGATCTGTTGTACTTGTATCTGTATATAGAAAAAAAATCACGGTACGTAGCGACTGATTTTGGTAAAATATTTCATTAGTTGCAATGTTATACGAGAGAATTTTATTTGTTGATCTTGAACAGTGTGTGTGATACTTTTTGGAAAATCCTTTTGTGAGGTTTTGTTCAGTAGCATTGTTGTTATTGGATTTATGTCTCGTTTCGTACCTTTGTTCGTTCAAGATCTATACGTTTATGCTTTCAATTGTCTTTCTTTTTTCACTTTAATGTCAATAGAATTTGATGCGCCTGTAAACATTAAATAATCAATCGATAAATCTGCGTCGCCTATTAACCATTTCATTTACATGTCCCTTAATAACAATTTTGGGATTATGCCATTTGTTATCGGTTTAGTTCCGCCCTTCACACGCGATTCATAACAGTTTCCTGTTATATTTTGAACCTCTACATCGACTTGAGTCAACTTCTTTTTTTTCTCTTTCTTATTCGTTTATTAATCATTTCTATTTCTTCTTTTATTTTGCAGTTTATAGTGACAAACCTTTCCTTATTCAGAATCATAATGGCCAAGAAAGTTGAATATTGAAAACGTTAACTTTGCGAGTTCCTTCTCAACTTCATTTCTACCATACGCTACTTTTTGTCTCATTTCATTATTGCCTTTTTACATCACTCTCATACTCTTTCTCTTTATCGACTCTGTTACACACTCTTTTTCCATTCTCTCACAATGTATTAATTTTAATTCAATAATATTTATTCTCTCTCTCTATCTCTCTCTGTCTCTCTCTCTCTCTCTCTCTCTCGCTGTCTCTCTCTCTCTCTCTCTCTCTCTCTCTCTCTCTTGTTGGTACTATTTTATTGTAGTGTGTATTTTCATTTCCCCTCATTGAAATACTTATTGATTTTCGCACACTCTTTCATTCAATTCCAACTGTACGCGTTTCATTTAGTTCTAGGCGTAAGTATTATTTGTTCTGTCGTTACTCAGTTTTATGTCTGTAGTTTCGAGTGAACGAGATCCGAGGTGAAAGCTTAGTAGTCGTTTCTACTGCACTCTAATCAGTAATCCATGCAATTATTTGAAACCTGTTCAAGTTTATAAATGGTGCTCAAAATAGAGCATCAAAACAAGTGTAAATAGTATTAAAGTTGACACCTTTTTTACTTATTTATGACGTGTATAAAGCTTACAAATAAATGGCGACAATTAATATTAAATGCAGACTTGTAGTTCTGAGTGCCTGTTACGACTAGCGTGTACCTAGCGTTAGAATATTCAATTATTGATCAATTTTCAATGATAAGACTGTTTTTATAATAATGATGGAAAATCATGAAACTTTTGGCATTGCAATTGAAAATCATGGCAATTTTTGGAAATAGCAAGCACAGATAAGTACTTGCAAAAGACGTAAAGGAGTTCAATTAATCTTTACAAAAACAAGTAAATCAATTGGTTAATTTGAATGATTCAGAATTCGAATATTTTCGACCTCCTTGTATTTAATATGTAAAGAGGTCCACTGCATTTTGGGGGAAAATCGATACATCGCATCCCTCCCCGGGCGAGAACTCGCTGCGCTGATGCGCGCTTAGCTGCGTGTCGGAATATTCGTGAGCCGTCGCAGGCCCTTTCATGCGAGATCCGCCATGTCGGCCTCATCTAAAGTGTTGATCGCGGGTGGCGCGGGTAAAGTGACCGACAACAATGCGAGCATTAAGCGGGGGCGGGGGCGGCGGCGGCGACGGGGGCGGCGACGGAGGCGATACGAAAGCCACGCAGGCGATAAAAATAGCGGGGACGACAGCGAAAGTGGCGGAAGAGGTGATTGGTGATGAGAGTGACAGGGATATGTAGCGGTTGTAGTTACTGTCGCAGCTCTGAAGACGTCGGAATCGCTGCTAGAGAGCTTGTTTGCTTGTTAACTATATTGTTTTGAGATATCACCTTTAATTTTTTTAAGGCTGAAAAGACAACAGACTACGCTTGAAAACAACACATATTTGAAATCTTGGTTGTTGTATTAGATCGTTGTTTTAAAAATATGCTTTTCTCATTGTTAGAGTGTACTATTGTTACTGACTTTTCTCATATTTTGTGTTTCTTTCTACTTATTTCGAAGTGAATTGTTTTTATTGTGGTTTATTATATACTACCCATTTTACGATTTAAACTTATTTTGAAAATGAAATAGTGTCATTGATGACCTATTAATGATAATAAGGCCAATAATGTACAAATTACTTAGTCAATATATATAAAAACAGACATATTGAATTAATGATATGCTGCTCAAAATCTTTGCCAGAGAAAGATATGGGAGGTGTGTAAAAATTGTGTACATTAAAACATATTAGACCAAAGCAGAGAATCAATTTAAGTTGGAGTGATTGCGTATCTTTGTACTATAATACAGAAAAGTATGCTAGATATTCGAGCTATTAAAGCTCGAGCACCGTAAACTGTGCTGTGTTTATAAATTCCGATTAGAGTATTCCAGTAGTGAAAATAAAAAAAATAAGTTTTTTACAAACTAACAAATTTAATACGAGTTTGATTTTACTTATTTCAGCTTTCGTTTCTCTCAAATGTTTATTGGAAATCACACAACACCTAATATAATAGTTACAGAAAACAGAAAGTTACACAGAAAATAGCACAGTTAAATACGGAAAGCCATAAGTCAACCGAGCACCTACAAATTATTTAATGACTTGTGAGATTTTCACAAGACGTGTCAGAAAGGAGTAAAGAAGTTAGAGTTACGTAAATCTTGAGGTTTTAATTATTTTAAGGTATGATACTGATGATAATAACTGACCAAAATTCAGACTCTAATGGTATCAGGGAATGCGGCTTTAATGATAGGAAAGAAAACGTGATGCTAGCGATGGCAACCGCACCACCAGCGTGGAACCGGGAAGGACATGGCAGCAAGGAATC
>BOPP01000056.1:4741303-4778702 GCA_017312745.1 Gryllus bimaculatus
CCCACCCCGCCCCGCCCCGCGCAGCGCCGCACCGCACCGGTGCATTTGAGGGAATTAATCAAACGCGGAGTCCTCCTATTGCACACACGCGAGTGTACGGGCTCGTCAGACTTACAAGCTGATGTCCATCGCGACCTCCATCATTGCAGGATACCTGAACGGTATTTCCCGTCATTACTGGCCGCCATGGGGGTATTCAAAACGTGAATTATGTTATTTGAGGATCGCATATCTGCACTCGTAATTATAAGGAATTTGAGGAACCTGTGCGATCATTTCGCACATTACATGTTCACGAATGAAACTTGTTATATCTCTACACCCAGGAATATGCGTGAGTAAACATGCTAGATTGATAAACGTTTATTAGTAATCAGTAGACTAATTAGATAATGTAATTAAGAGATATAAAAACACCCGTAGGAAGAAGGTAGGTATTCGGAAGAGCCAACTTTTTTCTTCCAAAAATGTACTCATAATAGAAGGTTCATATTCTGTATTCAAGGTAAAAAATATTACCTAAGACGACACAAGGGCACAACATTATGTGACAGTTTAGTTAGGATTGCAAACAATGTTTGTGAACTTTTCTGGATAAATTTTAGTGGAATATGGTTGACGATCATCGATAAAGGCCTGCCTAACTTTTCAACCTTTGAACCAACCATCTCTTTTGCACATAAAGTCATTTCTGGCCGGACAGTGTGGTGATGATGTCGCTGAGATGAATCGACATTGACTCTCTGCTATCAATCTTTCATGGCAGACTTTGGAACCTGAACATACAAAAGTTAATCTTGCAACAACAAATGCCTCATCAACTGTGGATCATGACGTCATCCTGCATGGCGGAATTCTAGCAATCCATTAATTGACCTAGAATTTTTGGTTCTTATGTTTCAAATCTCCCCATACTTATGTACCTCATGGATGTCACACTAGCAGTACACAATCCTCATTATGCATTTAAATTTACATTATGTAATTTTTGTGTCCTTCAAATGCTATGTAAATCAAATATGTCAATATCAAATGTATCGATATCAATAATATCAATAAATACCATTGTTTTATGCTATTAACATTATAAGCTGACAATATCCTTAAACTGAATTTTTAATTTCATTTCAAATGTTATTTTTATTTTAAATTCTGTTTCACTGCAGTAGTGAAATCAACTCCGTTGGCCATACAATCCCAAACCTTCGTACATCCATAATTGACTACATCCGTGCTGGAGGTGGAATCTCATCTAGAGTATTCTCGGAATGACTAGATAATCCATCTCAGTAAGAAGTATTCTTGGAATTCTCAGTAGGTCTGCGCTTCTAGTTAGCAATACAGTCTGAACGTGATGTGGCGCACATTTCATTGAAAGGTTTGTTCAAATTATCAAGGTGATATTGTAGGAATATTAAACACTCTGGAAACACTCACCAAGTCACCATGCGAATCACTGAGCTGCCTGGGTCCATTTTTCGTGAATGTCGTAAACAAAGCGAGGCAGCTTCAGACAGCCATGAACTACCATATAAGGAGAGAGTTGGAATAAAGGGCAATGCTAGCTATCGTGCTGACGTAGAGGTTTATGGCACTACGCGACGCTCCCACAATGTAGGCTAGATTGATGTTTCTGGGCCCGTCAACTGTTATGGTCATTAGCAGGGCTCGGATTATGATGACACGTCATCTTTTCGTTGGCGCTCTCTAGACGTAACTATCTTGTTAATGAATGTTTACCACGACAAATAGGTGATTGAAATGTAAAGTTATTGACTCATTTTTTCTCATTTTTCAATTTTTATGTCACTTTGGGGGAGATTTGCCGACATTTTTACATCTTTTGTTTTCTGTTCGTGTTTTTTTGTTCGTTTGTGAATGTTTCATGAATTTACTATGACAAACTAAAACAAAGTTTTTACTGTACCAACAGTTCATGATGAAATTCACTACCGCAGTGAATACTTTATCAAATTCCCAAAATTACATGGATCTTAGGACACTTCCACGACCTTTCAAAACTGACGGTTGGATGATTGGATTGCATTTCCTCCCAAAATGAAAACATTATATTAAATATTATTTTTTATAAATAATTTTTATTTATAATTGTGATATTGAATAAATATTTTTATACAAATGTTTGAGTATTGTTTGAAAAATAAGGTCATTTCCTTTTTATTTTGAGTCTTTTCAGGTCATTTTCCTTTTATTTTTAATACATTTTATAGGTAGTTTTCAAAGAATTTTTAGGACATCAGAAGCCGTGACTTGGTCATTAGTTACGTAAGTGTAGTGAATGCTTTGTCGCGGGAGAAGGCGGTGCTATTTTGCCGCTGGATAGTGAGGTCCGGAGCCGACACACATGTCGACTTGAATTGAATTGAATTGAATTGAATTAATGCCTTATTTTACGTGGCTCAGACCATGAGGCCTACTCTTCCGTCTGACCACGCAAATTTCGCTACGATCCTTTAACCAACTAGCAGATAGGAGGTATTTCTTAGTCGAGAAACAGACCATTTGAATTTAGCTCAGAGGCGTCATGGGACAGCCGGCTTCCCCTCCGAAGGAAGGCGTACGGAGGATTCCTTCGCCCTTAAAAATCCACGACTTCGAGTTTCGGGTTTGAACCCGCCAACTTGGGTTCAACAGCATTTACTTAGCTGTCCGGGTGACGCCGGCACCTTCGCCATGGACGCGGCGTCACCCATACAGTTGTGGCGTCGTTAACACGAGGACCAGACGATAAGGTACCAGATGAAAGCTACGCATTCGGAAGGCCGTTGGACAACAATGACAACATTCGACACAACCCCCAACCGACGGGGTTTGCGCTCTGGCGAAGCACATTCCTCAAATACGACCGCAGAACCACTAGACCGTGCGTACAACTACACAAGAATGCTAGCAAAGGACTCGCTAATATGGTGCTAACCTGAGAATCCCTGTGTGAGGGCGTAAACAAGCTGCTGCAGCGAGACCTATCTATAGGCAACATGGGGGGGGGTGTCAGCCTCAACTATTTAACGCGGCCGCCATCCTTGCGCCGCGCTCTCATTCATTAGCATCGGAGTAATGATTACAGATGCGTCTTTCAAGCGTTAGGGGAGGCTGGGCGAGAATGACCGAGGTAAGCGGACACACATCTCGACCTCTAGCTAGCGCACCGTCCCCCGACCAGCAGCGAGTAGCTGTTGCATAAGAGCCACCGTCCCCATCGACACCTCGCCACGCGACCGCGCAACATCGACATCCGCGCACGCGCTTCCCCTCTCAATTTCCCGACCAACCAGCCTCCGCAAGGGACAACGCGCGCACTTTAACCTACGCACGCCCACCCCCCACCCCCCCCCGCCCCCCCAATTCATGTTAACTTGTACATAATCCTTTCCAATATATTATTTCTTTTTTTACTCTGAAATTTATTCTTATTCACTACGTCATCACAGTCAAGTAATTCACTGACTTCGTCGCGGAAGCATACGCTCTCACTTGGAATAACATGTACTACCGTTACATCATCGACCGCGCACTGTGGAAGCATTTCAGCCCTCCAGATATTTCTCACTAGCATACATTCGCGTCCAGCCGCGATCAAGCTCTAACGCCCGGCCCTGCTCTACCGCATCTGGCGGGGATAGTGAAATGTGTTTGTTACAGGTGACTAAGACAAGAAGAAAGTAGGAATGTTCTCTAGGTGCCAGTTATGCCGTTCTTTTATTGGTACGCTCCGTCATTTGCCTAGTGTGATCGTAAAAATCAACGGAAACTCACGATTCAGACGTTGCCGACCCTACAATTCCACCAGGGAGCGGCTTGAATCTCACCTAGCTCTGGCAGTGATCGTCAGTTCGACACAACTCCTGCCACCGTCTGGACTCGAACCCTAGGACCTCGTTCAAGGCTCGCAGTGACATCAATGACCCTGACCGCGCATAAGCCCGTTCTGCATTAACGACTTCAGCTGCGGCTTGGCGGGCTCGCTTACAGACCAATCATTACCCAAATTCACAATGCAATTATTAGTGCATCACAACTCCATCGGGCCATTAATCTGCACCAATCACACCAACGCAAATTGCACAAAATTGTAATTATTTGTTTACCTAGCTTCTTCTTGCGGTCACATGGAACTTCAAACCCTGCAATCAACGCCAACCAGTTACTTCACACTTTCATCCATTTTTATTTGACACACAATTTAATAAATGAAAAATTCACGGGCAATCCTCGATTGAAAATCTTCCGCCTGTTTGACTCCACATATCCACACCAATTATTCCTCAGCCGAACAACAAACTCTCCACTAACAATATTATTGTAAACAGCCGGCACGAAAAATCCGGAAGTTGTCCCGACCGCTCGGCGCCCCACGTACGCCAAGTGCGCCGTTTCGGTGTAACTTTCGGGCGCGACGAGAGCGAGCGGCGGGCGAGCGAGCGCGGGCGCCGGCGCTCGCTAATTTATTCCCCGATGCCCTTCGACGCAAAAACCGCCGCCGCGGCAAGCGTGTATCGCCCGTGACTTGCGTCGCCCTGCCACAAAGATCCCGCGGGCATGTTCTCGATGTGAAATTACGCGGCTCAGGACATACAATGCCGCGACCACTGGTGGCGGGCGGGGTATGAGCGCGCTCGACTGGTGAGACAATTAGCAGGAATGCGTGCTACAGGTAGGGGAGATCGGTGGGCGGCCAGTTGCAAGTGCGGAGCATAGGCCGGACCGATTGCGGTTGGTGGTGGAGGAGGAACGGCTTGGCGTCGAGGGGTGGGGGAGAATGGATGGCGCGGTGCAGAAGAAAAATAGCGGTTGAATGCGGTGTACGTAGAGGGGGAATGGTGGGGCAGGAGTCATGAGAGTGAGGGAGTGAAGGCGGACGATGCGGTTGGTGGTGGGATAGGAACGCTGGGCGTGAGGGCCGTGGTGTGGAGATGGTGGAGCAGGTGATGAGAAAAATGAGCGGTTGAGAATTGCGGTGTGCAGTAGATGGTTGGGTACCATTGGTGTGGGGCGCAATGATGGCAGGGGGATGGGTGGGCGGTGGGAGTTGTAACGTTGGGGGGGGGAAGTGTCTGGTGGCATGAGATTTCTGCAGGGCTGATGGTACCCTGGGAGTACCCTGGTGTGGGTGCCTCTGGTAGATTGGAAAGGGTTGTTTGCGGGGCGACAGGAGTGAGCGAGCTGTGGGAGCGCTAATGGCGGTGGTGAAGGACGGACGCCCCGGTAAGACGGAGCGGTGGTGATGACAGTTGAGAGAGATGGTGGAAGCTGTGAGACGGTGGATGTACCGGTGAAAGCGTATACGGGTAGATTGGAAATCGGTGATGATCTCTGAGTGGCGCAGTGAAGGCCGGGGACGGTGTGCTTGTGTGCGCGGGATTGGAACGGTGGTGGGTGTTGTCAGGGTTCATTGAATGCGGGACGGAAATGAGGTGTCAGCGGTGTTGGTTGGAGGTAGTAGGGAGAAGAGGCAAATGTCGTGCTACTTCAGTTAACAGTGTACCAGCTGTTTGCGAGGGAGCAACTGTTGTACAGTAATGGTGACATGGAGTACGGGTGTTGAGCACCATGTCGACAATGGCGAAGTGGCAATGGTTGCCTGGAGCGCGAACACCCTGGTCAGGCCATGAGTATTAATCCGAATAAGAGGTCCTTAACGCTGCTATAGTACACAGCATAGTGGCTGAACGTGAGTGATACCGACACACGGAATTAACGAGACCCATCATCGTCGCTGTTAGCTGAGATCATGCTTGGGTCGCTGGTAGGTTATCGCATTCAATTCTTGCACTGGCGCCGGTTCTTATGTGGTCGGCAGACGGCGTAGCTATGGCACAAAGCTCGTTTTATTCGGGGACAAGATACGCTACAACGGACGATTATATGTGAAAAGCGTTTCCGTCGGATTGAATTGAATTGAATTGAAATATTCCTATTTTACGTGCGAGACTCGGGCCATCAGAGCCCGCTCTTCCGTCTGACCACGCAAATTTACGCTACCTCCTTTCATCTGAGCAGCAGAAAGGAGGTATTCTTGGGCGAGAAACAGCGATTGTTGACTGAGGCGGATCACTGCGTTCCATAGCAGCAGACCGCGATTACGTTGGAGGGAGGGATTGCAGGTTAGAGCACAGGCTCTTACGAGGTTAGAGGTGGCTCAGGGCGTCAATAGATAGTCGCTGCAGCCGCCTCTGACGGAGTCCAAGGTTCGAAGTCACCCGATGTGGCCACGATTTCCTACTAGCTAGAATAGCTAGTCTGGAGCAGAATATCTATAGGTGACTGGCGCTGCTGATCAGGCCGAAAAATGCCTGAGCAGTACCCTAGAAACGGCCTAAAGGACCGCGCGCATTTTCCTTCCGCATCCTCGTCCATCCTCATCCCTCACAAGCCGCTACACCTACGCACATTCTGGTGGCGGTCGGAGCTTAGAGTTGTCCCGGCTGGGCAGTACCCCTGTGGTGGGAAGATACGCTGTTGTGGGAAAATACGAAAACCGCCGATAGGTCGGCCCCATTCATTTAACAGGGGAATGATCACCTTGCCTCCCCCTGTCATCGATTACCGGATTAATGACCTTTCTTGACGCTTCGTGGAGCGTGTTATACACTTGACGCGTCCGATCACTAATCAATCATCAGTCGATCAATCATCAATCAAGTCAACGATAGATGATCCGGCTAGTTGAGTGCCAAAGAAGCAGCTGGAGATGCGGCGGAAGATCTGGCTGGGGCGGAGCACCTTCAGCAGGCCCTGGTTGCGCGGCGGACGCGCGGTAAGGACGCGATTGCGTGCGGGCGCGCCAGGGGTGGGCGGTGGCAGGGCTGGGGTGGGTGTTCGGGCGCGAGAAGCCCTGCCGGCGCTCCCGCTTTTGAGTCGTAACGCGGCGCGGCCGCGCGGTCGCGCTCGACGCGTGGGTGCGAGCGGTGGGGGGGGGGAGCGGAGAGGAGATCCGATTCGCGTGCGGGGGCGGCCGTGGACGGTAAAGGCGACGGCGCCTGCCCCACGAACTCGCATGATATCGGTTGCAGGTGCGGGCTACAACTCGCTCCTCGTATACTCCTCGTTAACATGATATTGGACCCAGTCTCAAGACACCTTTCATTTAAAAGAGGCTTAATACAGAAATTGAGAATGATAATGCAGAGCTTTGTGAAGAGTGAAGTGATTTGGAAGGTTTTTTTAAGTAAAATTGAACAATTGAAACAAATAATTAGTACAGTTTCTTTCTATTTATTTTGTTAGGAATGTTTTTTTTAAGATATTCGATTAGGCAATTGGAACGCTTCAATACTCGGACGTGGCCAATAAAATTCACTTCCAGACCTAGCTAGACAAATACGGTTTTAGGATGTGCGATGGGCGACTTCTATCTCATAGTGCCGACGCCGTATTATTAGTTTCAGTTTATCTGTAAGCACGTGAAAATAGCCGCTATGACTGACGCTCCCGTTAAGCGCGAGTAGCGTAGGGTTAAACACTTTCTTCAAGAAGGAAATAGTATAACAGAAATTTACTTAAAAATGAGCTAAACATGTGATGTCAACGTAAAAAACAAAAGAAGATGTCTTCTGGAGATGTCCTAAACACAACGTCCGCTGTAACACTGCTACTGTAACGGAACAATTTCTCGTACACATTTTGGGCGAGCTTGATCACGCGACGTATATCCTCATCCAAGAGCCTAATGATTTTCCTCTCTTCGTCGAATTGTAACATTTTATAGGAGGCCAATGCTTCCAAACCATTGACAAGATTCAGAGCGAAGTTAGGCAAATGAGATAGAAAAGCTCGTGTACTGGCAAGGTGAATGACTGAACCTTTACGGGGATTAGTAAGAGACATAACCAAGTTTTTACTAAACATTTGATAATAAATTCATCTTTTCGTTTGCTCTTATGTTTTATTTTTGTCCATCGGAGATTGAGAAAAAACGGCCCTCGTATAATGTGTGAAGTTAGAAGGTGTGAATTAATGTTACTATGTTACTCTCCATCTATAATAGGCGTTTAAAATTTAATAGCTCAAAATTATACGTAATAGAACCGCCGCAGCTTGAATAAAAATATGCTTTTGTAAATAGAAACAAGCGATTCTGCTTGAAAGGTGGTCGTGGTTTCTATGCCGTGCTCGGCGCAACATTATACGGTATGTGTGAATATATGACTTCGCATAGGGAGACTTCACACATTAATGAATATTTTGAAGTGATTTTCTATCTACAGGAAATAAAGTGAAAAATGTAATGCTAAAGGCAGAAAATTCTTACTACGAACACTAGGCCAATGCTTTTAATTACCGTGATGTGTAGCAGAGAAGAGCAAGAACCATCCACAACGTTCTCTTTCGGTCTTCTCTAATTGAAAAGCCCTTTCTATTTTTCAGCGTTGCTAGAACGTTAATTAGGCTGACTTATGCAATAGCTTACTTTTTATTTTCCCTTCGTATTAAAGCTAACAATTAATTCAAGTATACTCCGTGAGTATCGGTTGAATATGACGTACACCTTCCAGAACATATGTACAATGTAACAACTACGTACGTATTTACACATGGATATGTACGTAAGTGAATGTATTTTATGTGACCAGTTATATCCTCATATTACCAATATATTCAAACATGATGTGAAATTTGTTTTCTTGTGGGCGGTCTTACACGACATGTAAACACAAACATAATTACTTTTTGACCGAGGCTGCCTACCAAAAAGCTTTGAGGTCAGTGTTGTTGAGGCCAGGTTGTCATTGAGCACAACCGGCTCCTTTCTCTGTTACGTCACCGAGCACAAACATCCGTGCGCGAACTCTACGAACAAATAGTTTGCTGCTCCGCCACAAGGAGCACTTGAATTACTGATCTGAGCGATCAAGAGAGTAGATAAAATTTGTAGTGCTTGAGAATGGCATAGACTGTTCTATTTAGTTAACATTTGTCGTGAGTCTGGGCAAACTAGCGGTTTTTCCCCAATCTTTTCCTAGCTTCTACTTAAAAGTGACTGAAAGAACTAAGATTCTCTCACATTGCCTTCTTCTTCACTGGAATATTCCCAGTACGAATACTCCCCCAAAATTGCATAGATCCTGTACACGTTGTCTGTGGTTCCTCTTGATCCCATCTCGGTACTTGCACCATTGTTATGGGTGTGTGGTGGAGGAAGCTAGTTCCTCAAACGGAGTGCACGCATATCTCATTCACAGTTGCCGATCAGACCAAGAGATTATAGGGAGATTATGGTGTGGATGTAATCCTAGGAGGGACTCAGAAGGCACTCCACAGCATAAAACATTCATGCCTTAAGCGGGTTGCGAATTGAATTGAATTAATGCCTATTTTACGTGGCAAGACTGGGGCACCAGGCCCGCTCTTCCGCCTGACCACGCAAATTTCGCTACGCTCCTTTCACCAACTAGCGGAGAAAGGAGGTATTTCTTGGGCGACGAAACTGACGATTTGAATTTAGTTCAGAGCCATCATTTATTATTTTGAAAATATCACAGATATTCCTAAAATTTAAAAAAAAAAACGCTTGAAATTCTCAGGGCTGCAAATGTTGTATTGATTGGATGGGTCTTCATTTTTAACTATCCTATGAATTGTTGGAAGTTCTAGTATTGTTCACGGATGGAAAGACAGACACACGGACAAACAGACGTTAAAAAAACGATTTTACGATTTATGGGTTCCCAAAACGTGTTCTTCTGTTTCAATCCCGAATCAGTTTTCAAATTATATTGAGTATTTTTTTCCGTATGCGCATGTGTACCAGAAAGCTATAATATCTCACGCGTAGGTGTTAACCAGGGATTTTTAACCTTTTTCTTTCCCCGACCCATTTTAAAAGGGTGATTTACTTCATTGAAAACCCTTACGTTATTCTCCGTGATACATAGAATACATCATAACAAATAATTGTACATAAATGTGCCAAATATTAAAATTATTTCGAAGTTCAATATTTTAATCAATATCCAGATTTTTAATACTCTTAAGATTATCTCGATCCTTACTAGCTGCGTTTCTCTCACTTGCTGCGCAGTGGTTACAAAATGTTGAGCGTTTCCTAAATTACCTTAACATGATTAAGACAATTACCATTATCATATTGAGAAAAAGACAAAGAGAAACGCAGGATAAAGAGATGGAAAGACGGAGAGAATAAATGACAAAGGAGGATAAATGAGGTGTTTAATAAATATAATTACTTTTCTGCATCTATAATAAATGAAATCTGCCCTTAAGAGCACGGCAGTCGCTCAGTCGCAGAAACGCTTTCGTTTCCTTCTCTCGCCTTCTGCTTTCCTCAGTGCCAGCGCTAGATATCGCTACAAGGCACTAGCAGAGAGCGCACAGCGAGAGTGCCGCCTTCTCCAAGAAGTGCCGAGGCGTGGCGAAGCGTCATGTCTCGCGTAACGCCCCCTCCTCCCCGCCACGCCCGCCCGCCCGCGCCGCAAAGCCCGCCACAACCCGCCCGCCGCCCCGCCCGGTCCACCCGCCCCTACCGGGCCCACCCGCCCGTCAAGACATCCGCCACACACCCACACTCCCACCCTCCACGCGCCCACCCCTCCTACACGCGCGCTCTCACGGCCCCGCCTTCAAAGGCACCAATCACGCAAAGTGCAAGTTGCGCTGCGCTCGCGCGCTGTCCAGGCTACCCTCCCCCGTCTACGCCAAAAGGACCTCTCGTCTCGTGAGCAGCGACGCGACGCGACGCCACCGCCCCACGCGGCGCCGCGACGCCGTGTCCGACGCCTCGCCCAGCGGGAATGTGGCGCCGTAAGGGTCACATTGGATATGGTTACGTGGTGGATGCGCTTATGGATTGATTTCGTCCTTTCACTTCCAATCATTAACCACATCATGTCTTCTTCACAGTTACCATAAACATTAAGTGCAGTAGTGATCGCTTATGCACCTAGATGTCACCGCCTTGACCATAAACCGCCCCGAGGCCACCGCCCGCGACGCCACCGCCCCGACGCCACCACCCCGACGCCATCTTCCCTACGCCCCCACCCCGACGCCTTCACCCCGACATCCCACCACTATGCCATCTCCGCAAGGTCACCACCCACCACCACGCCCCGACGCGGCACCGCGACTTCGCGCGCCCTGACGCCTCGCACAGGGGGATTGCAGTGCGTTAATCCTACAGCAGTGGAACCCACATTTCCCCTCTGCCTTTCGCTCCTCGTAAATTAGTTTCCGTGCGCACTCATTCGGTTTACGCGAATATCTCTAAACCGGGAAGGATATTCTGCAAACAAGATCAGGATTTTCTGAAATTCCATACATTTTGCTTATAAATGAATTTTGAGACATTCGAATATCGCAATTAGCCTCCAAATAAATGAAGGTCAAAATTTAAAATTAATTCCGACGGAGAGAGAGCTGTCCAGAGCGCGGGCCGCGCATTGGCACGGAGAGGAAGGGAGCTGAGCTAAGTTAGCCGATGCGTAAATAAATTTACTTACATATTACATTACGATAGTATTGATTCGTTTCCCTCTTTAATCAACGATAAATAATAAATAAATTCCAAGCAAACGATAGGGTTACTTTCATTAGTTGGAAATAAAAGTACAAACAAATTTTGTTTTAAACGAAATATGTAATAAAAAAATGTCTGATATGTAAGGCCTCAAAATGAACTTACTTTACCCCCCTCATGAATACGTATGCTTAAACGCACTGAGTTTTACTTACCTTTCTTCTGCAATTAGTAACATAAAAATAATTTCCGCCTGCGCTTCTGCTAGCTTTTGACACACTTCCTAATTTATTTCTCTCCGAAGAAAATGGGGCATGATCCAGGTATGCGAGGAAACATTAATCTCGATGCTGCAATCCTCCAAGTTGTATATTGTTAATCCGCTAGTGTACTGAATTTATTCTTATATTTAGTTAAACCCGCTGATACGGATGTATGGAATGGATAATTTTGTGCATCCTGTGTTCTTGAAGGTAAAAATAAAGAAACTTCCTTTTCATCATCTTTTATTTTTTATGTGTTTGAAAATTATGGCACGGCAAATGAATTGAAACCTCTAAATATTAAAGACATGAATAATAAACCACAAACATTTTTGTTAAGAGACTTTCATTTTAATATTTTGAAGCATTGCAGTGAAAAGAAAAATACGATATTTTAAGTTTTGAAATCTATAAACTTGCTGATGAAAGCAGTGAACATTGGTGACAAATGCCGGGTGAAAACTTATTATAAGCAATTTTATTAAGCGTTTTTTTAGTTTTCAAACGAGGAAAATAATTGTTCAGAGTGAGAACTAATATTTGAGTTCATTATCCAGACGATTATATTATTTAATTATAGTAATATTGATCATGAAGGTCTCAAATATATTTCATTCATAATTGAAAAGTTAATAGATTCGTGGTACCCAAACAAATCATTTTACCCATTTCAGATTTAGGAATGCGCTACATTTCGCAGAAATAATATTCCAATTCCAGGAATCAGCTGCAGAGGCTTAGAGTATCCCAGAGCGCGTTAGCTGCCCTGGCCGTCCTTACCAATTCCACTAACCGGCGCGATGCGATGTTTCATCGGCGGCGCCATTTTGCTAAAATCCTAGGCTTCCGCGCGCCGCCCACAATCCTATCCATTCCACCCTCCTCCGCTCCTGGAAGCCGGGTGCGGACCCGCCAGCTGCCCGCGCTAAGCCCCACGCGCGAGCGCCTAGCTTCTGCCACCCCCCACCGCCCCCTCTGCCCCCTTGACGCTCGTCCACCCACCCACACCCGAGAGCAAGCGCAGGGCGGGCGAAGTGAAATGCCATGGGGGGGGGGATCGAAGCCCAATACGACGTGGAGAGCGAAGGCAAAGGCGACAACAGAAGATGAAGGTGAAGGCGAGGACAAAGAAAAGGCGTGGAGGAAGGGAAGGCGAGATGGGAGGCGAAGGCGAAGGGGGAGGCGAAGGCGAAGTGGGAGGCGAAGGCGAAGTGGGAGGCGAAGGCGAAGTGGGAGGCGAAGGCGAAGTGGGAGGCGGAGGCGAAGGCGAAGTGCGAGGCGAGGGTGAAGTGGGACGCAAAGGTGAAGTGGAAGACGAAGTTCAAGTGGGAGACGAAGTTCAAGTGGGAGACGAAGGTCAAGTGGGAGACGAAGGTCAAGTGGGAGACGAAGGTCAAGTGAGAGGCGAAGGCGAGGTGGGAGGCGAAGGTGAAGTGGGAGGCGAGGGTGAAGTGGGACGCGAAGAAGTGGGAATCGAAAGTGAAGTGGAAGGCGAAAGCTGAGGCTGAGAGCTGAAACATGAGTATCTCAATTTTTATCCTCATTGTGAAGAAGTGAACGAATCGACGCAGTGCCATGTTGAGTTGTCTTAAATACTGCTAAATTTATCGGTCATTTTATCTGAGAGCGTTCAGTTGGGTTTGAGTTTTTAATTTAATTACTCATAGAGCGCGTCGATTGAAAACCTTCCTAAAGGGAGTATTTCACTGAGAAGCTTTATTACACAAGTATCTCTCAAGTAATAAATTAAACGCATGGAAAGCAAACAATTACAACATAGGCTAATAACCGTCTCGATATCCTTGAATCGCTGAATCGCCTCGAAATCCTCAATGCATGTGCATTGTGGAATATGAAAATGGCACCCTCCAATCCCTTGTGGGCGCTCCCAAGCTCCTGACCGCCGGGCCAGCAATGCCCTTGCTCGTGGAATAGTGGGAAGTAAACGGATTGAGACTAGCTGCGGAGCGAAAAACAAACAAACTAGGAGGAGTTGAAAAATTGTTTGAAATATTTTGGTGTAGAATAGTTTGCAGTTCTTTGCACAAACTAAAGCATTTAAATTGCCAATTTATTAATTTCATTCATTAATCCCAATCATGTTTTGAGTGTTACCTTCACAGAGGTAGAACAGGAATGTTGCCCCGTATTTTGCTTTCAAATGTTTCCTGCGGTGCAACTAGGGTAGCTGGGTAAACAGAGTGATGGAATCCACAAGAAATTAAAGAGCGTCTTTAAAAAGAAAAAGAAAAAACACGGGATTTGAAGGCATGCACTCCAAATTGATCAGGAGTGATGGCGATCTTTCTCGGAGACAATGGGTATCAGCTTTGTGAGATCGACATTTTTTGAACCAGTAGCCTTTGCTAATGTTTTGAAGCCTCCTCACTCTTATAGAGGTTTACTCTCGCAACAATTTATATTAGATCAATTTCCTAATTTTAATTTACACTTGGTTTGTTGTTTACACAATAATATAGATTTTTTCAACCATTTTTTTGGAGCGAGGTTGAAGTCATGATCATTGCAAACCCCTAGACCCATCCATGAGACATCCTAAAGTGCGAGAGGTGAATTTCCATTAAAGATTAAGAAGGAACTATACATAGCTTCTTATTCTAATCTCAAAAATATAGTGCTAGTAAAAGACGTCAGTGAAGTGAGTTACGAAATGTTTAGCCTATATTTGAAGTAAATCAATATTTCCAACATTTTTGTGTTAAGTCACGAGACGTTCGACCTAGTTCTCTGTTCAGACGCCGAATTAAAACTTTATAGACGTTCAGAATTGCTCTTGAACCGTCACGCAAGTAAAAATACATTTAACCCTTCAACTGTAAATTTGGTTCAGCAGATAGAAGATGTTTCTAATCTTTACTTCCATTACAGTTTAGAATTTAAAGCAATATTGTGTTTTGATATAAGTGACTAAAAAGGGAATTTACTGAAATACGTAGTTTCAAATGTAACTGCACCTGATTATGTGAAAATGAATTCATTAATTTTGCTTGAAATCAAGAATATTTTAAATATTCTGTAACATAAATATTGTGATTTCGTTAATTTATCATTGCGATTGTCAAGTAGTATGTGTGGGTGTAGTAATTTTTAAAATATCTTGTAGAACTAGGACTGACGATGTTATATTTTGTTGTACGTCGCAGAATCTAAAATAGGAGAATAATTAACACTCAACTGGCGTTGTATCGCTTTAACCCCCATGTCTTTTTCATTTCATTTTGATAATTAGAAATGTATTTTAAAATATTTCTCTTTAATCACATTTTTATAGAATTTTCAAGTTAATTTAGAAAAAAGCATTCATATCTAGTGTATATTTTACATAACTGAATAATAGATTTTTTGTGATAAATACTGTACATTTCTCAAGCCTTATTTATTTCGTATTTTCATTTTTTGATGCACATATTTAACAATCAAATATAAACATTAATGCAAAAATAGACCCATAGGCACTCCATACATATGTTTGTCTGACTATGATGGCACACTGATGGCAATTTGTATCACCATTTTTTCGGTCATTTTTTTCTGTCCAATGTTACGAACTGCTTCCTTTTCCTGTCTTCTTGTGGATTACATTCAGCATCAGGAATAGATTTCTTCAATATTCTTGAGATGGTTCCACGAAGTTCTCACGATAGGTGTACATTCAAGGGTCTGACGTTTATTTGAGGTTCGACAAGTTGACGTGCCAGCTTCAAGAATTCCTCCCTCCACAGTTATTCCCATTTTGTATGTCTTCAGTGTTACTATGATTCAACGTTTGTTGCAAATCTTTGGAACAAGTATTTTGATATATTAATAACAAAAAGTAGTCTTTGTACAAATGTATATCAAATTAATTGTGAAATATTAATTAAAGTTTCTCCAAATCCTTAATGTTTCGTTGGTTAATTAATAATTCATAAATCAAAATTTCCCCCCAAAATGAGTAGAAGGGTTTTGGAAAAGTAAGAATATCTCAAACAAAAATAATAATTATATTCTAAGTAAATATTTGAGGAATAAAAGCGTCCATACCAAGGTGCTTGTCACTCACATTTCTTTTAAGGTCTGGAAAAAACTTAAGAGACAGAGAAAAGGTAAAATGTTAACTACCATCTTTGTAACTCAAGAAAGGTTGCGCGCGTCAGCACGATGGATTCACATCAGCTATTCATCGCGCGCACGAAGGTAGAAAAACGAGTTTATACTACGTACGATTTTCGGTTTTCATGCGTGTCAATGGCAAAAAGATATTTTGAATCAATTTGTTAGCTTCACTCATTCCCGCAAAGAGTAGAGACGAGAGCATTAATGAAAACATTTGGAAACGTCTGACTATACTACATTAATTGATTAATTTGTAACGATATTTATATTATATATTAATAAAACAATGGAGTGAATCGTTTACATTTCGATTTATTGGTACTTTTGAGCGGGACAACAGCTAAAGTCGTTAGTACATTTGGTGAGGTGCACGTTATACCTTGTGAGGCAACTTATCCAACATTCGTCAGGAAATTTACTCAAAAAAACTTTGCAAACAACCGATCAGACCAACATACTGCTAGAATTCTCCTATATGTAGCGGCTGAATTCTATACATATACTCGAATTATGTAAATTTGGCAGGCAGGATCTTCGAAGTAACTAAGACACTGACTTTGCCCAAGAAGTAAATTGATTTCACAGTTCAGTACATTTGGTTGTTAGAACTTACAACTAAGATATGAGAGCACTTGCAGGGTGCCCTGTATTTATGTGCTCCGAGGGCGCTTGTCATAAGGAGAAGGGGAGTGGATCGGGAGTGCGGCGATGACGCTGCAAGATCTATTTTTATACATTTCAAAATTTGGTTGCAGATGAGTAAGAACGGTCTTCGGATCTTCCTGATGCACAGTCGAGGTGAGTCAGTCTCTTCGTTTCCTTGTTTTCGGGCGTCCGCGGCGCCGTTGTGAAATATTGCTTTACATCTAAGGTGTTGTAGGGATGGCCGCTGCTGTTGTACTAGCGGGCGGACATGACTCCCGAACCCTAGGACTTTCTAGGCAGACTCAAGAATGGCAACAGCTGGTGCCCCGAGCTACCTGATCCGAAATTTAGTTTTAACCTTTACTTTTTTAATAATCGCTCATCCATAGGGATGTAATATTTTCGAAAGAACCGATTTAATTACGTTTGAATATATGAGAATAATCGGTTTCCCCTAACCGTTAGGACAGGGCTGACCAACTGGCGGCACGCAGTGCTATTTATTGTGGCCTGTAAAAGGTTATTAGACAGATTCTTCGCGCTTTCGCCCGGTAGGGGTCCACACTACCTTTGATAAAAATTATATTAAGATTTAAGGAATTTTTGTCTTTTCAATTCAGAAATTCAATATCATCCCAATTTGATTAACATATGCATTGTAGAGCCTGATATCACGTTCATACGGCCGATAATAAAAAAACGATATCAACAAAACGGGTCCAGTGCCGATCGCCCGAGTAATGCAAATATTGTCAGCAACCATATTAAAATTTTAGTTGTGGCCTTTGAAGCCTTGGAGGTTGGGCACCCCTGACTAGGAGACAGAGAACATAATTTCGTCCTCCCGTTTTAGCAATCGGAGCCACTTTGCCCACATTCGTCCCTACGACCCTTAGGGAGCGGACGGCGCCGGCGGTTGGAAAGCCCACCGCGCAATCGCGGCCGGTCCCACGGCGCCAACGCCTCCGCCCCCCTCCTCACCACCATCACCACCGCCGTTGCCGCCGACGCCTCCACACCACCGTCTCTGAGGCCAGCGGCTGCACTGACCTCATCCACGCCCCCACCTCTACCGCCGTCCACATCGCCTCCGGCCCCGCCGCCTCGCCACTGCCGCCGCCCTGCCGCCGCCGCGCCGCCGCTGCCACCGCACAGTCACGCCACCTCCACTGCCACCGCCACTATCACCACCACCTCACTGCCACCGTCTCCGTCACCGCCACCTTCGACCGCCGCCGCCTTGCCGCTGCCGCTGCAGCCACCTTCGCTTCCTCCGTTCATGCCGCCGCCCAAACACCCATGCCACCGTCACCCGCCACCGTCACCGCCACAGTCACCGTCACCGCCACCTCGACCGACATCGCCCTGCCGCCGCCACATTTGCTTCCTCCGTCTATGCCACGCCAACGCTCATGCCACCACCCCGTCACATCCCCCTCACACGCCCCGCCACCGCCACCGCCACCGCCACCGCGCACCGCCCCACCGCCACCGCACCGCCCACCGCCACCGCCCCACCGCCACCGCCCCACCGCCACCGCCACCGCCACCGCCACCGCCACCGCCACCGCCATCGCCACCGCCACCGCCACCGCCACCGCCACCGCCTCCGCCACCGCCCCACCGCCACCGCCCCACCGCCACCGCCACCGCCACCGCACCGCCCCGCACCGCCTCGCCACCGCACCGCCACCGCCACCGCCACCGCCCCACCGCCACCGCCCCACCGCCACCGCCCCACCGCCCACCGCCACCGCACGCCACCGCCAACCGCCACCGCCACCCACCGCCACCGCACCGCCACGCCACCGCCTCCGCCACGCCCCACCGCCACCGCCACGCCACCGCCCCACCGCCACCGCCACCGCCCACCGCCACCGCCGCACCGCCACCGCCCCACCGCCACCGCCCACCGCACCGCACCGCCACCGCCCCACCCGCCATCGCCACCGCCACGCCACGCCACCGCCACCGCCTCCGCCACCGCCCCACGCCACCGCCCCACCGCCACCGCCACCGCCACCCGCCACGCCACCGCCACCGCCACGCACCGCCACCGCCACCGCCACCGCCACCCGCCCACCGCCACCGCCCCACCGCCACCGCCCCCCCCACCGCCACCGCCACCCACCGCCACCGCCCACCGCCCACGCCACCGCCACCGCCACCGCCACCGCCCTCCGCCACCGCCCCACCACCGCCACCGCCACCCACCGGCCACCGCCACCGCCCCACCGCCACCGCCCCACCGCCACCGCCCCACCGCCCCACCGCCACCGCCCACCGCCACCGCCACCGCCACCCATCCGCCACCCGCCACCGCACCGCCACCGCCCACCCGCCTCCGCCACCGCCCCCCTCCACCGCCCCACCGCCACCGCCACCGGCCACCGCCACCGCCACGCCACCGCCACCGCCACGCCACCGCCACCGCCCACCGCCACCGCCACCGCCCCACCGCCACCGCCCACCGCCGCCACCGCCGCCACCGCCGCCACCGCCACCGCCCCACCGCCACCCCACCGCCACCGCCACGCCACGCCACCGCACCGCCACCGCCACCGCCACCGCCACCGCCTCCGCCACCGCCTCCGCCACCGCCACCGCCCACGCCGCCTGCGGCCTCGCCGCCGCGTCGCCGCTCCCGCGGGGCCGCTCTCTGGCGGGGCGTGCGCTTTCCGGAACCCGCTGGCCGCTGGCCGCTTCGAACGCGCGGCCGTGGCTACGGAGAGGGCCCGTCTCACCCCGCACGATAGGAGGCACTTAACGTCCACGAGCACTCACCCCCTTTCATTCCTATTTTAGAGTTCGGGACTGTCTTATACAATACGATTCAATGAAGTAAATGTTGCTCTAAAACTAATTTTAAAATAACTAATGATATCTTTCCAGATCTATTTATCGTATCATAATTTTCGAACAAATTGTAAAATGAATTATGATCGCTTTTTTATTATATTTGTTAAATATGGTGGTTCAAAAACATCTTACAGGCATCTTGGGTATGAAGTTGGGTCGCACCTATCATTTTTTTGTCAAATAATATGTTGGTGGAAATTTCATTTAACTAAGTTACATAAATAGTATTTCGGACAACACGCCTCTTACTTGCAGGTAATTCATCCTGCACTAGAGGCAATTCATTCTTCACAGGAACATGAACTATTAGGAGATTATTAGCAATAATAATATTGAATTTTGTGTTTATTGTTCAGCATTTACTGTGGCAGAAAGTGTAACGCCGTCATCACGCACGGATGAATTTCATGGCCTTCTCCTCGAAAAATGTTTGTAGTCAAGCTGAGAAATGAATATAGAAAACTCAATATTGTTGGTTATCAGAGGGCAATACGTCCCTCAGAGTCGACCAAGGAGACATGTATCCAAAATTATGAGTGAGCAAGAAATACAGTGTTGACAGTATAAAACCATGTGTATAAAGTATTCGAGCACTTTCTTAGATTACAGAGTTTCCTTCATGTAGAAAAAGTTTCAATTAATAGAATAGAATATAAATTAAGCTCAAGTAACGTTATATTGAGTTTTTTTAAGTTCATTATACAGAAGAAAGAAGTATGATAAGGAAGTTAATTTTTAGAAGATCGTTTACACTGTATTTATCTTGGCTCTAAGGAAGGGCTTCTGTGGATGGACAACCTCTAAGGCAAAGTCATTGAACTACCCCTGAGCATTTGAATTATACATCGATTTTCTTTTAACCTTCTGAGAATAGTATTCTTAAAAGAGCGATTTATTTACTCAGCCTAGCAGGACCACAAGCACGGCGGGTGAAGGTTACTCGTAAGACAACCTCTAGGAAAGATGATCAACAACAAACTTTTGGATAAATGTGGTGATTTGTTTTAGCGATGTTTCAACTTTTTTCTATTGTACTTATGGGAATAATGAGTGAAAACAAAAATCTTCATATCTATGTAATGTTATTTGTCAATACGCCCTTCTTGTCCCTAATGACGTTTGGAGACAGTTTTCCATATCCGATAAACAAAAGCAAGCTCGATCCAGAGCGGAGCGAAGACTCCCGAAAGAAGATGGACTTGCACGAAACTCCAGCGGCAGCGGTCGAAACGTGTCCGACTGCGTTCCAAAATCGGCACGAAAGTAAACGCTGCCAATCCGCTGCCGCGACGCTCGCCTGCCGCATAGGACTGAACGAGCTCATAAGGCAACACGTGACGCGAAATTCCCACTGCGACCTTTCCTCGTAGGCTGCGGGGCTTCCGCGTCGGTCTGTGGGAGCCTTCAATATTTTCTCTGTGTCTGCGAATCTTGCTACTGATGGCTGTTTTCAACACCAGCATATTCCTATCTTGCCTCTCCACTGCGAATTTCGCATTATTTTGATTTGTTTTCTCAATTTTCCAAGCAATTCACTTTCTCCTTCCATCCTTCAATTGGTCAGCCTGATCTTCTTCTACCCGGCCGAACGGCTTCCACTCGTTTCATTTATCCTAAAATGAAATGTCTCATTTTTTTCTGTCTGGCCATTTCTAAGAGCCTTGATCAATCTCTCTCAAACTTTTTCGATCTTAGACAACTTCGGGGATCAACAGAACTCATAATTGCTATTCCATTGAGTCCAATTATATGTCATCATATGAAAAAAAGTTTCTTCCACGCTTTGCCTTCGCTCACTATACCTCTCGACATGCAACACCTAACACAATTCTGTTCCCCGATATGGTGCTCGTCTTTGCACTCTCTCCTGTTCTTCATTCTATCTGACATCCTCAGCTGACACTTATTTGTTCTACCAATTAATTGGATGTCTGGTGAGGTAGATACCTTTTTATTATAATAAATCAATAAAGATATTGTCTGGTATCAATTATTTTTTATTCAGCTTATGATCATTTCGATTGCGTAGCGATCATTCTCAGAGCTCTGAATAAAAAGTATTGATACCAGACAATATCTTTATTGATTTATCATTGTTATACCAACTTTTCTCTCATTCGAGCGGTCCAATTCTATTCTGACCCGTTAACCTTACACTTTTCACGATGATCTTTCTGGATATTAGATTCTAATATTGCAACCAATGTGTTCTCATTTTCCGTGTCGTTCTCGTCATATTACGTCAGGTCTGCTGTTTTGCTCTATTCTCTCCCCCATTCCTCCCAACCTCCATTCTGCACCTCATCATCGTTACACTGTTCTATTTCTTTCTATTCTAATAATCAATTTCTTCTCCCCGCGCTATGATTTAATGCTGCATTTCAGTGAAAAGAACCCATTCTACTATCCCTCTTCGCCTGCTGCCCTCAGTCTTTGTCATAGCCACTCTCTTGTGTTATGTCCCTCCTGAGTGGTCGCCACCCTGCCCCGCACTATCAGACGCAACCTTGCAGAGTCCGATTCCGTTTTATCGTATTTAAGCTAGTTTCCCTGATGAGTCCTATTCTGTTCTAATGTATTAAACCTCACTGATTCCCTGCTGAGTTCTATTCCATTCTATCCTATCAAACCTCTGTTTCCCCCGCGCTCCACTTCTTACTATTACGTACATAGCTACCTTTCTGCCCACATCCATCCCACCCGACCCTGTCCCGTTCCACTCACCGCCATCTCCCCTTCAACCCCCACCCAAGTGTCCGATTCCATTCTACCCTATCAACCCCTCCTCTTCCACCCCCTTACAGCTTCTTGCAACTCGTCTGCCCATCCCGCCCGCGCGCCCAGCGGCGTTGAATTTTATGGCCCCCGGAGGCGCAGGGGTTGCTTCTAGTTTTATGTTTGCCGCCCGCCCGCCTCCCGCCCGCGCGCCCGCCCGCCCGCCCGCGTGCTGCCGCCGCCGCCGCCTCCGCCGCCTCCGCCGCAGCGTGCGTCTTGCCCGGAGATGGATGGCGCGAGGTGTCTTGCTCGTCTGCGGAATCACGGGCGCCCGTCTGCGGGCCTAGCCCCCTCTCGCACGAGACGCCCCGCGCGCCCGCCGGGAAGAGTTGCGCGGGGGAGGAACCCGGATTTGGCAGGTGCTAGTGATTCGTAAATTGCACTGGAACGGAGGGGGAGGGATCGCAGTCGTGTGAAGGGAATGGTACAAATGGCCTCTGTTGCACCCAATGCATCCTCGCTCTGGCCTATAGCGCCGCTTTGCTACTGCGCTCTCGTCGGGAAGAAAACGTTTCATTTAGGTTTTATAGAAGGAAGAGAACAATCCGGGAACAATACCGCCACAGCTACATATTTTGTTAAAAGCACACAGTGCATGCACGAATTTTAAAATATTATGCTTCTAATAATATTTTGTCATTGTTATAAAAAGCTAACTAGTACTAAACTACATAATTGTATTGATCTTAGCTTTTATATTTTCAAAACTTTTAACCCTTTTCGTCTATTATTACTTAAATTCTGCTTGCCTGTGTAGTTTTTTTTAGCTCCCATCGCGTCTTTTGTTCTCCCTAAATTAGCAATCGCGCTTCAGTGTTGCTTGGTAAAAAAATCTTCATTATATTTTGTTAAACTGCCTGTGGATTTTTTTTGCTTTCAAATTATTTTCTGTTACAAAGCCTTGCCCTGAAAAAGTGTGGACAGGGTTTCGGTTGTAATGCTAGAAAAGTATAGAAAAATAGGTTACAAAATTTCTGTGAATGAAGTAATGCATCATTAACATCATTTTCACGGGATTTGATATTTTTTTTATAAATCGGTTATCTGCTTTTTTACGTTTTACCGGGCTGCGTGACTTTTATTACAGTAGTTTGAATGCTTCGTACGTATTCAATGTATTTGATTTTTTTGTTTAATGTTTATAAATAATCAATGGAGGTATTGTGAAGTTAAAACAGTTAGTTGAACAAAACTACGATTCTTAATTAGTCAATAACAATAATTACATATTTGTACAATTTTATTGGGAGTTTACATACGCATGCTCTACAATTTTGATCTGTAAATTCAAGATATTGCTGCAAGACACATTCTTAAACATTGAAATTACAAACTAGTGTCGTATTCAAAATATTATTGGCGTTATGGGAGTTAACTTTCCCAAGTTAGATTCATAATTTTGTTAAATAATTAAATTGTCTTCTTTGCACTAGAAGGTTCCTCAGTTTGGACCAACATTTACTTTCTTTATATATCCCAAGAGGCAGCGAAACAAAGCACATGAATTCGTATTATTAAAAACATAATTCCCCCGAAACAAACAAATCAGGAAGGCATTTTAACAACATTTTGTTTTTCAAAATTTAAAGACGATGATGAACTGAATCAAACCATACAGTCACTTTAAAGGTGGCCATTGTGAATTTTCCCTTTCCGCTTATTAATTTCGGCCCTCTTCCACCAACAGCAGCAGTCTCAATAACGCAGTTCCATCTTGTCTAACGAGCCTGCCCGATCACAAGGCGCCGGGTGGAATTCCGAAACCAGACCGCAGGGCCTGTTGACCCTCCCAACTCCTGCCACTAGAAACCATTGTGCCCACAATTTCGTCCGCTTCCTCCTCGCCCTGCGCCCACCGCTCCGCTCCTCTCCGGCGCCGGACCCGTGGCGGCGTTTCCTTTTCCGGCTCCCTGCCCTGCCCCGCCCCGCCCCGCCCCGCCCGCCCCGCCCCGCCCCGCCCCGCCCCGCCCGCCCCGCCCCGCCCCGCCGCGCCGCAGCGCAGCGCTTCCGCTGCCCCGCCCCGCGTGCCTCCACCGCAACGCCCCGCTTCATTAGGGCGCATCTATAATGCAGCGCCCCCCCCGCCCCGGAGGCCGTGCTCGCCCCCTCCCCGCCCCGCCCCACCCTGCCCCGCCCCGTCCCATCGCCCGGGCGCCGAAAGGTCCGCCACGCAGCCAGGAGGTCGACTGGATGGACGGACGATTCCGAAATACAGGATGAATGAAAAGGATGGGGACGTTCTTCAAGAGATGATTTCTGTCAGAAAATGGAAGCACACGCGTATAATTTATGAAATTTAAGTTACGGAAATAATATTATTTATACATTTACATTATCGAACGTCAAACTTTGTGAAACTGAGGTCAGTTTTGTAATAAGAAGGGTTACAACACACGTGTTGTACTAACCCATGGCCAACTATGAATAATAATTATGATTTTCGAAATGTAAAAACTCTAACTGCTCAACGCCCACATATTAACTAACAAAATCTGTCTGTTACCATATGTAGGATTTACAAATTAAAACGTGAATTATATTACATATGAATATGTGTAAAGTGCATAAAATTTGTACTATGTTATTATCGCAACATTTTTACACCACTCAATTCATTATCAAACTCTGACTAACAACCGCTATTGATAGTTCTGCAATCTCCTATTGTAATATACAATATCTTGAATAATTATTTCATATATTATTATTTTTCTTAACGAAACTAAATATAAAATTACTCACTCCTATTAGGGTCACAGAATTATTATTCATTTTTCCGTAGCATTTTATTTGGTCATTTTTGATCTTCAAGATCTGTAACGAAAGTATTTAGGAGAAGATATCTGAAATGAAACATATATAAAAGTATCACATTTGTAATACTTCAATTATGGAAGAAATAATCTTTATTTTTCATCATGAGTGAAACGTACAATATTAACACAATCGGTTTGCGGCACAGAAATATTGTTAACATCTTTTCGATTTCGGTCAGTTTTGACATCCTGATTAGTGACGCCAAGTCACTCAGACACAGATATTTTTTCGAGAATGGGATACTTCTAGCGTTGTTTATAAGGTACAGCTACTATGGTTTGTCGTAGAGAAGATGAACGACGAAAGTTTAATATTTACGTGAATTCAGGAGCTCGAGAATTCATGCACAAGTTGTGTCACAAGCACACGACCCTCCAAGCAGTCATGGTAAGAGCTCTTAGGGAGGGAATGTCTTCAACTACTCGAATCAACTTCAATAACATTTATTCATTGGCTCTTAATGTACCGGAAACGTGAAGGTTTTTCAAAAAGAAGACAAAAAATAGAAAGACGACTGTGGCATTCTAATTACCGCCAATTGTTAAGTACAAGAGAATATATGGTGATAAACTTCAAAAAAATGTTCTGGGAGATTACGAAGTAATAGAGTTAATAACTGCAGACGGAACATGGGCATTTTTAAAATAGAGTACAATTATTCGTGAACGTGATATTCCATCGTAGCCGATTTGAAACTGCAGAGTTAATTTAAACGACAGGAACGTACTTCAGAAAGTAACATCTTCCATTCAGAGCCAGTTCAAAATGTTACCAACCAACATTCATGTGATTGTGATGCAAGAGATAATTTTCACTTTTTGTAAAATCATCCCTGTTTCTGGAGTATCCAAGGCCTTTAAAATACGCAGCCCGACCACCGGAGCATTCTGAATAATAATGCGGGTACGAACGGAGTCTGCCGAAAATCAGAGAGAATATAAAGTGAGAGTAGGCACTAGAATTGATTTGCGAGAATGTAAAGTTTACGGGATATTGCTGTAAATTATCTCGTTAGTCAATATTGTAAGGAAAGAGTTTGTCATAACACTAATTGGTAGATCAAAACTTAGCGGGTCAACCTATTTATACGTTTAAATATACTTAAAGGTCTTGATGGGCAGTTAGGACACGCTAATAAAATCTCATCTGTCGAAGTACTGGAAAACAAGAACACATTCTTTTCTTTCTACGTCCGAGCGAAAAACTAACACGTGCTGTGAAATTTTATCACATATTTACATGACACCCGAATCGATAATAAAATTCCATTAGAGAAGTGGTTATATACAATAAGAACAAAAGGAACCAAAGTGATAAAATAAAAAAGCATTTGTATAGATAACGAATAATTAAAAATTCCATAGCAAAAACGTCTCTATGATATTTTTAATGTCTCTTTTTTTAATGCTAGTTTATAAGGAATACAAATTCTTAATTATTTTTCAGCAATATTGTAGATTTACATGTTAACATCAAGCAATAAAATATTATCAATTTTCTATCAGGTTAAAGTGACAGATTCTATCAAACCGTCTTCTCCTCCCTCTTTCCTCTCTTACTTGTCTACCATGGAAGTGAAATCCAATATGTGTCGATCTGTCCGCTTAAACGTTGTAAACTTTCTGCGTCAGGTTTCAGCGCGGATCCAGTTACCTGTTGAGTTTATTGATACTTCAGCTTCTCTGCGATGTAATTGCGTTTTGTAAATCCCATCTTCTCTCGTAATCCATTGCCAAGGGTTGCGTCAGTGGTCGTTAAACGAGAAATACCAAAGCGAGAGGATCCACTCCAGTCTCAACATCGTATTTAATCCTAGAGCTTTCGAAAAATTGACAACGGGATTTCTGATTTAAGGAAATATTATTAACAGTACAATAAAAATGTTGCTATTATCTGCTTTTAATCTAATTCTTGTGATGCCATAATTTAATAGCATGCATTTCAGTAAAACTATTATATATGATGTGTGATCTAGGTGTATCGCTTTAATAACTTGAGAACATTTTGACCACGTAGCGTATTCAGAGTATCATATCAAATGAGTATAATATCATCAGGGCTAGCAAGTGCTGGGAGGAAAAATTTCTGCCAACAACGTCGTATTTTCTGAAGAACTAATGTTTAATGCTTAAGGATCCAATGGTGTTTGTCAAAGAAATTCACAACAGCACGTAATAAAATACGATAGAGGTGCATTCCGAAGAAAACTGTTTTTATTTTTCAAATTCTTCTACAATTGTAATTCAGTTTAAAGAATCACTGTTTAAAAAAACTACAATTTCATATAACATTTCATACGATATTATTGTTGTGTTGAATAGCTGGGATTGTGAAGGCTGCCCAACTTCGAAAAGGCAGATTCCCTTGCATCTTCTTAATAGGTTTTAACCATTGCATTAGCTTCAAGGACTCAATTGAATTTATTGCTAATAACTGGTTTATTAACAGTCATACGTTCATTCATTCATTTTAGTCAATAAGTTGAAAAAGTTTAACCACCGCCACCACAGTTGGTTTAACGATATGTTAGCGCATTAAGTACACAAGCAAACAAACATTGTCTTTTGTATATATGATACAGCTTTATAATATAACAACTAGCCGGTCAGGCTAGCAGCTCTGCGTTATTGCATTATGAGCCTGGTACTGAGCAAGAGAAAACATTCTAATAATTCTAAACCTTTATTTGTAACGCAAGGTCCATAGGATCAAGTAGTCGATTTAATTTTACACTTTTTGCCTTAGTCGACATTTCTAACCATTCCTGCAACGGAGTGAGAGTTCTACTTCCATGAAGTAATAGAAAGTCAAGAAATCTTTAACTTTCTGGGTTCCCCTTTTCTAGCCTTCTCTATCCAATACATCTTCCTCTGCCAAATTTCTTGTTGCCATCGCAGTCAGAATTCCTTGTTTCCATGGGGTTGACGGTGTTCCCCGTTGTCTGTGCGGTGGTATCCATTTATATACTTTTTTGCGCCACCTCTCTTCTGATATTCTCAGCAGATGTCCGTACCATTGAAGCTGATTTTCAACTTTGTAGAGTAGCGCAAAAGAAGGAACTCGTGTTGACGCGAAAACGAGGTTTTCAATGTCCCAAACAAACCGCCCCTGAAGCAGCGCGAAGGTTGCATTTATTGCAATGTAAAATATGTAGCGAATTGCTTGTTCGCCTGGCGATTTTATTCGTAGCGTAAATTCCAAAATTGTATATTTTTTCCTCTTTGATGCATCGCTAAAGGGTAATTTCCTTCGCAGTAGTGTAACGTATTTATGTGATTTTGTGTTAATGAAGCCTCGTCGTCGTATACACTAGTCGTCTTTCATTATGTATAGACCTTTTAAAATAAAATATTGGGAGTACTGGTTTATAATCTCGTTGCATTCGATATTTTCACAGAAATCAAATGTTCTCGATGATTAACTATATTTATAGCAAAGAGGAACTGTTGTTCTTCTTTTAAATCATAAAATGTTTCTGCCATTTGATTTATTTTATTGAAAATATGACGACTTTCTAAAAATGAACATTGAAGTTTATAAATATTTATCCACTACATTTCACATTCATTATATTTACATGATTGTTTTACATTTATGTTTGTGTCATACAATATGACTCTTTAGACATCTAAAACATATTAATAACTGCCCAATTTTTCATATGCATATGGCAGATAATTTACAGTGCTATATTTTTACTGTGGCATCCAAGAGAAATGACAAAACATAATTACAGACTCCGCTTTTTATTTTCATCTAGTCTCTAAGGCGTTGAATTTCAAAATGAAAACTATACTAAAAGTAAATACAGAAAACAATCATGAGAAATGGTTAGTAGTTGGGATAAAGGCACGAAATCTACCAATCACAGCAACTGACTAAAAAAAAACAGTGGAAAACTTGGGATGCCAGGATGCGTTTGCATATGTACTTACTAGCTCGTAACTGGAACTAAGGTAAGTTCAGAGTGATCCCGTGTTTGCCTGAAAAATGGCCGACTGGTTCTGTTTATTTTACACTGCATTAAACTGCAGCTGAAGGTCACCTTCAAGTTATGAAATATAGACGACAATTAATGTGATCGAAAATATTTAAATATCTTGCTTAAAACTATAGTTAATATTTATAAAGTTATATTATAAATATATACATTCGTATATTCTTAGTGATGATATGTTCATTCTTGTCAGAAACTCTCGGCAATCCATTTCATTGATATTTTCTTCACTTTCTTGCGATTATATCGGGGAATTGAATTGCAGGGCTTCCAAACAATAATGAAACACGTTTGTCTATATCCAAATCCAGTCTCTCAGATCGGCCAAATAATTGAAGTAAACGTGATACTGGTCTGTTTGCCAGCAAGTTCGACCACATTTGCGCAGTTGATGCTGTGCAATCGGGCTTGCACTGTACCTCTGAACGGGGATTCGACCGAACTCTCATCTAATCTGACCGTACCCTTAGACCGATTGTCGCCAGCGGTGGCAGATTGGCGACACTGAATAACGCTATTACCTCTGTAAGAATTTCAGATTTCAGATTCTGTATCCACATGCTTGTTTTGAATGAAAGCGTTAATGTAAATCAGGTCAAAGATATTTCGTTGTTGTTTTTTTTCGACTATGAACATATTCTGTAATGTGTCAATAAAAATAACGGTTTGGTTACATTGAGAAGCCATCGTCGACCCAACACTTCAAGTGTCGAAATTTTTGTTATGTAATTATCCCTGTCCGCGGATGAATAAATATGTATTTCAAATAAAATAAAAGTTTGCAGATCTAAGGAATATCTAATAATCTAATAATAATCTAAGGAAAATGCCGGACGTTCATGCAACCTGGTCAGCAAGTTTCGCTGCAACACAAACATCGCAAAGAACTCGGAAAAGATGTATTACAAGTTCAAGTTTTCGTGTTTCTTAAGAGACACAGTCGTTTATTATGACGTATTTAACTTTGCAAAAAAGGGAATGATAAAACAATTTTATAATTTTTACTGAACTTAAAAATACCGTTAAGCCCTCTATCGAATTCATTATGATTAAATAGGATATTCAGAGAAGATGGGAGTGGTTTCTCTCGCTGTGGCATTTATCGTTTAACGACCAGAGACGTAATTTGATGTATTACTTGGAAACGTATTCCGAGAGACGGTAGGATTTGCCAAGCGAAATCGTCGTCGTCGACGTCGCAGAAAACCTCAAGTAGCAATAAGCTCAACAGGAAACTGGATACGAGGTACTTCGTGCAGAAAGCTTACATTTGAGTGGACGGAAATGTGTGGAAATTCGGTCAACGTCGGGATCCGAAACTTGATGCAAATTTCATTTCGGATCATCCACGTACATGCACTAACGCATCGTTTCTTCTCAAATTTTGTTTCCTCTGTGTCCACCGTAAATGCACTTGACAAAAAGCATATATGAACTATATTCAAGAAGGTATAAGAAGTAATGTTCGATCGCGAGGGAACATTTATTATATGACACCCAGTACCCATATTTTGCAAACATACATGCGATTAATGACGTCATGGTGGGGTGATGATTATTAAATCATTTGAATTATGATTAAGCAAGGATGGAAAGAAAGGAAACGGAACAATCTGGAGCGAACTGCTTTATGATACCTTAAATTCAACACGGATTGATCGGAATTGAACATCGCTGTCCAGATATATCCTTTGCCCACTAAACTACTAGTCGCCTTTCCAGAGAGATCTTTAGTTATAAAAAGTAGTTTTAAGTCATTACGTTCATACTATAATATTCAGTTAATTCAAATAACAGCTTCTTCTAAATTCTTTCTCTATTTTTGTCTCCTCTTTTCAATGTAACCTTTCAAACATTCACAATATAATTCGACGTCAGTTATGTTACGTTCTCTTTAATGTCAATATAAAATAGATATTTTTAACGTGGCAGCATTAGAATCTAGTCTCAAAAAGCGATTGGAAGTACAGATTCTGAGAGAAAGTTGTTAATAAACAACCGCTGAGTTCTGGGAGCTAAACATTAGACAAATGCCATCGCCCTACATTCACTAAACGCACAAAGTTCAATCGCCGGAGCGCCTCTCGTGTAGCGTGCTTTGTCTTCGGTTTATTTTCGATCTGGTTAGTGTTAATTAGCTCTCCGGAGAACAGTTTCTTCCTCCCTTTTATAACAGATTTTTTGCGTAATTAATCTTCTCTGCTTTTTCGTGAAAAAAAATCCTTTCCAAACAAAAGGCACGCCGTCCCGCCCACCGCGTCTCTTCTGCGAGCGAAGCTTCTTCTTTGGAGAGTGCAGTCAGTTCGTGCTGCCGGCCGAAGAGCTGGGGGTGGTGCGGGGGTGGGTGCAGGGCGGGGGCGTGATGTTGGGGCGGGAGCTCCGTCACGCAAACTCTTTCACGCCACCGACGGAACGCTCTGTGACTGGATATCGTGCAGGTGCTTCATCCGTTTCGGTTGGCTATTTTTTTCTGAAAATACATCTGCCGTGTCGTCGTTTTAAAACTGGATATTGTCTTTTGGCATATCTTTCATGGGTTCTCATGTGTAAATTTAGTACATACTTGAGAGATGTATTTAGTACTTTCATTGCTTTACTGTGTCATAAATTTAAATATGAACTAATCTCTCAATTTTTCATTTCATTCCTCGAAAATTTTTTCAACAAATAAAACTGTCTCAAATACTCTTATATTTTACTTATATTATTATAGACCAAATACACTGAAGAGCACAAAAACTGGGACAGCAAAATGTATTAAAGTAAAGAGCTCTGGAACCAATCAGAAATACGATGCTCTAATCGGCAACGACTATATAAGACAACCAGAGTCTGGCACACTTGCTAGATTAGTTACTACTGCTACAATGGCAGGCTATCACGATTATGTGCGTTTGAACTTGGTATTATAGGCGATGCAAGAGAGATGGGGCTTAACATATCTGATGTCACGATGAAATTTGGATTTTCCCGTACAAGTATTTCACGAGTGTACCATGAATATTGGAAATCCAGTAAAACATCAAACCTTCGACATCGCTGCGGGCGCAAAAATATCGCCCAAGAACGGGAACGACGACGACTGTGGAGAATCATTACACATGGCAGAAGTGCAACCCTACCGTACATTGCTGCCGATTTCAATGCTGGGCCATCAACAAGTGTCTGCGTGCAAACCAATCAACGAGACATTATAGATATTTCGGAGCCGAATTTCCATTCGTATACCCTTGATGACTGTTCGACACAAAGCTCTACGCTTCGCCTGGGCCCGTTAACACCGACATTGAACCGCTGATGACTGGAAACACGTTTTCTGGTCTTGCGAGTCTCCTTTCACATTTTTCGAGTATGGCTAGTACGTGTATGCGTACGTGTATGTCGTGTTTCGAGTATGTGTACGAGTATGGTGACAACATCATGAAACCATGGATCCTGCATGTCAACAAGGGACTGTTCAAGCTGGTGAAGGCTCTGTGATGGTATGGGGTGTGTGTATTTGGAATTATATGGGATCCGCGTTACATCTAGACACGACTCTGACAGGTGACACGTACGTAAGCATCATGTCTGAACACCTGGAGCAATTCCAAACGAAAATGCGTCAGCCCACATGTTCAGAATTGCTAGAGAGTGGCTTCAGGAACACATTTCTGAATTTAAACACTTCCACTGAACACCAAAATCCCCAGACATGAACGCTATTGAACATATCTCAGATGCCTTTCAACGTGCTGTTCAGAAGAGATATCAACCCCTTCGTACTCTTACGAGTTTATGGACAGCCCTGCAGGATTCATGGTGTCAATTATCTCCAGCACCACTTCAGATATTAGTGGAGCACATGCCACGTTGTATTACGGCACTTCGGCGTGCTCGCAGGAGCCCTACACAATAGTAGGCAGGTGTCCCAGTTTTTCGCTCTTCTGTGAATCTCACAAGGTAATGACTGAAAATGGGATAAACTCTCCGTTCTTTGAGGTACAATGACGCCAGAATGAAAACAATTGGTGGGATGAACGACGTACCGAAATGAATTAAAGTTATTAATTTATATGAACATTTTGTTTGGGCCAGGAATTGATCATTTGGTAATTTCACTGAGTACTACATATACCTTTATTCGTTGTAAACAAACTGCAAATGTTTTCCCTTAAAGTATTCCTGAATGCAATTCTCAGCGTGGAAAAAATATAAATTGCGCAAAGAACATATATCTTCTAATTTCTCTTTTTATCCGACGTGTCATCCCTTCTACGTTTCACCCTTTCACCTCCCTTGGTCATCTCGTCGTCCTTTCACCCATCCGCCGCGCGCACGGTGTTCTCGTGGCATTTAACCTCTTTGATCCCCTGCGTTGCAATCTCCATAATCATGCTGCTGTCTGTGGCCTCAACAAGCGCACTTATGAAACCCTTTGCTCATATACACACGCGTGTCCTTGGCGTCCCCGACAGCCGCCGCCCCCGGCAGCGGGGCTTTTTTGCCCGAGCGCTGGCTCCAGCCTCCCTTACCCCGACTCTTCCGCCTCCACGGCGCCGTGGGGCGTCATCGTGGGGCGGAAGGTAGGCGCCCCGGCGCGCCGTCCCCCTCCCCCTCCCCTCCCGCTCTCTCCCGGCGTCGCCGCTCGCGCGAGGGTTATTTTCGCCTCAATTGACCCCGAGACGGAACCCTCTTCTTTAACGGAGGCCCGGAATAGCCCCGCAGCCGCCCGCGGCGATTCGCATCTCCAGCAGGCGGCGGCGCGGGCTGCGCCCGGCCCCCGGGGCTGAGAGCCGGCAGCTGGGGAGGCTTTGAACGGCGCCGGACGCAAATGAAGGTGGGCGTGGGTGTGGCGGATGCAAAGATGGTGCCGTTGGTGGTGGTGAGGGTGGTGCGATGGGGAGGTGGTGGTGATAGTAGTGGGGGTGGGGTGATAGAGGTGCGTTGGTGGTGGTAATAGTGGGTTGGTGGGGGGTTTGGACCTTGGTGAAGGTCGAGTTGAAGGTGGCGGGGGTGATGTTGTAATTGTGGATTGGTGGTGGTGATGGTAGGGTAGTGGTAATAGTAGGTTGGTGGTGGCGAGGGTGAAGGTGGAGTTTGAGATGGCGGTGGGATTGTGGTAATAGTGGATTGGGGGTGGTGTTGGTAGGGTAGTGGTAATAGTGGAATGGTGGGATGGTGGTGGCGCTGATGGTAGTGATACCAGAGGTTTGCTGGGGTTGAGGACTATAGTGGTGGTGTTGAGAAAGGATAGGGTGGTGGTAATAACGGGTTGATAGTAGAGATATGATACGTTGGTGGGGGTTGAGGTAGGGTTATTGTGGCGGCGATTGTGATGATAATTATGATGGCGAAGGTCCTACTTATGACGTCAGAAAAGAATTGGCGGGGAGTGGTTGCAGGTGGCAGGGATGTCCGAGAATATGTCACAAAGAAGGTACGAACGATCAGGAAGTAGGAGGGCAATGTGGGTGTAAACGAGGTAAAGAATGTGTTAGAAAAGGAGGATGAGTGCTGAAAACTAACGAAATGGAGTGAAGTGAGCGTGATGAAGGTAGAAGAAATATTGAAGAACCTACTAGTAATGATAGTCTCGAAGAAGTCGTGTGTGCCAGTGAAATTGACATATTGAAAGAAAATGTGTCTTTAAAAAGCCATTATATCAGAATACGTGAAGGTACTAGACGAGTAGATATATAAGATTGATTTCAATTGAATACATAATTAGGATGAAAAATAATTATGAGCACATGTAATTATATTACTATCTTCGTTTGTCAATAAATGTCATACCTGCATATGCCATCTGAGCCCTAAGTAACATAAATTATTTGTAACGGTTGTTATATTTGTAATGATTGATGACACTGAGATTAAGTGTTATTGAATATTGAACTAGCGAATAAACTTTGTATCAGTGATTTATTTTCGCGATATCAACAGGTTTCGGAAATTGTAAGGATTGTGATGACGACATGGATGATGATGACGATGAGGAGAAGGAGGATAAAAGAGAATTAGGACGAGTAGTTGTGGTGGCTCGGAGAGATTGTCGTGGAAGGCGCGGCTGAGAGAGACTAAAAGAAGCAGATGGTAGGAGAGCAAAGTGAGCAGGAAATCGGTGTGATAGAAGAGGAGGGTAGGTTCTGAGTTACGAGTGTTTGTTGTTTCAGAGATGCACTTAACTGATTTTGAACACTAGGGGCAAATAATGTACTGGAACCACGACTATTATAATTAATGAATTAGTGAAATTCTGAAAGTGAGTTCTTGGAGATGGTGCAATGGATGTGGATGTTGGAAACATGCGCTTTTAACACAGAAAAATTGGGTGATAAATTGAAATCGCATTAACATATGCTATGCCACAATACAGCTATGAATTAGAAAATGATATCGGTGTAATTTGCGGCAAATAGAAGAGAAACGCTGAGGAGTAAAATAAGTGATTGTGGCTAGAAGTGGAATACACGGAATGGATGGTCACAGAAATCGTCAATGGTAAATATAATAAACAGATATTGCAACGAAATATCAAGTATTTCTGATTAGCTGAGAGAAGATTGCCTTGTTGAGTAATGGTTATTACTTTTAAAATGTGTTGCCTGTACAAGTTCTACGATATCGCTGTCATTCTCAAGTTATGCACGCATTATTCCAGTGATTATTGGCTTTGTTCATATATTGCTAATGGTCATTAGACAGCCCGTCATCATATACAACTCACGAGCTCCGTTGCAAATCCAACCTCTCCAACCTCCTGTCTCAAACACGTCACACCCATTACGTGAATAAATGTCGGGTCCGCAGTTGCTGCAGGGTCGTCTGATGAATAGAAGAGCAGTCGTGGCCGTCATGAGCTGTGGCTTGTCAGAGATCATAGTAATGAGAGTAGGAGAGGAAACTGTCGCAGAGGCTCAGAAATGGAAGCTACGGATGCGGCAATGGCAGAGGACGCAAGAAAACACGGTTGTAGCAACGATGTAATGGAAGTTAAGTTGGTTGATAATGGGACTCACAGAGGTAGTAATAGGTGGGGTAGAGAAAAGTTGATGCAAAAGAATCAAGAAAATAATGGAGGCTGTAAAAGAGACGGCCGCAACTGAAATACACGTAATGTGGCGATTACTGTAATGACGAGAAAATGGTGTCGAAATTGAGAGCACAGAAAGAGAGAAGAAGGAAGAGGCTTCATTGAGGTAAATTCAATTGACTGTAACTGATGCGATGGGGAAGCAAATTATGGAAACATTGACGGTAAGGCCTGATGTGAGAGTTGAGACAGAATCGGCCGACGAACGGTTCGAAGACGAAGACGTGGAATAAAGAGCCGCAAATAATTGATGGCCAAGACAAATGAAGAAGCAGCGAGGCCGGTAGCTTTGGCGAGGAAAGGAGGAAATTGCAAATTTGGCGGTGATGCGGCTGGTGGTGGGTGTGACGACGGAGTAGGCATGAAGGGGTAAGTGACGGGAAACGTAAATGTCGGCTGGAACTACGTAGTAGTAGCAAAAGGTTTGGCGGCGATGAAGGTGACAGAAGTGCTTGAGAAGGAGAGAGGGAGAGAGAGAAGGAAAAATGAGAGAGAGGAGGGAGAATGAGAGAAAGAGAGAGTGAGAGAGAGGCGGGAGAATGAGAGAAAGAGAGAGAGTGAGAGGAGGGAGAATGAGAGAAAGAGACAGGAGGGAGAATGGGAGTGTTAGGATGGAGAATGATAGAGATAGAGGGGAGGAGGGAGAGTGAGAAAAGAGAGAGGAGGGAGAATGGGAGTGATAAGAGGGAGAATGAGAGAGATAGAGAGGAGAAGGGAGAACGAGAGAGAGAAGGAGGGAGAAGCGTGTGTGATGGCAGAGGTGGTGAAAATAGCACAGAAAACGACAGAGGGCAGGGGATGGAGCCGCGACAAGTGGGTAGCATGTGAAAAAAAAATCGGCAATGGGGTTTGAAGCTAAGAGACGGGGGAGCGTGGCGATAAAACCCGCAGCGGGGCTGGGGTGATGGGACGTACGAACGGTGAACGCGGAGACGGAGAGAACGGTGTCAGAGACAGCGAACGGAAGTAGCCCAGACAGTGAGGCCTGCGACCGTAGGGGTCTCACTGTATTGCAAAGCTTTGGATGTCGTGAACGGAAAAAGCTGGGGCAAGAGGCCAGGGGATGACAGAGGCGAGGAGTAGTTGGCAGGTATTACAGGTAACAAACGCATGGCGAGAGGAATGAGGAATTGAAGGAAATGGTAGGTCTGAGGCGGTAACGGAAGAGAACGCAATGAAAACGGAGGCAGTGGTGGCGCGAAGGACCCAGAGGCTGCGGGGGTGAATCTCAAGGTAGCTTTGGCAACGGAAACAGCGACGGCAGCGAGGCCGAAAGAAGCCGCGACGGGGAGAGCGCCCTGTAAGGCGGGGGTGGCGGCAGTGGCGGCGGCGAGCGCTGCGGTGGTGTGGCCTCG
>BOPP01000056.1:4778713-4823208 GCA_017312745.1 Gryllus bimaculatus
GACCTTCCCCCGCCCCCGCGTCTGCGGCGGAGCTTTTAATTAAAAACATAAGTGGGGGCTGTGGGGGAAGATCCTACGCACGATAGGAAGGGCGGCCGACATTTAATTGAAACGCTCGACAACTTGCATGGTGCATTGCACAAAGGAGCTGCTTTCTATATTACGCTTACCAACAAGGTTCTGAGGGCGGCATAAATTTGTGTGCTTTCGACGTCCCTCGCGCCGTTTCTCGTTTCTTGTTCATGCCGAGTTGCTTTGTTCCGTCCTCGTTCGCGAGACGGGCGCTTGCACGCGTGCACACGTCAGATACAATGGCGCATTATTCACATGGTAGACGAGCTGTTCCTCGTGTTGGATAACACGTCACTTTACAGTGCGCTCCGACAAACACGTGTCAATACCATTAATGTCTATGCGCGATTATTGTCACAAGCAGGGTGGACAAGCGTAAGATATGTTATTTGGGGGAGCGATATTTATTAAACCTTTCAAAACGTTTGAGGGAGAGTTGGTAGTTTGTTTTCAGCATGTTTCGGTAGTAACGTTATACGTTCCTAGTTTCGTGATTTGAACTATTATGGGAATATTTCAGAAAAGAGAAACTTTTGACTCTAGGCTTAAGCTAAACGTCGAAAATCATTACAATAAACAATTTTAACTGAACACGCATTATATTTAATTAAATATTAAATGAACCTTTGTAAATGTTTCGTCCTTTCCAAAACGTTGCTTCAAAAATGAAAATGCAGAAACCCATCTTCAAACATTCTCTCTGCGTTCCGTCACGTATTAGCTACGTACAGTGAGTAAATATTTTAATTTTCTAAGCGCTTATTTGCAAACAGAAATACTTACTAGGAGGCAACCTGAGGTGGTAAATGCGAATTTAAACTAAAGTTGATGTGAAGATATAATAAGAGTATTTGTTGGGGGTAGTGTTCACATAATTGGGAGCAAAACGAGTAGATCTCGAGAGAATGAAACTCCTAGCAGTTTTTTTAAATCTCGTATAGTTATTTGTGTTTTATAGAAAACAATTCATTTTTTAAAAATTTTTGTTTATTTCTCACTTTCTACTTGAGATAATCTTCAGAGTGGCCAATGATGTTTTAATGTTTTTCATTGAAACATAGTATATTTTTGCAAAAATAACTGAGCGTAATTTTTTAAATTATTATTGTCTATTACATGAAGAGCAATGAGTATGAATTTTTGTATGTGAATCTATAGTTTCGTTGTGGTCTTAAAGCAATGACCATCAAAATTTCACATGCCCTTCAAATTTATAGAAAAGGTTTGATTCCGTCAAACTACCTTATCTTCCTCCTTTCCTTTCCTTCATTATAAATCAAAATTTAACTGAGGACTCTTTCAGCTTTTCGCAAATAGTTTGAAAAAAGTGAGTAAATCCGCGAAAGGAAATAAAACATTGCTGAACAAGTTCCCCACTAAATACATTTCAAATAATTTAAAACTCTTCATTAGGCTTGAGTTATATAAGACTAAAATGGTTACTAGGAGTTCTCCGCAAAATGCCTTTATTAGCATCAGCCCAGAGCAAGGATTGGGATAGCAGCAAATATCTTAGCGCTCATAGAAGGGCGGGATGGGCGGAGTGAGGATATTTGATTGGTTGGTTGATTTGTGATTTGAGTAAGTCACGGCTAAGGTCATAAATGTCCCGTAAGTGTAGTGCATGTCCTCCCTCGTGAGATGGCGACGATCTTCTCCTGCTAGATGGTCAGATCCACCGCAGACCTACTGTCAGCTTGTGGGGTTTCCCCAACCAAGTACCTCCCTCTAGCAGGGTCCTGTCCCAGCCGGGACAAGCTCCTGCCCTGTCTTCCGGCATGTGAAGTGCGTATAAATGTGGGTCAGAAAAGGGGTTGAGAATAGAACAAGGAAAAGCAATGACAGATCGCGCGCGGTCCGTGGCCCCTTTGTTCTACTACGGCTACAGCCTGATATTAATCAGAGAAACCACGAAAATCTACCGACCAGAGCAGCCGACCATTAGAATTCATCTCCAAGCCGCGACTTAACTCTTCCCAGCTACCTAGTTAGTGTTGATACTGCCACTGTCGGGGCTCGAATTTGACTTCAGTAGATGACCTAAACTTCTCTCGGTAAGGGTGAGAAGAGGAGGGTGTTTATTAAAGGGCGGGTGAGTTGGTGCAGTATAGGCTTCTGTGGGTGATGGCAGGTTAGGGTAGGGTTACAGAGAACTTAGAATTCTTTCCGTTTCCTTTCGAATATTGATTGTGAATAAATATTCGTGCAACGGACGGTACTTCAACTAGTTGCATATATCCAATAGTTCATTTCAGAGATTCTGCATTCTTCTCACTACACATGAAGCCTAGAAGACTGAAAGCTCCATAATGGAAAGGAAGGTTTAATGAAGGAAAACCGCTAGCTATCCTTAGTGAAATAAAATTTAAAGATATTATGAAATTACTCTTGATATTTCAAAATATTTCATTTTCACTGGTTAAAACTAATAAATATTCATTTTATTTTTCATCTCGTGTGCTTAGCTCATTTAGTTGGTACTAAGCTGTTAGATTTATTTCATGAAATTATTCACTGGCCACTTTTAGCTACCTATTTACTTTTCGAGTTAATTCGAATTACTCAGTGTTTTAGCAAATTTTATGATAATTAATACATTACCCGTGAATCTCTTTTGTCATTACATTTTAATTCAAAATACCGATTACGTTAATAAAACATAATTACGTGTGTTGATGCAATAAATTTACAATTCGAGGTCCAGGTATGAGTGCAATTCAATGAAGAGAGAATATTCTATTCAAACACGTGTAACTTTTTTTTTCGTAATTACGTACATATTTGTGATAAATCACAAAATTAGGAATATTTATATTTTTTTTCGTATTTATAATATGTGATTTGAATCACGAAATAAAACATTTTGTTGAAGTTCTTAAGTATTGTGAACAAAGTTTGATGCATTTCATACCAAAAATTGAATGTACCAAATGTGCATTATTTTCTTAATAACTTGCAAATTATTGCATTTCAACATACATTGTTTTTTTCATTTGCTTTCTTCATTTTTGTTAAAATAGGCCGAAAAATCCCCTCCGAGTCATTTTGTACAGTTTAACGATCATGTAATTTTCTTTGTATTTTCTGAACTTTTGTTCCGTGAATATCTACCATGAAATGTTATCAGAATCATCGAGTATTTGTTAAAAAGGATAGCAAACAAAATAGTTAACAGACAAAATAATTAAAAAATCACATTAAACGGATATTCCGTCTCCTTTATGTAAGAATTAAGAATTTTAACCAATTAATATTTTATTATTAAGAAATTCAAGCACTTAAATGATGTATTTACACAAAAATGATTTGCAAACTACGTACGTAAGATAAAGAAACGCTAAAAGCTGTTTTTTGCGGTTTTTTGGTTTTTTTTGCGTTTTTTGCGGCTTAGAGATAAGTAATATTCTTAGAATTCTTTACCTCCAGAGTTCATCCTAATGCTTCACAGATGTACACCTTGTACCTATTGTTTGAGGACTGAAGCATCTCTCTTCACGTTTTAAACACTAGTCTAAAATTATGATTGTATGGTGTTTTACTTTTGAATATCTCACTACACGATAATAGCAAGAAAGATTTGTATTCTGTTGGAAGCAAAAGGCGCGACTTAATATACAATTTTTGTTTGGTTTCCTTTTATTGTGTTCATTTACCACTTCTCTCTAATTACTATACATTTCTCGCAGTTTTCTACAAGCCTTTGCGCTTTCTTTCCTATTGCGTTTCCGAGCATTTATTGTGCTACTTCGCATTTAACCATGAACCTCAATAGCATATAAAGAATAATATGTAGAATTGAGAATGGTCATGGGATATAAAGACCTATTAATGTAATGAATGTTGAATCTAAATTCCTATTTAGAATTGACATTTGAAATGGCAGTTTTCTAATATTAACGTATGTGTTTACTTATTATTGTTTTGTTATATACGACCAGCCTTCCTCGCACTTAGCTCGCATGTTCCAAGTGCACGTTCCACGTGCCCGGGAGGTACGGCCGGAAGCGAGCGAGCTGCCGAGCGCCACTTGTGACGGTCTTAACAGCGTGCGGACAGATACAGCGGCATTACCTGCGCGGATAATGTCGTAAGCCGAAACGCGCGCTCCGGCCGCTCGTTAGGCAGGGCCAGACGCAGGCTGCTAATGCATCGCTTAACCCTGCGCTCGCCCACCCCGTCCCACCGCCGGCTAACGCTTAGCGAATAGCTTCATTACACACAAGTAGGGGAGTTCGAATCTGGTCGAAGGCGTGCATTGTTAAGGGTAAAAGAAAATTCTTTGTGCGCTTTTATTCAGAGGGGAAGGAAAGCCGCCCGTCCCATGTCGTAGATTTACTATATGTGAAAGATTCTCATGCCTGAAAGAAACATTTGTGCTAAGTAGCGTCGTTCGAGTTATACGGATATTCTTGCCCTAATAGATGGCGAAATGAGAGTAACGAACTTCGCGTGGTTTGGACACTGAGCAGTCGTGATGGCTTGAGTCTCGCTACGAATAATAAAGCATCGTTGAATTGATCTACGTTCTGAATCCGTGTTCACATATTCCTCTACCGCAACTGGAGTCAGTTTTCTTCTTCTGCTGCCCCCTTCATCGTGAAATGGTTAATTGGAAGGTAGTTAAATTTTAACCAGGTAGAGCTAGTGTGTATCATTATTCACTTCTATTCTCAGAACTTGTGGTTGTTTCAATTCATTTCACTTCATAGATTTTGTTAGATCAAGAAAATATTATGAAATTTAAAACTTAGTTTTTAATTAGAAATATTATAGAGTAGTTTCGTAAATATGATATTTCTTTTGTTTACTAAAGTCAGATTAATACAAAATATTTTTTTGCTATTAGTACTCTAAAAGGTCCTAATTTTGTCGTAATTGGTCTAAAAATTCAAGTCAAAGTCTATTATTATATCTAGGAATAACATTTCACGGTCTGTTTGCATTTGAGAGAAATATTTAAAACTGTTGTTTATAATGTTATGTTGCAGCATAATGTAACTACTTTATAGTTTTATTGTGTGTGTATCTTTTGAATAGTGATGGAATTATTATTGGAATTTTTTTAATTAACATTTAGTAGGTTTTTTGTTCATCTGAGCCTTTTCCAAAGAACATTTGGGATTTATCATATCTTTACCCGGACATTTCGATTGCTGGTAATTCCCAAGTGAGCATTTAACCTGGAAGCATCCACACCTCACTTATAGAATACCCATCACCCCCATGCCCTCCAACACCACCATGAATCTTACAGAAATTTGCCTTGCATCCCTTTCCCGCAAGCAGGTTCGCCGCAACCCCACCCCACCCCGCCCCATCCTTTGCCGCCGCGTCCCCCTTCCCGGCGCTAGCGGAGATACATGCGTGAGTGCGTGTGCCTGACGTTAATTACGCCCTCGCTTGCTCCCGAACGCATCAGTCGCCCCGCCCCGAGCCGCGCCGCGTCGGGGGCGTAAAAAACGAGGCCTCTAAAGACCCCTCCCGTTACGACAAGAGGGGAAGAGGGGCGGAGGAGTTCAGTCGAGGGATCTGCTAAGCGTCATGCGACCCAGGAACGCGATTCGTATCAGTCGGCTCCAGCGCGACAGAATGACGTTCAGGAATGCCCCGCTTCGCCTGACGAGATATTTTTGTTTCGCTATCTCTGACGTTATTCGACGACCTCCTGCTCTTAAAAGGAAGACGGTTTTCTTCAAGAGTGTCGGATAAACTTTGTAAGACTAATACTGTTAAAAATGAAAATTATGAATTTTCATTGCAGGGTCGCAAGAGGTTCAAAATATGTGGAGAGTAATGACACAAAATAAGAAAAAATGGAAAGAGATAGTATATTTGAAAAATATTAACTGGTGGTGCTACAATAGCACACACTTTAGTTATTTATAAATTAATAAAATTAAAAAAAAAATTAGGGTTAAACGAAAATACAACTTGCGGTTTTCCTTCAAAGTTTCCTTGTTCCATCCGTGGAAAAAATGAAAGAAAATCATTTGGAGCTGTTTTGTAAAAATGTGTTTCTTATAAATTGCATTACCTTCAAACAGAAATTACGCAAAAACTGCACGTTTTTAAATAAACAGCTACACGACGTAATTTCAAGATTTGTCTCTGAAGCATATATTTTATTAAAGAAAAAAATGTTTATCTTCAATTTATTAGTTGTTATACAACGCCGAAACTCGAAAATATCAATTTTGGGGAAAATGCTCTTAATGGTTTAGGCGAAAGAGTTGACCAAAGGCAGATGGACGGACGAACGCACGCTCTGACGGGCAGACAGGCGAAAGATTTCCCGTTAATAGTTTTTTTCTGTAATAAAGACACGAAACATATATTTTGGCTACATTTCTAAGAGGAAATAATTTACTACATGTAGGAATATTACGTATCCTCAAGTATACCCAGTACGCAATATCGAGTACTAATTTTTAACTAAAAATGTTTATTCTTTTTGCAAATATTCAACCTGACTCGTCATTTAATTATTTCCATTTGTACTGAGTCTAATTCTCATTATACCTTGCAAACCTAAGTCTCATTTTCGCGTGAAATTGCACGAACGTTCCATCCTAAAGTCCTTCATCTTTCGGGATAACCAGAATCGATTCCCGTCTGCACATCGTCTCGGGTCGTTCACTTGGACGCAACCTTCGAGGCATTGCTTCCACAGGACGCCGCGTGACAACTTTATGGCGCCATTAGCGATATTGGAAGGAACGGCGCGGGCGAGCGGCGCGGTTAACGAGGCCCCGTGATGAGATGCACAGCGTCCGAGGCGCTACCCTCGTTACGTATCTCCCTCCTCCAGAGATCCGAGGACCCGCTGCGTGTGTGTATGTAGATGAGGCGAGTCCGCTGCTGCATGTTTGTATTGAATACGATTTTACAATAATTTATATTACTATAGTAGTTATGTTACGAATGGTAAAAATTACATTTCATTTTGAGTCCAGAAAATGTTGCGACATGAGGCCGATAGGCTGAGCAAAATAAAATAAATTTTACGACGTGTGTCATACACTATTTTTAAACAGTCTTTCTGGCTTTAATTTTATTTTAGTCAAAGTATAAAAATTACTTCATAATACATTAATGTCAAGGTGAATACAAGTAAAGGTTAATAGCAGCAGATACGGTCAGACAAGTATTTTGTTTTCTTTGTTGCATTTAGAGATTTATCTGAACACTTGAGCATCGTCTCACGTTTAGTACTAAAGTTAAAACTTGAACTTTTAGCACGCTATACGGACCCGAAAAGAGCCACTTTTACTCGGGTGTTTCTACCTTACCGGAAAAGCTACTCCCAAATCAGAAGAGAAGTTAAAGTAGCACAAGGAAGCTTGTGACATTATGTACTAACATTAAATACTTTTTTGACGATGTAAAAAAAGCAAATAAAGAAAGAGAAAAGTCATGAAAAAACACTTCTTAGGTACTTGTATATCTAGGTAAAGAATAGTTGGTTGAATTGTGCCCTTCTTATGTTCTGTATCCAAATATTACTTTATAATTTTCTATTGGAATAATCTGTTTGTCACCTCGGAATTAGTATTACCCGCGCACGATTTCTTGAGCCCGCCCTTCACTAGTTGCGAGAGGAGTGGGGAGTTAGGTTATTTTGACAAATAGAAGTTTACGTCGAATTTGAGTTCTTCTCGCTACAAAATAGTTTGTTTTACACGGAAGTGAAAATTTATGATTATGATATATCCTTACAACGTCATTGTTATCATTTATTCTAAATTCAACTAATGTTGGCAAAGGAAGGGGGTAGGTATTCCCGAGCTTAAGAAAACGTGTGAGTATATTATTATACATGACCATGAATGCGGAAGCGTTACTAAGAGATACGAAACTATACTACATTATATTTCTTTGCGTGAAGTACTTGGTTATGATAGCGAGACAGTTGACTTGACAACAGGCTTTTTTAATTGATATTAAAAATGCCCAACTTAAGTTTCATACAGCAATGTGAACAATCGGAATTTTGTATACATTTGTAGAAAAGAGGTATTGTTAAAAAGGAAAAGACACGTTACTGACTAATAATTTCATTTCTTTCTGGATTATCTCAAAACCAGTAGCACTCTCAGCAAACAACGTTTACAAGAGTAAGAAAGCAAAATCAATATTAAAATTCATTGACATTTCATATCCTGAAGCACATTGATAGTCTACTTTGGTTCCAGAAGGTCGATCTACAATGCAATACTTGCCACTAAAACGTATTCGAAATTGAATAGTGTCTCATTAAACGTTTTTGGACGTAGATCTTCATTCATTTTGATCAATAAAGGGGTAACTTCGTAAAACATTGTGTAACGAAAACATGCAATATTAGTGTAGAGAGAAAAAATATCCAAACGGCGCTAGCAGTAACATACGTTTACCATGCAACGCTTTTAATGCACGAATGTAAATTCTGTATTTGGTGTCGTCATGACTGAATACAAGGAAGCTAAGGACTTCAGAACGAGTTTTCAGAATTTAAATGTTGGAAAAGTAGTGTCGGTTAACAGTTGTATGTACATCGAGAAGTTGACAGAAACGACTATCTGGATCTACAGGAGATTTTTTGAGGCTTTCTATCATTTAATTATGCTAAAATTCCAGTCAGTCTCGGAGCAAGAGTGTTGATAAAAATCAGGATGATTGCAAAATAAAAATATGTTTGGTATACCGTTCGTGTGGAGCGAACCAAAGGAAATGTTGTGGCTTCTCTGTGTGACTTGGGAACTGTTTGTTGTTGACAGGGCACAAATTCGTTCGCCCATGCATCAACAGCATCTCAGAAATGTTGAAAGAGGCTAGGGGCAGATGACCAAAACAATAAGAAATTATGAATATATTTCTATAATTTCAGCAGAAATTTAATGGTTTTGAAGACATGAACTGTGGAATGGTGTGATATACAAGATGGCGTTCGATCATCATTAAATGTTTGACAACACGTTGCAGTGAATCTTTTAAATAGTAATTGTTATCACTTTGATAGGAACTGTATTTCCTGATATTGAATAAGTAAATATACGAAATCGCGCTTTTTTCGAAAATAAAAAAATCAAAGTTTATATTGTTTTGTTTCAAGCTGTAAATGTTCGAAGATACGTAAATAATAATTTCAACATATCGTAAATATTTGATGTTAATATATTTTTAATATACAGTGACGAAAATTATTTCTTACTTCATACTTTCAAACTTAGTATGCTATGATAAATAAATAAGATATTGTCAGGTATCAATATTTTAATTCAACATTTCGATCGCGTAGCGATCATCCTGAGAGCTTGCAGCTTCGCTTGAGGATAAAGGCAATAAAAAGGTATCTACTTCACCAACAATCCAATTAATAATTAGTATGCTAGTAGGAACCCTGCAATCATTTCACACTTTGTAAAGTATTGCTATAAAAAACTAATATATTGTATAGGTGTTGTGGTAAGATATCTTTGGCATTTTTAAAATAATTAAAGATGTTGTCATCGCCAACAATGTTTTTTAATTCAATAGCAGCTTTCGATGGCTTAGCCATCATCATCAGTTGTCTGCTAGATGGAAGCCGGGAAGATGGGTAGTCGTTTTGTGGCTTCCGTCTAGCAGACAACTGATGATGATGGCTAAGCCATCGAAAGCTGCTATTGAATTAAAAAACATTGTTGGCAATGACAACATCTTTAATTATTTTAATATATTGTATATTTCAAATACATTCTAACCACCAGTCCTCCTGAACGACGCTTCATATCCAACAGATAAGGCATATCCTACACTACGCCAGAGTAAACATCGTAATGTGGTAAACGATTATTAATAGTTAGAAAGATTAAAAAAACCTGTGCGATTATATTGCATCTAATATTAAGGAGTCAATTTACTTTTACATAGATTTCAGGATTCTGCGCGTGTCATGACAGCTTCCACTCTCGCAGGCATACTTTCAATCAGGTGCTGGAAGGTTTCTTGGGGAATAGCAGCTCATTCTTCACGGTGTGATGAACTGAGGAGAGGTATCGAGTTTTGTCAGTAGAATTCAGAATAAAAAATATTCCTAGATCCATCGCATTATTTAAGTGAAAAAAGTTATTACTGTTTGGCAAGGAATTCACCAGCTCTAGTTCACATCCGGGTATTTACTTCATCGTAAGTGAAGTATTTCATTTTAAGTAGTACATTAATGGTTCGTTCAATGAGTCTCGGTGATAACGTACATTCTCGAAGGGAAAATATGTTATTGCTTACAGAAGAGTTTACGTTTTCTCTCCTTGCCTTCTTTCTTAACATAGCGCTTCCTATAGTAATCCACGAAAACCCTGGTAGTGAAAGTTTTCGTTTCTCAGGTATTCCAAAGTTTTAATCGTTCTTGAAGCCACTCACGCGAATTCCGCCTTAGAGTTTCACCAACAAAATGAGAAATTAAGATTGGTATTTTCAACTGTTTACGCGGCTAGGAAGTGGTCTCAAGATTACGGTTAATTAGAAACTGGTAAACTCACAACGTAAATTTTAGCATAAGACGAGCGCAATTCAACCAACTATTCTTTACCTGGCTATACAAGTACCTAGGAAATGTTTTTCATTGTTTTTCTCTTTTTTCTTTCTTTATTTGCGTTGATTTACATTGTCAAGAAAGTAACTAATGTTGCTAGATAATGGCATGCACTTCCTTGTGCTGCTTCCCTTCCCTTTTGATTTGGGAGTAGCTTTTTCGTTTCCGATTATATTTTCCGTAGAATATACCTATTTTTAATCAATTTAATGCTAAGGTATCTTTATGGATAGCCGTCCAAACGAAACTCATCTTTCATGGTTTTAAGCGAGATCTTTGTATGGGAGAATAATCATATTGTTACACTTTGGCACAAGGCAGAAATATACTACAAAAATAATATTTTTCGTGACTTATGAATTCTTATAGAATAGAGTTTATGTGAGTTCCACAAATAAAGTTGTGCTTACAAGTTTGAAAGATACAATTTCGCGCAAGCGGAAAATTGTGGTATTAGAGAGAGCGCGTTTCGATGCAGCGAGGAGTGCCGTTACCCTCAGAGTGGAGCGAGGAAAGGGCAATATGGCTACTTTGCCGGAACGTGTGAATGCGTCGTATTTGCATACAGATTATTCGTTCAGCGGTTCCCTTTGCTTCCTTCGGGCAATTTAGACTCAACGCAGTGAGGCAACATTCAGAGTGCATTTTCCTCAGGCTGTTGCAAGATTTATGAGTTCGTTTAACGATTGTGCATGTTCATACTCAATTTCTGTATCATAGACGTATTTGGGCCTTTTCAAAAAGAGAGAACATTCAATTTTTTGTCTGAAATTAACGATTCTTCACGCGTATTTGTATACTTATTATGTGGTATTTAATATAGTAGTATTCACATGAAGTATATATTGTTGATGTTATTATTGGAAATATTGAATAAATACTGTAAATACTGTAAATTCCTAGCACACTGTATATACACGTTATACTCATTCTTGAAGAATGATTATTACATTTTATTATTTCCATAAAATCTAATATACAAGAACTATTCACTTTCCAAACCTTCAAATATGACATTCAATTACATCGATATTTTCTCATAATTTACCTGACAGCTTTGAATGGAATGTATTGATATGGGAATTCTGAGAAACAATCTCGCGATTATTTTCTGAAAAATCTTAATTAATTAATCTTAATAATGTATTAATTAATCACAATAATTTTATTCCACCAGTCTATTTCATTCCAAATAAATATATCGAACAACACAGTATTCATTATTACCCCGCGTCATTCTCCGTTCGTTATCCAACGACTAAAACCTTCGCTTCGCAAGAACTTCTTTGAAGGGAATGTCGCGCGAGCATCATATCTCTGGCGAAGCCATCATCCCCTCGAATACGAAACATTCGCCGATTCAATTTTGGCGAAAGTTTACCTCCCGATCGGGAACAACAACCGGAAACTTTCCCCCACGCCTCCTGCAGAAGAATGAAATCTTTTTTCGGATGCATGTAGACTTTCGAGGCTTCGAACGAGATGAGATTTTGCGTCAGCACCGCTGCGACAGAGTATGCTGTGTGCGAACGGCGTGGGAGGGGAGGGGAGGGGAAGGGAAGGAATGGAGGGGAGGGGACGGGGAGAGAAGAGGATGGGGTTGGGTGGGGTGGGGCGGGTAAACACAGCCGCGGGGTGAACTCTTCGCTCGTCTGCCGACGTTTCAACGCGATTTCCTTCGATTCCTTCGGGAACTTGGGTGTCACGAGGCAGTGCTTTTGAACAAGAATGTGGGTGCTAAAAACGTGCGTGTGTGTGAGTGAGTGAGTGAGAGAGGGAGAGAGAGAGAGAGGGAGAGAGGGAGAGAGAGAGAGAGAGAGAGAGTCTGAGATTGATTGGATTGATAATTTCGTGTTTCAAGGAGCTTCAACTGCTAGTCATAAGTCCCGTAAGTGTATAACATGTATATTTTCGTAGCCGTGACTTTCCCTCGATGATTAGTGATATCCGCCGTAGAGCTACCCGACCGTATTTGGCGGGTTTAGCTCGAAGCCCCCCTGTGGACTCCCGACGCCCACGGTAGTACATGTGTGAGAATGTAAGTAAGAGGTGAGAATGAGATAAGGAAGGGAAAGAGAAGATCGTGTGCGGTCCGTGGCCCGTTTATTAGGGCTGATGCTGATCGGATATACCACTAAAAACTGCCGATCGGAGAAGCTCTTCCCCAGAATTCTCCTCCAAGCAGTAATTTAATTCGGAGTAGCGTGGAAAATTCTACCACCGTCGGAACTCCAATTGTAGGACATTCCGGGCAGAGATACTGTACTGACTTTAGTTGGTGCCCTGAGACACCTTTTCCGGTACGAGCGTGAAGAGGAAGTGCTTTTAAACAAGTAGGTAGGTTCTCATTTTAAAGGCATAGACGAGTGAGTTGTTTTTTGCGGTTAAAATGCCATCAGGAACGTTTTAATGGCAATTCAGTTAGATTTTTGCAGTTTAGAGGCCGCAAAGTACGATCTCTAGACCGGAAGATCTAGGTTCCAGACACGAAAATGCTTGGCCGAGACTGTCCACTCATTTACATGATTTGCACTAATCAATCCCAGGAGGAAGCAGGTACAGGAACATCCCGGGCCTTCAAAAAATAGTTTCTTTGACCGCTTCGATGACGTATGCAATGCGTGTGCGGGTGGGAAGATTGTGTCGGGCCACCCCAACTGTCTTTCCGCGGGGCACAGACAAAGACAACGGTCCAGTCTAGTATCCCGGAATGCTTGGCAGTGTATTACGAGTGATAGTGTGTATGTGTGTGAGTGAGAGAGATAGAGAGAGAGAGAGAGAGAGAGAGAAAGAGAGAGAGAGAGAGGGGGAGAGAGAGAGAGAGAGGGACACACAGACAGAAATAGGCAAGAACAAGGAACAAGAAGGAACGGTTGTGCGCGGTCCGTTCTCCTTTCTTCGCCATATGTTGATTGGAGAAATCACGGAAAATTACTCGTCAAAGTTGTCATTCACTAGAATTCCAAAAAGAGTGGCTGAGTTCAACCTAGCTACTTAGTAAGAATCGCAAAGTGTGTGGGAAGGCAAAAGGGAGAGGCTGGGCTGCAACGGGGTGAGTAAACACGCCCACAAGGGGAATGCCTGCCTACCGACAGTCTGACACGATATTCCCTTTGATTCCTTCTGCAGCTTTGGAGTTCGAAAGGCATGCACCTTGAACAAGGACGTAATGATTATATGGTGTGCACGATTAGAGAGCTGTTCTGTGACGATTAGATTCTACGTAAGTAGCGTTAACCCCAATAAGAACTTCTTCCGTTTGCATATGTAGTTGGATGTTCGTAGTTGGTGCTTTCTCATTCACACATTCAAAACCCGATAATGTCTTTGTGAAATTTTTAGAGGCGACTATCCTGATCAGTCAGTTTTGTGTTTTCCTCTCATCATTTACGCGCAGATTACGGATTAGAATCTTAAACAACAGACCTCGGAATTTGACCAAGATGAGATGTTGCTTGAGCACTACTCTACTCCCATTTTTAGTTCTAGACTCCCTGCTGGAGGTGTGGCAACACCGCTGTGCCGACGTGTGCGTCGCAAGGAGCGCGCGAGTAGGGGCGGGTGAGTAAACAGTCGTGAGGTGAACGATCCGTCCCCCGCCCGCCTTTCAACGATGATCTTCGATTTCGTGAGGAACGTAAATCGCTGCTAGCGCGTACTCTAGTGAAGCTTACGTGCGCGTTCGTGGGCAATTGAAACTGTCACTAGAATCAATAGATTTTAATCTGCCCGGATGATCCTTGGGAGACGGCACGCGGTAGATATAATTCTCAACTTTTTCAGTCGTCATTGAGGAACCTTAATTGCTCTGGATTTATTATTATCTGTTTCCGCGCACGTCATCTGCTGTGGTCTCGCCTACTATATATCGTTGCTAATACTTTTTAAGTAGGTTTTATTTGTACCTGGCATTCTTCCTGCAAAGAACGTCACTTTACAATGTTGTGCCACCACATCCAATCTTTATTTTGTTTAATGTTTCCGGGCACGTCAACTGCTATGGACGTCAGTCGCTTATGTTTTATACTTTATATGTTATTGATATACATTAGGGTAGCGAATGTTGCATTCCGGGAGGGGGCGTTTCTTCACACTGGATGGTGATATTCGGCGATGACCTATACGTCGGCTTGCGTGGTTTCCCTCTGCAGGTATTCCTCCCACCGCCGTATCCGCGACTCTTCACACCCGAATAGATTCCCGACATGAGGTACTGTAGTGAATGCAAGTACGCCTTTAAGGGGAGCGATTAGGGCAAGGAATAGGACGAAAAGATGGCGCGCAGTCCGTGGCCACTAGGCTAATCCAATCCGGCATTCGTCCAGTATTGATCGAAGAAAACACGTAAAACTACCAATTAGAGTAGCAGGCCTCTAGAATCCTTCTTGAGTTACACGTTGAATTCGACCTAGCTTGTTTCGAAAATTCGCCGCCTTCGAGATCTGAACCCTATGTATTATTGGTTAGCCACAGCGATAACCACGGTTTTAAGTTAGCCCTTCTATCTGCTTTACTTCTATTTACCTGTGCGAGCAATAAAGGGCTTTTTTTAAAGAAATCTTACTCATGAAATCTCCGCACTTTGTCAGTGAGGGAATTTGAAACATCTGGATTCATTGTCATTGTACACATTCAACAGTTACGATACAAGGTTCTTGTGGCTAGAATGTTTTACAGGAAGTCAAGATTTCAATAAAGATTTAATTTTCAGTAAATCAGATATTAAGATTTACAACAAAAAGAGCAAACATACCACGGGTAGATCGGCACTTCTATAAACAGATCTGATTCATTCTTCCAGAAAATAATACATTTATTTTATTTTGAAATATTTCCTTAAAGAAAAATAAAGGTGAAAAGTTAAACACACACGAAACAGCAGGAACGTACAGAGGCGGGAATGTCTCTTCTCTATGCAGAAGCACTGCAAAAGTGTGAATCCATCAAAATGCATTTTCTGTTGCTCACTTCTCTCTAATGCGTAGTGCTGTGTTTTTAAAAAGAACTACCGTTGTTTTTCAGCGGAATAGAGCGATGGAAAGACAAAAGGGACTCTCAATAACGACTTTTTCTTTTTTATTTCTACAAGAGACGCTCGTCTGTTTTATATAATGCGTTGCCTACTTCCACAGCGAACGTTTTATGGGAAGGAAATGTACTTCAAAAATACATCGAGTTTTTTAGTTCCTCTTCATCTTGTGCGTATTGCATACTTTACTAAATTACTTCTTTTTGCGTTGCTTATTTAGTTCTTCTCAAATCTTTCAGGATGTGTTGAGACATTGAATGAAATGTACACGGAATATTTATTGCTTATGTACTGTGTATAGTCAAGTTCACGATAGTGATATCCTAACAAAACACCTCACAATATCACAGCGTATTTTAAATTTGTAGTGAAAAAACACAATTAACTACTCTTTGTGTTCAGGTTTTTCGGAATGTTGAACTGAATTAATGTCTTATTTTACTTGGGGAGATTCAGGCCATGAGGCCTGCTCTTCCGTCTGACCACGCAAATTTTGCTACTCTCCTTTCACCAACTAGCAGAGAAAAGAGGTATTTCTTGGGCGAGAAACAGGCCATTTTGAATTTATCTTAGAGGCGTCATTTAGGCTTGAGGATATTTTACATGCAAGTAAATCTGCTAACATGGGCCAGCCGACTATACTTCCCCTCCGAAAGAAGCCGTACGAAGGATATTTTTGCCCTTAAAAATCCACGGCTTCGATCGGGTTTGAACTCGCCCACTTGGGTATAGCAGTCTGTTACGATAAATGTTGTCGACCAAGTGTTGACGACTGATTCTTTTCCGAGTGTTTCCTGAATTATCATCAAATAAGTAATTTAAATCATTCATGGTGGTATGCTTTCCTCTTCAAATTACAAAGCTCTTGAACGTATCTGCGTACGCAATCACAGCTACAAGCGTCAATAACAAATGGCATGAGTATATCAAATGTGTAAAGTTGTTGAAATTGGTGGAACACGTTTCACAATTAAAAATTATTTTACGTCAAGATGTCGGTCATTTGCAGCGGTTTTTTGTAGAACAAAACGATTAAAACGTGTTCAAATAGTTGTGTGGGTAAGTGTACATTGCATTTGTGCTAGGTTATATATGAAAGCAAGGTTTCGTTGCTGTTTGTATTATTAACAAGAAACATACTTCCAAGCATATTAACCCATTATGTGGTGAATTTGTACTTTTTTCGCTCAATACAAGAGTACAACATATGGATAAATTGACAATTTTTTTTAAATTCTAGAATTTTGCCTTCACATATACGACATGAATTATATCGTAGATGAAAAGGTGCTTAGAGTTCATTTAGTTGCATAAATACATACTTTTGTTACCAAGTCATTCTTTGGGGTTTGTATGTTATTGTCTGCTTATAACAATATTATATTACGATATTATTAATATTTCATTACAATATTAATAATGTTTTATTACATTATTATTAATATTTGTTTATTATTCTAAGAATAAATATTTTCAAGAATATTAATTGATTAGCCGTTCCACCTCTATCACCTTGACAACACAAGAGCATCAAATGTGAAAAACATTGTGCTTGACTTTGAGCTAAGCTCTGCAGGCGCGCACATGACATACGGCCACTCCACGCAGCAGTTGAGTGAGCGGTGTGCGGCGGGCTCTCGCTTTGCGAGCGGGGGGGGGGGCGTGGGCGGCGAGACGTCTCCTTTAAGTGGTGTTCTTACGGCGCCGGAGCTCTCCCCCGGGCGGGCGCTGTCATGCTAAATCGCCGGTACAACTTCCTCACGCCCCCCCCCCACCCCACCACCCACCCGTTGCGTGAGACGAACTCTGTCGGGGAAGCAAGGCATGCCTAGCAGCGGGCGCGTTTAGTTGATTTGTGGGTTAATTTGTTTATTGGGTTGGTTCCTCCCATTTGAGGGTCGTGTGTGGAAACGTGGGGTGGGGGTGAGTGAGTGATGAGTATTCATCCTGAGCGCGTCGGCTACTGAGGTCATTTGTTCTGTAAGTGTGGTGCGTGTCATCTCTCGCTGAATGGCGGGGTTCCTCCTTTGATGGAACTATAAGCTGGCACGTCGTGTCTGTCGGCTCCAGGTTGCCAAAGCGAAGTATATTTTCTAAGCTTGCACCAACCCGAAGCTCCCAATTGGTCTCCCGACATGTGTGAGAGTGTAGTGGTTGCAAGTATGTTAAGGGGAGAGGATAGAACATAATAGAGGAAGGGAAGATCGCGAGTGGTCCGTGGTCTGTTTGTTAGGGTACTGCTCCGGCATTCGCCTGGTATTGATCGAGAAACGCCAAAACTTAATTATAACAATTTAGATTTCGGTAAGGGGCAACAGGTGCAGCGCACAGCGAATCGCCGGGTTGCCTAATCTGACGTCACAAGAAGGCGTAGCAGCCTTGATTGGGAAGCCTTACAATAAGTTCTTCGAAGAGTCGTTTATTACAATAAAATAACGTTTCGAACAAACTCTTCTATTTATTTGTAAAATATTTGTGTATTTTTTTTAGTTTTAACGCATTAATAAAATTTTAGAAATATTTTTGAATCGGTGTGTGTATTCAAAAAAATCTTTAATCTACACTAGTAAACGAAATTGTTTCACTGTTGCTAATAAAGAAACCACAAGGACTATTAACACTTAGCTTTATAAAATGTATATTACATGAATACTACTCAAATATAACTTCGTGTGTTTTCAAAAGTCTCAGTAATGAATTATGACGGCTAGATTAGGTCGTCATTAAAAATTGTTTGGAAAAATTCAACATGATATTTTTGTATGCCTATAAATTTCAGGATGATCGCTATCCATTGCCGTATTTTCCTTGACAAGGTGCTCCAGAACGCAGTCGAGAGCTTTAACTCGGATGCCAGTGGAGGTCTAATTCGGTGAAAGCTGAGGTGTGGGCCCCTTTTATGGCCTGGGCGTGGCCTTTGTAGTGCTGTGACAAATGCTTTCAGCAGTAGCTTATCTCCTGCGTGCAAATGGCCGCGTACGAGTAGCATCCGTAATTTGTAGTAGAACATTTGATCACCAATGTTCACCAAATATCACCAAATCACCAGATCACCAAATACCATTTGTAAATCACATTAACGCAAGTTCAGCTCTATACTGGAGTTGGTTCCTTTTGTATTGGACTCGCATGGTGTTAGAAAATTGAAATCAACTAAAGAAGAAAAATTGAGCTATTTTTAGGTTTTTATCTTCTGTTACAGATTGTCAACCGACAGGTGAAGTAGTATACGTAAGAATCTGTGATGTGTGCCGTATGCGTTCTTTATGTATGTGTATGCGTGGGTAGGACACACGTGCAGGTCCCGGGTACAGCCTCCAGCATAGCAGGACATGTTCATCGTCTATTCAGGTTTGCCGTAAGGTTTACCGGGCTTCCTTTTAAAAATTAGAACTTATGTTGACTACCTTTATTATATAGAGAAAATATTAGCTAAGGTATCCACCTAAAGCATGGCACATCCCCCACTATCTCCCCTCTTCTGAAAACGTTATAGAACCTAGTGAGGCATTTTACAACAATCGTACGAAGATACGTGGAATTGGTTGTTTGTGGAAATCTAAAAATTAGTATTCCTAACTACCTTACCGGCTTAACAATGTGCATCCCTGTGGATACACAGGGCAATGTACGAAAGGTAAAAAAAAATATTTTTGATGTACTCGCCTAATTGCCTCTTTGGAAAAGTCATTTGCGAAGGTTAAGCATTATCTAACCCTAAATCTTTAAATACAATCATTCAAAATTGTATTTGAAGCTGGAATATGGTGCATTTGTTATTCATAATAATGCCACATCTCCGAAAAGAAATTTGTAAGTTATCATTATTTTAAAATTATCACGAAGATCTATGTTGACCATTCGAAGAGTCAAGAAACACTGCCTCTTACAACAATTTATTCCCCAATATGTTGAAATTGTCTTTCCGCCCAAATGGAAATGCATGAAGTTCAACATCTGTGACTTAAAATCCTAAGCATACTATAGAGACTATAAAATTTGCTCGAAATATTATAAAACAGTGAGTGTCATGCAGTCCAAATTTTACGTCGCGCGTTACTTTCGCCGATTTCTGAGCGTCAAAGATTCGGTGCCCTATCGTAACGTCAAAACATAAGCTCGTTTCAATAAATTTCTGTGTTAATTTTTCTTTCTGAAGAAATATATTCATTTCTTTTGTAAAAACTAAACAATCTACCGCCCCGGAGGTGTTTTTATGATTCAGTAATTCACATTTTTGTATTGAAAAATGTTTTCAAACCAACTTTTGAGTTCTTATTGGGGTTCAACCATTCTCAATACTCAAGGAGTTTGAAAGATAAAATGTGCTCAGAATTGTCTTAAGATCTTATTTTTGAAGTTTCAACATTTCCTCCCCGGACTCCCTGTATATATAATTCCAATATGTAAATTACATTGCATTTACATTCCAATTTGTAATATAATACATATTTGAACTGAAGTGAAAATGAAGTTAAATTTTCCAAACATTTGCCAACAGCACATTGTGTGGGGTTACCATGCAATTGTGATATTTAATTATTTCCCATTAATTGGTTGGTTGTATGAATTCCAACAAATGTTCTTTTTTATTTACGGTCACGATTTTGTTTCGGTTTCTATTATGGGTTTCCACTCATTTAACAAAAAGCAACGAATACATGTTCCGTATTCTGTAAATGTGGGGAAGCCGTTTTCATTAATATTGTAACATTATAAGTATCCAATGAATTAACGATTTTTTCCAACATATCTAAATTGTTGACAACGCGGTATTAAACATGACTTACAACAGACGTAATCGTAAAAATAATTCTGGCATTGAAGTTTAATTAATATGTTTAAAATATTGTTGTAAATGTGTTATATTTTTATTCAAAGAATAATATTTATTTAGGGAAATATTAAATATTTTTTTATAATTTTTGATTTCTCCAATCTGCTTACTACACAATTACTCATAATTTGTAAAATGACGGGATTACGTTTGTCAACAGCAAATTCAACCTTTATTTGAAGCCTTTTACGTGATTGTATGTTTAAGCATATGATATAATATGCTTGTGTATGTATCTTGTATTTGTTTATTAAATATTATTGGAAAACGCTGGCTTTATTCAAACAATTATTTATCACAATTTATTATTAAAAGAGGAAGAGGAATGTATGCTACCTATAGTGCAAAACTGAAGTAATTTAGTACACACCCTCGTCCTCGAGTTCTTATAATCACGTGCGCTTTCAAACTCGAGTTTAAGATTAGAGGAAAATAAGAGTAGTGTTTTTAAACCTGTGTACAAAATGAGCTTTCGCTTGCTCAGGTACTCATCTGCTAAAACTTACATTGATAGGAATAATACCATAAAATATAACAATTTAAAAATAGCCCCAGTTACACCCAGCACAATATTACACCTTTCAGCGAAAGTAATCCAACCCCGAGACACATCCGCCCATACAGATAGACAGACATTGTAAAATTAATATCATTTTTTATATTATGAATCCATATCACCTTATACAAAGGAAAGTTTTAAAAACACTGGAAAATTAACTTATATTTCACACATTTAATTTGCATTTTAACACAAATAATTTTACAATGAATATTTATTTTCAATTTAAGTTGTACAACCTAGTAGTGTTTGTCCCCAAAATTCAAGTGTATTTCTTATTCACGAGTCAACGCCCAGACTTTTCATGTGAAGGATTCAAAATTATCAAATAATACATTTAGTAGACATTTTACATTTTAGGTTAATAAAATTAGGCCCTGAAAAATTGTTAGTTTGTTTGTATATTATAATTGGTTTTAGGGGAGTGGGTTTAAGGCTGGTAGAAATGACAGCCTGAGATATCTTAATACATACCTTCCGATGTATGACTTTCTTTAAGTAAATATGAAAGTATTTACATGTTTTCTGAGTGTTTTATCATTGCATTCAACCTTCCTATGATAAATATATTCACAATCGTTTCATCATGTTTTTGAAATACATCATACCATAAAAACTTCATTGATATCAGGTACTTCAGTAAATATTTTTATGTATTACTGTTTCGTAAATATTTACTTCAAAACAAAGCTTCGAACGTCTTTCTAATTACTAGTATGAAGTATCTATTATTGGCACAAACCAGCAAATAATTCACAAGAGGAGTTGAATTAAGAGAGTGAATTAATAACTCAAAATTCTCAATAAATCAATTCTACAATATTGGCCAACATCAAGTAATTTAAGCAAAGGTTTTTTTTAATCTGGAAAAGCATTTGGATTGTTTCATAGAATTCTTGTGTTCTAGTATTGCTCATCATACCGCTGATGATATCATCTTGCAAACAGCTCCTTTTTATTCGTTGACGTACAAGACTCGCCGATTTTGATCACGGTTATATATAATTCATTGTATTAGTAATTACAATAATTTTCAGAAGAAATGTACAACTTCAAGTAAACTGCTTAATTGATGAAAAAACTCTTCCTCCCCATCTTTCTCCTTCTTTCAATGACACACACACTCCCACACACTATCGGGAGCTTAGATCTTGTCCCAGCTGCAGGAGTGTCCTGCTAGTGGGAGACACCTAGTTGGGGAAAACCAGGTTAGACGTCGTGTAGGTCGTCGCCTGATCTCACCAACGCGCGGGAAAAGATTACCACCTCAAGAATAAGCATGCACTACACTACCACATACGCCAGGAGACCGGCTGGGAGCTTAGAGCTTATCCCATCTGGAATGGTACACCACTGGTGGGACCTGGTTGAGGAAAAGTCCGCTAGACCCTATGTCGGCGCTTGATCTCGACATCGATAGATGAAAGATCACTCCTACCACCCGAACGAAACGTATGCACTACACTTACGGTACTGCTGACCTTAGCAGTTGGTGCACAATCAGTTTTTCGGGTTCTCGAACCACGTGTCTGACCATCACTCGTCCGTCGGCCTTAAGAGCAACGCTGGCCCGCGCCGCCCACTCAGGCGCGAAATTAGCCCAGCCAGCATTGACCCTTCGGTTGAAGCCCCTGCCACCGCCCACTCCTCCTGGGCGATCGGGGAGGCCTGCGGCGGGCGACAGTCGCCGCGCACCACTTCATTGGAGTAGGCCGCGCCCGAGTGGGATCATTCAAATTTCAGCCCGCAAACACGCTGAATAAATCCATGCCAATCGACTAAATTTGGTTACCGGCGCGCGCGGGTGGTGTTTGGCTACACCCGCGCGGGGAGTCTGTGACGTAATGTATATTAACACTTGCGATGTGTAGGCGGGTGTTTTCCTCGGTGACGCTGTCAACAGTGCTGAAGTAGCTATTGACCGATCGGAATATTCTGGGCCTGTTTCTGATTTGGAGCAAACGTTTTAGTGCGGAAATGGATTTCTTACGTGAGACTTTTCGGGATGGGAAAGGGATGTTTAAAGGAAGTGGTTGTTGGGGCTGTTGAGGAAAGAGCCTGTAAGGGGATCTTGTACAGATAGAAAGAAAAACAAAAACAAGGAGTAGGATAGAGAGGGAGAGAGTCCTCCTTGCCGAAATCATTGAATATTCTTACTAGACGAACTGTCAGAGAAAGATTTTCAAAGTACGAGACTCTTTATTAATGAATGTCTTATTTTCGTAAAACATTTTAAAACATGGATTGAATATTTTTATTCACTAAAAAAGGCTGAAATGCATGGTCTCATGTACAGACAAGAAAGAGTGTGAAAAAGGTTTTCTAATATTTTTCAAGAGATCGCCTAAAGCGTAAAGAAATTGAAACTGCACAATTTCATGCACTTAATCCATAAATCATGTACTGTCGCACGAATGCCCATAATGTAGATTGTGAACTAGTAACTTATCTCTAAATCACTGCATTTAAAGAAAACAACGAAATGTTTGTCATCCTTCAAAAGATTGGACCCTGGAATATGAAATATTACAGTTTAGTATCATTTCTGCTGTGAAAGCACTGTGTTCTCGTTTTCTGCTATTTGAGACTAATATTTGATAATAACGAAAATAAATAAACTTAATCCTTACCAATGTATCTCAATTCATTGCAAACTATATATTCAGTACGCAAAAAGATGAAATATTATATTAAATAACAAACATGATGGAGTTAAAAGAATTTTTACGTATAATTCAACGAGTACAAATTGCAAATTTTCTAAATAGATACATTTTCAAATGTTTAAATATATTTATGAAAACATAATCGAATAACGTAATTCACCTGTCTGCTGCCAAATTGTAGCTCTTTACCGGTGTGTTGTGTAGGGCTACTGTACGAAATCACAAGCAGTGTAACCGAAAATATCAGTCAAATAACACATCGAGAAAGCACTAAGGTTAAGCATAATTATCCTGCAGAAGATTTATGTCATAGAAAACACAATATAAATGTGACATTGTTTTCTAAAACTGATTCACCCATCCTTGCAAAATAACAATTAATTACATGAGCACACACAAAACAAGTTGTCAGATCCAATGATTTAACACATGTTTCTCTTTGTATTTCGACGCACTGACTTCTAATCTGAAGCCAGAATTGTGCCACCACCTTCCACTTTTTTTAAAACCACAAAAAATCGTCAAATAGTGTATTTTTGTTTTCGGGAACTGTTTCAGACCAAAAGACTTGACACTTGTTTATCAGTGGATATCAATGCGGTGAATCCGAATCTGAAGACAGAAGTTCGCCACCGCCCTCCAGTTTTGTTTAATCGCGAAAAACCACCGTAAAATTGCAGAATGTAAATTTCAGTTGTTGTTTGCGATTAAAAAAAACTGGAGGGTCGTGGCGCAATTCTGGCTTCCGTTTCGCATGCAGGGCGTTGTCATACATATAAAGAAGTGTGTGAAGTCTGTGGCTAAAGTCTGATATCTTTAATTTTTTTGTGTGCCTGTGTTATTGACACGCAAACATTATATTTTGTTGTGCATTTAGGTGCTATTGACAATTTCCTAACTTTCACAATTTTTACAAAGTGTAAATAGACACATGAACAATGGCGACCGAAACGTCGGCACCTTCGCCATAGACGCGGCGTCAACCGGACAGCCTAGTGAACAAATGAACAAACTGTAGTTTCAAAGGATGCGAGCATTCTTTGGTGATGAGTTCCTCAACCACCCTGCCCTAAGTCCAGCTTCTCCCGCCCCGTAGAGCGGGGCAATTTTGCAAGCCGCTCGCCTTCTAACTCATGAGTTACTAAATTATATTACCTAAAAATTAAGAAATAGTTGGTTCTATTAGTAATATGAAAATGCCCTATCCCCAACGTTTTGCTTTAACATTTTTCGACCATGGACTTCAATAAAACATTTCTGATATTTATTAAGATAATTGGTTGTTGGAAAAACAGAAGACAATGCCTTGTATCATTCTCTGTCGAGTAATTAGATAATTCACTATCATTAATTCAAGCTTGTCTGTTTGAATTAAGTAAATAAATTAATTATTTAATTAAATTATTATTTATATTAGTATTAGATCTTAAATAATAATAATTATTATTATAATGTTCAAAGTAGTGTCAAGAAATCAAGAAATAAACTTGCGAAAATAAACTCATACTTAATAAACTCATACTTCCAAAAAAATGTGTGCGAAAAACACTTTAACTGGAATGAATAATTCACTGTTATACAATTCTTTGCACAGAATGATCCCAAATTCAGTCTCAGCAAATGGCATTATTTTTATTACTCAAAATTATATTTATTTTTTTTAGGGTTTGTAGACTGTGCTTACAAGTGGTAAATTGAACGCCTGTTTGCGCACAGTTAACTGTATGATTTTCTGGCCTGAACAAAAGCTTACACCAATAAATAAAATAAATAACGAAAACCGAATCCCTTAAAACAGTACATGCTCTGAATCTGTGATGTGTTCAGTGCCAGGGGAACGATTCAGTCGAACTGTTAAGATGCAGACAAACATTTCAATCGACTGAATAAACATCACCATATGAACATTAAAAAAAAGATACTAAATAAATAGTAGAATCTAAAAAATAACGTTATTTTATTACTACAAAGGAAAAAGAAATGAAGATACCATGTATATTGGTGAGTTGCCGCGAGGCGTTGAAGTATTCATGTTTTGAATATTTCACTGAGAACCATAGGGAGAACTAAAGAGCTTTTCCTCAATCGCGTGTGAACTCTTTGCGATGCCGTTTTGCGCGTGTAGCTTGGTATATCAGGAGAAGCCAGTGTTTTGCCTCCGCAGAGGCACTTTCCCCTGTTCCTCATCCCCTGCACTTGCTCATGCTACTGGGAGCGGAGCGCGGGTGACGGAGTGCCGCATGGCGTTAGAGTGTAAATGAGAATGCATGCCTCAGGTGAGACTAATAGACGCAGGGGGAGGAGAACATAATAATATATATTATAATAATTATAGAAAGCTATCCGTGAAAGACTCTTAAATGCCATATTACGTACCCGTATAGGCGATCATCTCCAACAAAATAACAACGCAGAAAGGACAAGAGGGGTATAGTAATAAATTCAGCCATTGCGAATTAAAGATCCTTGATGTACGCTACAATTTTCCTTCAGAATCTAGTTGTCTCCTCGCAGAAGCACGCAAGTGAATGCGTTTTGCAGAAGCTCTCAGAGCGCTAGTGGAGAATGTGAGTGGATGTGCAGTGCCTTCTGTGGCGTTTCTCTGAATAAAGAAAGACCAAAAAAATTTTAGGCAATGGTGAGGTGTCATGAGGTACCATGAGTTTTGCGGAATAGCGAAGAGCACATTTTACCTCATTTTTTTATACTTGTACTATTTCTTTTCATTTTATTTTTATTTGTATTATATACCTGTTTTTCTACATTTCATGTATTTGTACATTTAATTTTTGTACTTATTATTTTTGCTATAATCTGTCCAGGAACTCGTATGCTCAATTGGAATGTTGTTGTTGTTGTTGTTATTTATGCATTATTATTAAATTACCATTTACTATTATTAAATATTATATTAATAATATTAGCTTTCCATTCAGCTTGTTCGAGTACGCCTTGAAGAGGGCACCACAATCCCTGCCTTCTACATACTCGTATAACAACGATGCCAATTGACTATTCGCCTCTTTGTTTCTGTCGCGAGAAGATTTTTTCTGTTATGTTCTTTAATGTGGAGATGAAGATGAGAACGAGGGCTGGCAGATGGGGACGGTGGTCTGGTGCGAGGAAGTCGCTGAGATGGCCAATAGGCGAAGGTGAGGGATTGGCAGACGGTAGGCATCGATAGCGGTGTTTTGTAATGCGGAGAGGGCCGGAGCGTGAGTCCGAGGCAGTGTTCAGTGCAGGGTCGGGGGAAGACGAAGCAGGCGAGGAGAAATGAGAGGCTCTTGAGAAGGCGAGGAGTGGCCCAGACCTTATGCTCCAATAAAAAACAAAAAAAAAGCAGGGCACTTGAAGTCACGAGCTAGATAGTAGCGAGGACATTACCATCCAATCGGGAGCTCCGATACAAACTAACGTTTTAAACGAAGCTTGCGATTGGGATGGACAGATTGTCCCCTTCTCCGCCAGCACTGACCTTGATCCCCACTGTGTGTACAATCGACATCTCTATCTCTCTCTCCAGCTATTCTGATCTGTCTTTCTCTGCGCCCCTTTGTGGACGCCTTCAGGAAAACTGCACCTTTGTCTTAAGAGTCGCTGAGAATAATAGTGCAACTTTATTTTATTTGATATTACTTTAATTATTATTTATATTGCACATTTCCTCTTCACCGTGTGATCGACTTACGTCGTTGGCTGATACTCCCACGTTTTTGTCCATTGTTTGTAGTTTGGAGACATTTCATCCCCGATTACAACGCCAGGCCAGCTTTTGAATGGAAAATTTTTTTTTTTAAAAATAATAGTTTAAGAAGTCTCACAATATTTATAAATTCTTTCATTTTCCTTATGAAATTTAGGAAAATTCACTACCTTTTTAGCTTTTTAGGTTTCCTCAGTTTTTTGGATGAGAATTTCGAAAAACTTTGTAAGAACCTTTGTAGTTATGTTGTTTTCATTGCCAAAATATTGTTTAAAAAGCGCCTAATTTTATGTTATTTCCAATATTAGCAAAACGTTAAGAAAATGGAAAGCGGCATAGTCGGATATATAATATACTACCCTTGTTAACATTGGAAAAGAAAAGACATTTTCTTGAAAAAATATTACATCGCTTCATTTAGATGATATATGCTTATTAGCCCTATTTAACATTTGTTGTCATATCATTCTGGGTATCTAATATTGTGACTCATATTCGAGAAAAATTACTTGGTACTTTCCATGTCTCAAAATTTTAAGTAAGTTGAAGAAAGAAGCGTATTACCCCAAATGGCATTACTATTTATAATTTGTTGCTTTCCAAACATTCTCTTTAATTAAACTCATTAAAACTGGGTATTATTCGATTGGGCGGAATCAGGCACTTTTACAATGCAGAATTATATGACGTAGAATATGCATCGTTCGTAAAGAATGGTGTAGGGGAAAGTTGCTCTTTGGGGTTCGAACTTAAAGTCATTGTCTGACAATGTTTCTGAACGGAGAATGTATCTTTTATTCTTCTTTTTTGTTGCGTTTTTATTGCTTTAACGCTTATATGTATTTGGATGTTAATATTATCATTGTATGATTGATAAACAAATATAATTTACCAATAATGACAATATGTTTTATCTAATATATTAAATTAAAATTGCACAATTGTAATTTCTGCAGAGCGTATATTTTGGTAAAAAATTTCAAACTATTAATTGTGCTATAGTAATGTCGTATATTGATTATTAGTTGCAATTGTATAATTGAGTATATAAAAGTTATCCATACAGTTTTTCTTGGACTTCTGAAATCCATTATTCCTTCATAACATCCAATATTTTTAACATTAACTTTTGCAGGAGCAAAAATAAATGTATTTTCTCTCTCCCCAACCAAGAAATTTAAAAAGAAACTATTGAAATTATGTTGGATGAAATAGGCACGCCTTACAAATCAACAATCATTAAATAGATAATTATCTTCTCTAATCTTGTTCTGCATTACCTCTGTTGGCAGTCATAAGTGATAACGGCGTTCAGAAAAAAAGTGGCTTATTCATAAAATTGTAAAATGTATTTCTATTTTATTTCAATGTCATCTTGAAAAGAGATCTCTATTTTGTTCTCACATTCGTAATTCTTTAAACCACATTGCCACCACTTTAATCATCTCTTGATCCTTCTGTATATGCCCTATAGTACCGCAGCGATCTTTCGTCCCGCCAATCGTTTCGTGCGTTTGGTGTGAAAGAGATTGCTATTATAAAAAAAACAACGACGAAGTACTCCGTCGCGTTTGCTCTCGTTTACCATTTTCCAAGAACTACAATCATGAGATCTGCGCTTCTCGGAACGCTGTTAGTTTTTCTTTCACGCACGACTTCACTAATTGCTGCTTGCAACTCCTCCTCCCCTCCCTCCTCCCCCGTCCTCCTCCTCCTCCTCCTCCTCCTCCTCCCCCTCCCTCCTCCTCTTTCGCAGAGGCCGCACCCCGAACGGCATAGCCCTCGTTCCAAAGGCCAACGGCGGAAACGCACCCTCGCCACACCCCCGCTCCAGTACGACCGACGCGCCGACGTTCTATATAATTCGAAGAAAAAGTGCCATAAACATGGGGACACTGCTTTTAAAGTTATATGAGGCGAGTGAGCGAAGCGCGAAAACCAATAATTCCGGGAACGTTCATTTCCTTTTTGGAACTCAAATTTAATAGATTCTCGCCCCGCCCCCCTTCTCTCCCCCGCCACGCCGCCCGCCACGCCACTGCAGCCGCTTCGTCGCGCTCGCTCGAAAGGGAGTGTCGAGGACGAGGAGGAGGCCCGGAGGAAAGGAGGAGCGGGTGATAGGAGCAAAGTCGATTACGCCGCGGCTTCAGTTTGAGATTGGCGGGAAAAGTGTGGTTGGGTGGGGTGGTGGGGTGGGGTGGCGGGGCGGGAACGCTCTGTGAAGTCAGTCTTCGCCGGCGGCCAGCGTTGTCGTGCAAGCAAAGGCAGGATAATCGCGGCGGAGGCGGGGGATAGGGCGAGATATCTTCCGCGAAGGAGTGAAGGCAGGAGAGGGAGGATTGTGGTAATGTGGAAAATGGTCGAGGTCGAGGAGTTGTTTCAGAACGAAGAATCGATGTTTGAAGTAAGACGAATGTAAACTCGAAATGTTTGATGGTGGAACGGTAAGCATAACTGAGTAAGTTTAAAGTGTCGAATTTGATATAGATTGCACCACAGGAAGAGCAGAAAAAAGAAACACTTTTTACAATGTGTAGGCAGACGGAGGAATTGAACTTGGTAAAAGAAACAATAGGAGCGTACAGAGCTGGCTTTGGGAATTAAAATGAAACGATTAACAAGAGTTTCATTATACATATTCATGCCACCTTGCACATAAATCCTCCGACGCAGTGTAGTAAAGAGGTGGAAATGTTAAACAGGCATCTGTCAGCCGGTAATACGTAGTCCAATGCCAAAATCTGGAAATCTACTTTAGCTTTAAGTAAGTGGTTGATTATGGCAACATAGCGTGGGTCAGGGGATAAGCAAGGACCTAGACAAAATTACGTTGACAAAAAGAGATAGAAGCGGCCAGAGATGCGATAAACGATAGGTTCCGGTTGTGATGTATGAAAATGACCATGGAATTTAGGATTGTGACAGGATGAAGTGATAATGAAGTGCAGTAAGAAAAGCGATGAAGTTAAGGCAGGTTGATGGTAGAAAGAAAACGAAGAAACAAGGAAAAGAAAGGAGCAAGTAAAGACCGCCGATGTACCCTAACCTAGCGGAGGAAGAAACGCGAGTTAAAAACTGCCCAGAGGGCGAGAGCAGAAGCGAGTCGGGCTCCAGGTACTCCGGCGGAGTGCTCGGCGCTTAAGGCAAAATCTCAGCCGTTTTCCCCGAGACAGGAAATCAAGCAGGAAGCAGTCCGCGAGGCCAAGAGCGTAGCTAAGCCGGGAGCCGAGATGGAAACACATCTGATTCAAAGCGAGAGCCCGAGGGCTGGCGTGCGGGGCCGGGGTGCTAAGTGGCAAGCGCCCGTCGGTCGGGCAACTTGGCACGATTCAGCGTCGCGGAGGGAGAGCGTGGAGGGCGGGGGGGGCGATGTGCCCAAGCTGCGTATTGCGTTTAGGGCGGACGACGGGCGACAACTTTCGCCGCACGGGACGGGGCGCTGCAGGAAAGCCGTCGAAAATTGGGGAAATGACAAAAGAAAATTGATTGCACCGAAGGCTTGCGACTTTCGCAGAAGAATATTGAAAAGGACGGAGATAAACCGACGCGAAACGAAAATTGGTAAAAAAAGACATGGGAATAGAAAAAATGGGTGCGGGGTGAATGTCGTTCAACATAAACTGATGAGGCGGGTTGCGAGATTGTACCAGGAATGAACTGACTTCGTAAGGCGTGTATTGCAGTTGTTTGGTAAGATATGAGTGCCGCGATAAACTAAAATTGCCTTCAGTTTTGTGAAGTAATTTTGACATTTAATTACGAATTATTAAATTATTGTTATTTTATCTAATCAGATGAGCCGCAATGGAAAATTTGTAAACACACATGCTAAATAGGTTCATTTCTAATCATCTGAATTTGATTCTCATGTACAATTCTTCTTTTTCGCAAGGATAAAAGACTGAAACATTATTGTTAATGCCATAGTCATCGTTTATTAGTCTAGACCTATTAAAAATATACGGAAGAGGACTGTTCCAGTAAATATCATAGTTATATTTTTTGCAAAACGCAAGTTGTCAGCGATTTGAATAGATCGGTTGTAATTGTCGATCTTTACAAAAGACAAAGAGAATCAAAATTGGAGCACCTACCATTTGCAAGAAGGAAAATTTAAACTTAATTTTGTGGTAAGATTATAGTAGCTTTGTTATGTGTTTTCATGTTTTTTACACTTTCAGTTAACTCACCTTTCGTCAACCGAAAGCTGACAACGTAATGCAGTATAGAAACGGCAACCTTCCATCTCTACCTTTGAAAAGAAATAAAAAGCAAATAATTATTTTGTACTGTTCGCCCTCTACTTCGACAGTAAATGCAACATGATATGTAAACAATTATGCATTTATGACATTCTCCACCATACGTACAAAACGCAAGTGCTTGTAAATATTTTAATCTGTTTAGAGCTTCGCTTAAAAGAGGAAAATACTAAGAGGTTATTTTCAAGTATGTATGAATATAAAAATATTTATTATCATCGTTATTACAAGCAAGGATAGATAATGCATATTTTGTTGGAAGATCATTTCAAAAAACACACCGATCGATGCATAAAGAATGCTTTAATATTACATATTGGAGACACACAGTTATTTTCTACAAATAAATTCACATACTTACACATGCTTTTATATTAAAAAAGCTACAAATATGTTTTTGCAGGACAGTTTTCTCACCATTATAGTTCCGTAACCTGGGTAAATTAATAGAAATAAAATTGTTAGTAATATCAAAAAGATTTTACACCTCTTGTGTTTACTTAACTCATGCTGTCTTTTCAATGCATGAATCTTATTTTATTTATGATGATTGAGATCCCTCGAAACATATTCTGTAATGTTCTAATGTTGAATTATTATTTTATATGCCACACTACAATTTCTAGAATATAATTTTCGTTCTTTCTTTCCGGCAATAAGAAGTTTCCACAATATTTGGAAGGTTCATATTCGACGAATAGAATGTTTTACTACTCCAATTGCCATAGAAACTGCGCTTTATTGAAGGAACGTCACCACGTCTAGAAACCGGTAAAAAAAGCTTAAAACATTGGTTAATGCATAAAAACAAAATACTAAATAAATGTTTTTATTTGTAAAAAGTATATATTTAATATTTGTTGAAGGACTTCATTGTCGGAAAATTTTTGTTAGCAACAAAGTTCAAAAGACGACACTATCAGACCTGACGGTATTTGTACAACTGGATTGAAGTTTCACTTTAGATCTCTATTGTATACTGAAGCCGCCATCACCTCAGGTCGCATAGCATGTTCATGACTTTTATTGGCAACGGATTCATATTTGACATGAAAATAGACGAAATTACAAGTGTTTAAAAGTGATTGATGCTGCACATATCTATGAAAAGGAAGATAGTATTGATTTGCAGAATTTCTTGAATTTACATAGACTCGTACTACTTATACCTCAACCGACATCTTCATTCAAAAGATAGAGCATGTCTAGTCGTATCATGCACTCACTCCAAACCATGTGGGGTTCCTTGGGTTACAATCTCTCAATAACACAGTTTCTATGTATTGAATTGGAAATTTGTTTCGAAAAAATGTATTTCTTTTCGTTGCTTAACTATGTACAGTTGTCTGCCGACAATGTGCCACAAATTTCTTCCCTAAGATTATCGCTACAACTCGCCCATCAGTCAAGAATGTGAAACAAGAATAAAGAGGAGAGGAAAAGATCAGATAATAAAGACGGTGCCGAAGAAAAAGAAAGAAGAATGAATGACTTAAGGAGGCATTGATTTACAGTGCAGTTGAAAGGAGTGCAAAAGAGGTGGGAGATAGAGACAAATATGGGAAGCAAGTGTACCGAAGGAGCAGGACAGAGAGAGAGAGAGAGAGAGAGAGAGGAGAGAGAGAGAGAGAAGTGAGAGGAGAGAGAGTGCGTGCTAAAAATTGAATAAAAAGCGTTAAAGAAGGAAATTGATATATAGAAAGCAGGGAAAGAATAAAATCTCAAATGCTTAATCAAATTTATTTTTGTTGTTTTTTTGCTCGTACACCTTGAGTCTGCTTTCATTTTACCCCAAAAACGCTTTTTATTAACTAGGGAAATTCCCGTTTATTAAAGAATTATTTAGATACCACATTCATGTCGCCTTCGATGTATACAGCTTCATTCAACCTGAACAAAAGCACACAAGAAGACTGACTCAAAAAGGACACAGAATTCGCAAATCCTATAAACCGGTGCGGCATCGAGATGAAAACCATTATTCAATGAGGACTGAAAAAAAACTCTTTTCAAAACTCATGGGACTTTACAGCTGCGACAATACATCCGTGCACTGACATCGTCAAACACAAAACCTCAATGCCATTCTAATGAGTTGCGAGTTCGAATGAGCGAATTTCGATATGGGAAGCAAAACTGACCTATGTATATAATAATGTTATGAGTTCATAATGAGGATGCTACGTGATCGAGTATGCAAAAGACCTTAGCCACATTACTGCCGAGCCACCAATAATTTTAGATTGTCTATTTTACGTTCTGAGGTCATGTAAAATAATGACCATGCACGACCCATATAACGGACCCATTCAATTTATAATTCATTTCATTTTCAAACATTATTATATAATATTCTCAATAATAATAATAATAATAATAATAATAATACATAATAATAATAATAATAATAATAATAATAATAATAATTTTGAGATCACAGACCAAACATATGATACGTTAAAATAAATAATTGATGGAATCGAAATGTAGATGCATGAAAAAAATTCCAGAATTTACATTAAAGTTTTTTCGAATTGACAAAACTAAACAGGCGTAACGACATTAAAAATGTAAGGAAATTGAAAAGAGATAATTTACGTTCAGTGAAATATTCTCATAAGAACAAATATTGTTTCTTTCCTCTCACGCTCATTGCATGTGAGAATAGTGAAATAATACACTTTAAAATACACATTTTGCCTTTCAGCTAGAAAGAATTTGAAGGGCAACCTCTTATTTGATCGCTGAAAAAGGCTGTCGCTCTCGATGAATAGATTGGGTCTAGGGTTATCGCTTTTGAATTATTTAGCCGCAAAGATGAGCTTCTTGCAATTGCTAAAATGAAAAAGTCTTAGAGTGCAATCTTATTCCTGGCAGCGCACGAAGAAAAAACACGATTATGTAAATATCCCTTCGATCAAAAAAATCTCTAAAAATTGTCTCAGAGTTCAATTCCCCAAAAGATCCAACTATTTAGGATGGGATACCTTCATGGAATTACGAGGATTCCACCGTTCCATTGTCTTATCGGGCAACATGGCCAGAAAAAGTAAGGAAATTATATTAAATCATAGAGCCGTTAATTTGTTACAAAGGAACAAAAATTAAATGATATTCATTATATTTCAATTATTACCAGTAAATAAGATTTTAATACAACATATTTCATTCTCTTGCTTTAACTGAGTCAAACTAATGATGTTTCAGGGGAAAAAAACCGGTTTTTTCATTTTTCTTTTTTTTTTTCCCAAAATCCCCAATTTTTTACTTTTTTCGTAAGGGGGGGGGGGGGGCTGAATTTAATGTAATGCGTAAAGGAAAGGAGGAATGCAAAGTTTGCCTAATTGATAACTCCAAATGCATGTACATATAGATATGGTAAATTTGCCCCTGTTTTAAAATATTGGAGTTGAATTATTTTTGTTCTAACGAAATATGCAGTGCCACTTTTCATGCTTAATCTACATATAAGTTATATATTGTACATTACAAGGTAGGAATAATTTGTAAATTTCTGCCTTTATTTAAATGAAGAAATAATATCATCACACAAAACTTAAAAACATTGCCCCAATTGATTAGCTGATTTCGAGGGCTGTCCTTCAACCGCTTAAGGTCTTCGCGTCCCTGTAAAGTTGTAGTTTGCACGATGTTTCATCAGAGAGGTTTGCTTCCTCCCGCCGCGGCGTTTCTCTCTGTGGCGTCATTCGACACGAGAGTATTTCTTCTCCTTTCGCTTGTTGACGCTTTCCGGTCCACTGTGATCGCGCTCGCGGTGCGCGGGCGCGGGCGTGCACACGCACACATGTAGAGCGCCGCGGGGCGCTGGGCAGCTGCAACGCAGCGTGCCTTTGGCAGCGCCCTCGTTGCTTTGTGCTGCGCCGCCGCCCGCCGCCGCCGCCGACCCCCTCCCCACCTTCCACCCCTCCGTGAGCGCGCGTCTGCCCGTTGTCCGCCTCTGAGTGCCTTCGTCTCAGGTTCCAAGCAGCTGCATTCCAGCACTGACGCTGCGCCCGTAAATTCATTACGCGCAGGTGTATGGACCCAATGACTTCCGAGGCAGACAATACAACAATGAATGAAATGAATCATCTTCGTTCCGCTGAACATTTACTCTCTCAGGTGTGTCAGTTTACAGCAGAGTTAGTCTCACGTGCTGAATATTCTAATCACCTTTCACTCGAAAGTGAAACTCGATAAGTGTTGAATGGCTAATCCCGATTCACATAAATTCGTGGGCATTATGAATGAATCGACAGCTTCCGTCTTTGACGGCTTGCAGAGCCATCGCCCAATATCCATTTTGCGTGTCAAGTCTATCGGCCAAAAAAGGGCATCTCAATTTTCCGTTGTGAGAAGTGCATGTGGCTGCATGCCCAGGAAGCTGCTGTTACTCAAAAGTGTCACATGTATGTACAACACACAATGACTTTAAAGCGAAGTCTAAATCAATCTTTAATTCTCATCAGCTCAGTTAAAATCGTTGGCCAGTAAAGCGTGTTCCTTTACCTGTCTGCTTGAGCGACGGCGACATCCTCACCGGCAATTCCTTTGGCATCTACAAGGGGCAACGTGTGCTGTGGCAATCTAAAGGCGTCCGAGTCCAGACAAAATTTAAATTTTCTACCCTACCTGGATAGCTGCTGGTCGAATTACAAAACACTCTTTAGAAAATTAATGTCCAGCGGTCAGGTGTAGTTAAGTTTTCCTGTGTTTTTTTCTATTTAATCCAGTAGGAATGCCGGCTGGAAGTACCAATAAACAAAACGGGCTTAAGGACCACGAGAAAGTATTTTCCTCTTCATCTTTCATAACATTTCCCCTTTGTCTTACACAACGCTACCACCTAATCGGGAGATCAAATGAGAGGTTAGACCCTTTGTCACGGTTACTCCCACTAGCGGAGATAGCTGGAGGGAGCAACCTGCAATGTCGACTTCGCAGGTCGGCGCAGATAACGCGTTTCATGCTGACGCCGAAAACTTCGTCCATGGATGTAAAATCCAATACACTTACGCGTGAACAAATGGACTTATGGAGTTGATGCGTCTCGAAATGCTCATCCTATTTAATTGCTTTCGTGATGATTTAGCCCTTTTATAAATTTCCTTTGTATCTGGAATGGCCATATTACATCCTGAAACCATTAATTCAGTTTAACATTAAACTACTTATGTACACTAGGGGACGTCTTTAGTACATCAACAGTGACATTTCAAACATCCGTACTGTACAACAATCTGCAATCATGAATAAACATTGTTACTGTTCATTGGTAGATTTAGCTGTGTAGAAAAAAGTACGCAGGGACGAATTTTAACTACATTCTTTGCTTACATAAGTGTGTATACTACTTCAATTTTTCGTAAAAACAATCAGTAGCTCTTGCGAAATGAGGAAACCAGAAATGCAGACATTTTTTTTACTTTCACTCGTGAAATCATTTAAACTACCATGAAACCACGGAAAAGCTCACACTACAAAAATCTTTACTTCAATGCGATATGGGCAATAAATGTAGGGAATAAAACAGAATTTCTTTCACATTATTCCTCAAAAATTTACTTTCTCGCGTAGGCATATTGTCTCTTGGTAGACCAGGTTTCTCCTAATAAATTAAAAATTACAACAAATCATTATGATCCATTGTCAATGTATACCACATTTACCTGAAACATTACATTGTCCTTTTTCAAAGCGCCCCGGAAATATTCCCTGTTTCCGGCCCAATGGTGACCACGGTACACCGCTCTTCCACTTTAGTGACAAAATTGAGGCCTACTTAAAAACTAAGTGCGCCGAGAGGACAATTCTAATCCCGCCAGCACCATCGGCCCCCGCGTGTCTCTTTCGCCGCCAGCAGCCGCGCCCTGCCGCACGTGCAACCAGCTTGCTGTCGCCCGCCCCCCCCCCTCTCCTCGAGCACCGCCCGCGGAGCCCTCACCCCCGCCCAACAAGCCCCGCCATCCTCTGGCCTTCCATCCCCCTAACCCACCACTGCCCTCTGCTGCCTCATCTACTTCACTCCGCCTCCCAAGCCACCGCCTCCTACTCCTCCGCCCCCACCATGTATGCGCCGGCCCCAGTCTCCACCTTCCCCGCCTCCGCAGACCCCGCCACCGACGCCCCCGCTTCCACCACCCATGCCATCGCCGCCCCGTTTCTTCCGCCGCCTCCGTCTACTCTACCACTCCGCCACCCAGCCCTCTCATTCACGTGCTCCGGCTTTCCGCCTCTTCCGTCGCCCCCACCTCATGGCATTTGTCGCCTCCGATTCCTCGCCACGTTTCTCTCTTCCACGCCTTGCCCCGCTTCTTCGGTATCCGCCCCGTCCCGCCGCCCACTGCCCCTGCCGCATCCGCCCTCCCCCCAATCTCACCGCTACACTCCTCCGCTGTCCCAGCCAGCCTTCGCTTACTAAGCAGTCCCGTCCTCCAACCTTCCCTCGTCCCCACACCCCACCGCCTACACGTCCGCCGCCCCCAACCGTCACTTCCCCCAGGTTCTCTCACCCCGTGAGTGCTCCCGCCACCACTACCCTCCCACGTTCCCACCCGTTCATCCACTGTCCCGACATCCCGCCGACCCCACCTCAGCATTTGTCGCTTCCGCTTCCCCGCCACGCTTTTCCTCTCTCCACGCCTGCCCCGCTTCTTCAGGTATCAGCCGTCCCGTCTCCCACGCCCCTGCCGCATCCGTCCCCTCCCCAAACTTTCACAGGGTAACTTCCTTCGCCCGCTAGCCAAGTCCCGCCTCCACCCCTCCCCGTCCCCTCCACCACCGCCTATACCCAACCTATCTCACTTCTCCCGAGCCCCCTCCCTACTCTCCGTGTGCTGCCTCCGCCTACCACTTTCCACCGTTCGCCCATCAACGCCCTCTTGCCGCTCGATGCCCTGCCGTCCACTGGTGCTGCTCCGCCTCCGCCCGCTCAGGGTCGGCCCCCCCCCCCCCCGCAGGTGCGAGCTCTCACGACGCGTGCGCGGCGCCGAGTCCCCTAAGGCGCCGGCCCTTTCCATGTTTCCATCAATCACAGCTTTCCAACCCGCGTGCCTCAAAACAAACTCCCGCTCTCCCCTGGGCACACACTACCACAGCGAGCAACGCGCCGCTAATGGAAGAACTCTTTAGGCGAGCGCGTTGCTAGACGCCTTGGAGAGCCACGCTCCAAACAACTAATGTTTACAAATGCGCGATATTTACATCAATTTCCCGGAGATGTAAATAAAGTAAAATAAGCACAGTAATGTATAGCCGAAGGAAGATTACATTTCCCATTTGGCATGTCAATATGCCTCAAACACTACACGAATATAAACCCCATTAAGAATTGTCAATACCGTTAAAAAGCAGTAGATGAAATCCTCCTGCAAATAAAAAATTGTTGTTAAATTTTTGAAAAACTAGTAAATGCTTCGTGGAATTTAAAAAAATGAAAAATCATGCAGTCATAGCCAATACTTTTGCTATATATTGAAAAGTGTACATTACATTAAAATATTCATACAAATGAGGCCTTCAATCGCCATACAGTAGATATTTCAAGTGTTTTCGTATATCGTAAGAATCAAGCAATACAGAGTTATAAGCTTCGTTTAAATTCTAATGAGGAAAGTCTGTATCAGGCGAAAAAATTTTTAATTTGAGGAGGGGTTGTAAGAAAAGTAACTACTCTCTCTTCCATTATTTGGCATTTAACGAACGGATGTTACAAGACAAAATTTTCCCACCTTCTTTTGACTCAACACAAAGAATGACCATCTCTGAAGACGAGTTGGAAAGGTGAGCATCCGAGGAGGAATGCCGATGGCGACATGCAGGGCATCCACTCAGGTGGAAATGTTTACGTTTACAATACTGTTCTGACAGCCATTTTTAATTTTACGACTGCTCTCCTATCTGTGTTGTTTTGTGCGTAGTTTCTTGCTACAGCTTGCAAAAGGTCTAAATAATTTCATATGGCCACTGCACAGCCGCTTGGAATGAAAACTAATGAAGGTAGTAAAGTTAACATTTCATTGCAGCTCGTTCGTAACAAGAACTCTGATATCCCTTGCCCGGATAAGGGCTTATATTTATCTGGTTTGTTGTTGTATGTTGTTATTATTATTAATTATTATTATTATTATTATTATTATTATATTATTACACAATTCTGTTGAAGAGGACTGCAAGAAATAGGCATCTTAAAGCATCGGTTTTCTAAGATTGTTTAAAAGGACCTAAAGATAGCAAAAATATAGTCCAAATAAACAATTATCTTAAGTCATCCCAAAAATCTTCCAACATGGAGCTACCGCAGAAAAGTTGCTTAGGGCCAGTGCTATTTTTAATATATGCCAACAAACATATTTATCTCAACATAGAAAATTTGCAAACTTTACATGTTATGCCAGATTTGATGCTGCTCTTTTGTACTTCTAATAGCGACATAACAAATGTAAAGACCAACTACAAACAGGGAATTTAACAAACATTGTTAAACTGGTCATATGAAAACAACTTGTATGCCTAATCCCTGTTGAAAAACCAAAGTAATTCATTTCAAAAACTTCGCGAAAAAAACTTAAAAACTTATAAAATTAGAAAAATTAACTCTGCATGCTTATCAATGCACAACCATTGGGTTGTTAGTGATAAATGTATCAAAGATTGACTACTAACACATATTACTCATATCTAGTGAGTTGTTTTTGGATTGAGCGTACCTGATGATATAACTTACACACAATTATTTAACCTGTTCAACAAAGTAAAAATGATAGGCTGGCTGCATGTAATTCAATTCAGACTTTTGTAAATGACTGCAAATTTTGAAAATTAATATACTCTCTCTAATTGGATCTATTACTGAGATTGGTGTGGCAAAACCTTCAGGGTGGCGTGCTCGTGCGTTGACAACCCAACAAACCAGTGTATAGGACACTTTTGTTCAATAAAGAAAGAGCAACTAGATTGAAATTCATAAAACAATTGAGTACCATAGAATATCTTCTGTGAAATTAATAATGTTTTATAAGGTTTGTACCAAACTTAATTAACTAATCTAAACGATTTATTAACTAAACGATACCAAATTAACCAAATTAAATTAAAACTAAACGATATACTGTTATTGCAAAATGTGATATGAACTATATATAATTTGCATCATATACAAATAACTATTGTTAAGTTCAATCATAAAATACAAATATAAAACATGTTAAAATATTATTATTTCATGCCATAATTGTAATTTAATTATATTAATTTATTGTTAAAATGTTTTATATGACAAAATTGTTTGCATATTATATGAATTGTACGGGAACCAGCATGATAAGTCTCTGACTTTAATCTGGACCCTAAAACTAAAGAAGTTAATAAAAATTACAAATTCCAAATTTATTATTATTTATTATTTATTATTATTATTATTATTATTATTATTTTGTGGTTGGTCTGTTGTGTTGCTATCATTGCAGGGGGGACTGCGGCAGCACCGGAGGGTCATTCCGTGGCTCTCAGCTGCAGCGCCCTGAGTGACGAGGGCAGCCGGGTGCCACCCCGCGCCGGATTGAGTCCGCGCCGGGGGGCGTGGCCGGCCGGGGGTGGGGCGGGGTGGGACAACAGTGGCGCGTAGGTCGCCACGCCCAGGGGCACGCGCGACGGCACCCCTCCCCTTTACTCCCCCCTCCCACCGGAAAGTCCTCTTGGCGGATGACGACGCGCGTAAAACGCCGTCGGCTTTTGCGTTTCCGGGTTGGGTGGGGACACGCGGCGGAAGCGCTGTTGAAGCAAGGAGAATTGAGTTAGAACATAGTGTGCTCGGTGCACGTGTGACGCAAAAATAATAACAACTTCTGTTAAAATATTTAGGACCGTTTTGGACGTTGTAATAATGTTAATCCGGATGCCCAGATCGCTACAGTAGTAGTGTTTGTTGGCGATCTCGGATCGAAGCGGTCACGGGTTCCAATCCCGTCTCGAGCATGAATGAATTTGTGATCGTCCCTTCACCCTTCATTCTACTCACTCATTAAAGAATGGATTAATTAATTCCCTGCGTGAATAGGACGCCCTTGCCCCTAAAAGACATGAGTAGTTGTGCTAAAGATAATAATAAACAATAATAACAACAATAACAATAATAATAATAATAATAATTAATAATAATAATGAATAATAATAATAATAATAATAAACTATCTTTAACGGGACCCAGACGATGATTTCACAAACAGACCAGATTTGGTGGTGATTATACAAGTGTTGAAAGATATTGTCATAGCTTGTTGATGTTATATTCCCAAATTACAGGTAATATGAAAGTAAATACACTGAGAAAATGAGATATCCATATCTTGCTTGAACCTTAAAAGAAATCAGTGCGAATTATAAAAGGAATTAACAATCTTCCAATAATTGTTTCAAGTTACCGGATCATTCCTAAGTGTCTGATGTGGAATCTCAAGCAGCTAGGTTTGAAAGAAGACCTGCATACAAACTTATGCAGATATCAGTAATTATCTAAACAACAAGGATAGTCTGAAATTCATGGGAAATGCTACTATGAATTCTTTTAAAAAAATTAGATGCATTGTGCTTTTATTTTGTAAATTCTGCCACAATAATCATTTAAATGTTACCAACAAATGAAGAAATAAAAGCATATAATAATAATATTAATAATAATAATAATAATAATAATAATAATAATAAATTAATAATAATAATAATAATAATAATAAGAATAATAATAATAAATACGTTGATAAAATATATGTATTCCGATTTACGTGCCCAGAAAATCATACACATACCGTACAGTGCAATATCAGTTTGAATAAACTATTATGATGGTTATAGTAAATAAAAGGTGTTGTTCAGTATCAAAAGTAGTACTTTAATACCATACTTTTTTCTAATGTAGCTATCATCATTCGGAGCACCTTGCAAAGTCTCTGGGTGAAATAAAGTTTTTTTTGACGTCCAGAGACTGTTAAGATAGGTTGGATGATGATAGCTTTCTAATCGAAAAGATCTTGTAAGTTTTTAAAACTTATACTTTTGATACTGGACTCCTTTCATTTACTTTATTAACTACGGAAGGTATCTATTTCACCAGCCAATCTTATTTAATGCTATCATGATATTCTAATAATGACGTCACTGCCCATGGTAAATATACATTCATGCACTCGAATGTAAATCTCGAAAATGAGGCTGGAAATGTGCTAAAACTAATATATGAAGACACATAGGTTTGGCTTACGAGAGATTTAAGCGGTACACTAGGAATAAGATAGATTGGTCGAAGTACAAGAAGGATAGATAATGTATTGATTTACTTACCATGTTTGTTTTTTTTACTTAATGGGAGCCATACTGACAATAGAGAAAAGTGGAGCCAAGCAGAATTGTAGCAAGCAAATTGGATATTCATGTCCGTAAAAAGAGAAAAAAAGAACGTGAATATCTAGACATGTGCGATCATAATATGTCACGTTTCCATTTACCTCATTTACGTAGAGTCTGAAATGTGTCTCATTAATATTTATCTTCCATTATTTCTGTGTTTATAGAGGTGTATTAATCCCCTTTGAATTTACATGCTATTACTTGCCTCATCTTTAACAACAAATAAAATTAAACTTCGATGTTTTGGTTTACTCAAGTGTTTGGGCTAAACACTTTTTATTAAACACATGCGCATCGCCAGTTTCTTGTTTTCAGGATCCTTCTTCTGCCGCACCGCCTCTTTTCCTAGTAGCCCGACACGCACATTTCAGCCCCTTTAACAATCACGCTTGCTCGCCATCCGTGGCGCTACAACGTGATTGTACTTTTACTACAACTTTACTGTTTAGAATTCATTAATCAAAACAGCGTCGCTGTTGTTCCAAGAAATATTTTGTCAAAATCAACGTTTGGGTTTAATCGCTTATTCACGTCGGAGGGTATACAACCTCTTGCAGATTCAACATTGCCCGTTTGAAAGCTCTTTAAAAATGACGTAAACAACTGGACGCATAAAGAAAGAGCAAAAAAGCACACCATAAACTTTACCATTTAAATATTCTTAAAATATGAAATTCAAGTGTACACGTCAAGACTAGTTATTACAGCAAGGGAACATAAATACTTAACATTCAACGAGTCCCGTCAATTTGACTCGCGTTACTTATATTGAGCGCCTTTATGATTTCTCTGCCGTTGATTTAAAACCATAGACGCCGCCTTCTTTCGCGCCCCCGTCGGCGAGCAAACTGGGTCGACAGTTAAAACCATTTCCCCGCAACAACCGCTCGCACGAAACTGGCACGCTCTAAAACACAAAGGCATTTATAATCCCGCTTTTGATGCCAAAAACAAAAAACTATCCCAAAAGTCAGATAATTCCAAATATTTCCCACTTTCCTCCCAGCCGGCCCGAAGAATAAATCGAGTCCAAGGGCACGGGGTGGAGCTGGGGGGGGCGGCAGCAGCCCGGGAGCGGCGGTGGGGTCGGGGGAGCAGAGGTGCGAATGTATAAATTCATGAGCTAAACCCCATGTTCCCTCGTGATCGCCAGCGTTTGCACGGCCTCTTTGGCTGCCGGTTGGGATGGGGTGAGGAGCTTGGAGGCGGCCTTGGAGGCGCACTTTCTCCAAGGCGCTTGAGGGGCAGGGGCTGGGGTCGGCGGGGGGCCGGAGGCGGTGCGTTTGCTCGTGGCGCGCTCAAAAGAAGTTGTGCCGATAAATATCACGAGGGCGACCGCCGCCCCCACCGCTGTGGCCTTCGGTCGCCTTCCGATCTCTGTCTCGCCAGCCCTTGCGGCGGGGCGTGGAAGT
>BOPP01000056.1:4823233-4842044 GCA_017312745.1 Gryllus bimaculatus
CCCACTCCACCCCCGTGCCCTTGACTCGATTTATCTTCGGGCCGGCTGGGAGGAAAGTGGAATATTTGGAATTTCTTTGTGGGAAGTTTTTTGTGTTTTGCATAAAACGGATTTAATGCTTTGTGTTTAGAGCGTCCAGTTTCGTGCGACGTTGTTGCGGGGAAATGTTTTAACTGTCGACCCAGTTTCTCGCCGACGGGGCGCGAAAGAAGGCGGCGTCTATGGTTTTAATCAACGGCAGAAAATCATAAAAGGCGCTCAATATAGTACGCGAGTCAATTGACGGGATCGTTGATGGTTAAGTATTTATGTTCCCTTGCTGTAATACTGTCTTGACGTGTAACTTGAATTCATATTTTAGAATATTTAAATGGAAAGTTATGGTGTCTTTGCTCTTTCTTTATGCGTCCAGTTGTTTACGTCATTTTTAAGAGCTTTCAAACGGGCAATGTTGATCTGCAAGAGGTTGTATACCCTCGACGTGAATAAGCGATTAAACAAACGTTGATTTGACAAATATTTCTTGGAACACAGCGACGCTGTTTTGATTATGAATTCTAAACAGTAAAAAGTTGTAGTAAAGTACATCACCGTTTTGTAGCGCACGGATGGCGAGCAAGCGTGATTGTTAAAAGGGCTGAAATGTGCGTGTCGGCTACTAGGAAAAGAGGCGGTGCGGCAAAGAAGGATCCTGAAACAAAGAAAACTGCGATGCGCATGTGTTTAATAAAAAGTGTTTACCAAACACTTGAGTAAACCAAAACATCGAAGTTAATTTATTGTTGTTAAAGATGAGGCAAGTAATAGCAGTAAATTCAAGGGGATTAATACACCTCTATAACACAGAAACTAATGGAAGTAAAATATTATGAGACACATTCAGACTCTACGTAATGAGGTAAATGGAAACGTGACATATATGATCGCATGTCTAGATATTCACGTTCTTTTTTCTCTTTTTACGGACATGAATATCCATTTGCTTGCTCAATTCTCTTGCTCCACTTTTCTCTATTGTCAGTATGCTCCATTAAGTAAAAAAAACAACATGGTAAGTAAATCATCATTACTATCCTTCTTGTACTCGACAATCTATCTATTCCTAGTGTACCCTTAAATCTCTCGTAAGCAACCTATGTGTCTTCATATATTAGTTACACATTTCCAGCTCATTTTCGAGATTTACATTCGGTGCATGAATGTATATTTCCCATGGGCAGGACGTCATTATTAGAATATCATATAGCATTAATAAGATTGCTGGTGAAATAGATACCTTCTAGTTATAAAGTAAATGAAAGGAGTCCAGTATCAAAAGTATATTTTAACTTAAGATCTTTTCGTTAGAGAAGCTATCATCATCAAACCTATCTTACAGTCTCTGGACCAAAAAAAAACTTTATTTCACCCAGAGACTGCAAGGTAGCTCCGATGATGATAGCTACGATATAGAAAAGATGGTAAGTTAAAGTATACTTTTGATACTGAACAACACCTTTTATTTACTATACCATCATATAGTTTATTAAACGATATTGCAATGTACGGTATTGTATGATTTACTGGCACGTAAATCGCAATACATATATTTTACAACGTATTTATTATTATTATTATTATTATTATTATTATTATTATTATTATTATTATTATTATTATTATTATTATTATTATCTTTTATTTTCTCATTTGGTTGGTACATTTAAATGAATTATTGTACAGATTTACAAAATCAAAGCACAATGCATCTATTTTTTAAAAGAATTCATAGTACATCATTTCCCATGAATTTCAGGACTATCCTTGTTGTTTAGATAATTACTGCTTTCTGCATAAGTTTGTACAGGTCTTCTTTCAAACCTAGCTGCTTGAGATTCCACATCAGACACTTAGGAATGACTCCGGTACTTGAAACAATTATCGGAACGATGTTAATTCTTTCTATATTCCACTGTTTCTTAACGGGTTCAACAAGATATGCATATCTCATTTTCTCAGTGTATTTACTTTCAATATTACCTGTATTTGGGATAGTAACATCAACAAGCATGACATATCTTTCACACTTGTTAATCACCACCAAATCTGGTCTGTTGTGAATCATCGTCTGGTCCGTTAAGATAGTTATTATTATTATTATTATTATTATTATTATTATTATTATTATTATTGTTATTGTTGTTATTATTGTTATTATTATCTTTAGCCAACTACTCATGTCATTTAGGGCAAGGGCCTCCTATTCACGCAGGGAATTATTAATCCTTCTTTAATGAAGTGATGATGAAGGGTGAAGGGACGATCACAAATTCATTCATGCTCGAGACGGGATTGGAACCCGTGACCCTTCGATCCGAGATCGCCACAACACTACTACTGTAGCGATCTGGGCCATCCGGATTAACATTTTACAACGTCAAACGGTCCTAAATATTTTACAGAATTGTATCTATTTTTGCGTCACACCGGCACCGAGCACACTATGTCTACTCATTCTCCTTCTTCAACAGCGCTTCCGCCGCGTGTCCCCACCCACCGGAAACGCAAAAGCCGACGGCGTTTACGCGCGTGCGTCATCCGCCAAGAGGACTTCCGGTGGGGAGGGGGGAGTAAGGGGAGGGGTGCCGTCGCGCGTGCCCCTGGGCGTGGCGACCTACGCGCCACTGTTGTCCCACCCCGCCCCACCCCCGGCCGGCCACGCCCCCCGGCGCGGACTCAATCCGGCGCGGGGTGGCACCCGGCTGCCCTCGTCACTCAGGGCGCTGCAGCTGAGAGCCACGGAATGACCCTCCGGTGCTGCCGCAGTCCCCCCTGCAATGATAGCAACACAACAGACCAACCACAAAATAATAATAATAATAATAATAATAATAAATAATAAATAATAATAAATTTGGAATTTGTAATTTTTATTAACTTCTTTAGTTTTAGGGTCCAGATTAAAGTCAGAGACTTATCATGCTGGTTCCCGTACAATTCATATAATATGCAAACAATTTTGTCATATAAAACATTTTAACAATAAATTAATATAATTAAATTACAATTATGGCATGAAATAATAATATTTTAACATGTTTTATATTTGTATTTTATGATTGAACTTAACAATAGTTATTTGTATATGATGCAAATTATATATAGTTCATATCACATTTTGCAATAACAGTATATCGTTAGTTAATTATAATTTGGTTAATTTGGTATCGCTTTAGTTAATAATCGTTTAGTTAGTTAATTAGTTTGGTACACACCTTATTAAACATTTTAATTTCACAGAAGTATTCCTATGGTACTCAATTTTGTTTATGAATTTCAATCTAGTTGCTCTTTCTTTATTGACAAAGTGTCCTATACACTGTTGTTGGTTGTCAACGCACGAACGCACCCAGGGTTTGCCACACCATATCTCAGTAATGATCCAATTAGAGAGAGTATATATATTTCAAAATTTGCTCATTTACAAAAGTCTGAATTGAATACATGCAGCCAGCCTATCATTTTTATTTGCTTTGTTGAACAGGTAATATTGTGTGTAAGTTATTCATCAGGTACGCTCAATCCAAAAACAACTCACTAGATATGAGTAATAGTGTTAGTAGTCAATCTTGATACATTTATCACTACAACCCAATGGTTGTGCATTGATAAGCATTGCAAGTTAATTTTTCTAATTTTAAGTTTTAAGTTTTTTCGCTGAGTTTTGAAAGAATTACTTTGCGTTTCACAGGAGATTAGCATACAAGTTGTTTCATATGACCAGTTTAACAATGTTTGTTAAATTCCTGTTTGTAGTTGGTCTTTACATTTGTTTATGTCGCTATTTAGAGTACAAAAGAGCAGCATCAAATCTGGCATACATGTAAAGTTTGCAATTTTCTTATGTTTGAGTAAATTATGTTTGTTGGCATTATATTAAAAATAGCACTGGCCCTAAGCAACTTCTTTGCGGTAGCTCCCATGTTGGAGGATTTGGGATGACTTAAGATATTGTTTATTTGGACTATATTTTTGCTATCTTTAGGTCTTTTAAACAATCTTAAACCGATCTTTAATGATGCCTATTTCTTGCAGTCTCTTCAACAGAATTGTGTAATAAATTATAATAATAATAATTAATAATTAATAATAATAATAATAATAACAACAATACAACAACAACAGGTAAATATAGCCCTTATCCGGGCAAGGCGATATCAGAGTCTTGTACGACGAGCTGCAATGAAAATGTTAACTTACTACCTTATTAGTTTTCAATTCCAAGCGCTGTGCAGTGGACCATATGAATTATTCTTGACCTTTTTGCAAGCTGTAGCAGAAACTACCGCACAAAACACAAAGATAGGGAGCAGTCGTATTAAAGGCTGTCAGAACCAGTATTTGTAAACGTAAACATTTCCACCGAGTGGTATGCCCTGATGTCGCCTCGGCATTCCTCCTCGGATTGCTCACCTTTCCAACTCGGTCCCTTCAGAGATGGTCTTCTTTGTGTTGAGTTCAAAAGAGGTGGGAAATTTTGCTTGTTACATCCGTTCGTTAAATGCCAAATAATGGAAGAGAGAGTAGTTACTTTTCTTACAAACCCCTCCTCCAAATTAAATTTTTCCCTGATACAGACTTTCCTCATTAGAAATTTAAACGGAAGCTGTATAACTCTGTATTGCTTGATTCTTACCGCAATATACGAAAACACTTGAATATCTACTGTATGGCGATTGAAGGCTTCATTTGTATGAATATTAATGTAATGTACACTTTTAATATATTAGCAAAAGTATTGGCTATGACTGCATGAATTTTCATTTTTTTAAATTCCACGAAACATTTACTGTTTTTCAAAAATTTAACAACCAATATTTTATTTGCAGGAGATTTCATCTACTGCTTTTTACCGGTATTGACAATTCTTAATGGGGTTTATATTCGTGTAGTGTTTGAGGCATATTGACATCCAAATGGGAAATGTATCTTCCTTCGGCTTATACATTACTGTGCTTAATTTTACTTTATTTACAGTCTCCAGGGAAATTGATGTAAATATCCGCGCATTTGTAAACATTAGTTGTTTGGAGCGTGGCTCTCCAAGGCGTCTCACAACGCGCTTCGCCTAAAGAGTTCTTCCATTAGCGCGCGCTGCTCGCTGTGTAGTTGTGTGCCCGGGGCAGACCGCCGGGAGTTTGTTTTGAGGCAACGCGGGTTGGAAAGCTGTGATGAATATGGAAACATGGAAAGGGCCGCGCCTTAGGGACTCGGCGCCGCCACGCGTCGTGAGACTCGCCCTGCGGGGGGGGGCGGGGCGCCCTGGCGGCGGAGCGGAGCGAGCACCGTGCTGGCAGGCATCGAGCGGCAGAGAGGGCGTGATCGGGGAACGGTGGAAAGTGGTAGGCGGAGGCAGCACACGGAGAGTAGGAGGGGCTCGGGAGAAGTGACGATGTTGGGTATAGGCGCGTGGTGGAGGGGACGGGGGAGGGGTGGAGGCGGGACTGGCTAGCGGCGAAGGAGTATACCGCTGTGAAGTGGGGAGGGGGACGATGCGGCAGGGGCGTGGGAGACGCGGACGGCTGTACCTGAAGAAGCGGGGGCAGGCGTGGAGAGAGGAAAACGTGGCTTGGGAAGCGGAAGCGACAAATGCTGAGGTGGGGTCGGCGGATGTTCGGGACAGTGGATGAAGAGGTGGAACGTGGAGGAGTGGTGCGGGAGCACTCACCGGGAGTGAGAGAACCTGGGCGGAAGTGCACGGTTGGGGGCGGCGGACGTGTAGGCGCGTGGGGTGTGGGGACGAGGGAAGGTGGAGGACGGGACTGCTTAGTAGCGAAGGCTGGCTGGACAGCGGAGGAGTGTAGCGGTGAATTGGGGGGAGGCGGATGCGGCAGGGCGTGGGCGCGGGACGGCGGATACCGAAGAAAGCGGGGCAGGCGTGGAAGAGAGAAGCGTGGCGAGGAATCGGAGGCGACAAATCCTGAGGTGGGGCGACGGAAGAGCGGAAGCCGGAGCAGTGAATTGAGGGCTGGGTGGCGGAGGTGGTGGTGACGGAGCGGCGGAAGAAACGGGGCGGCATGGCATGGTGGTGAAGCGGGGCGTCGGTGGCGGCGGTCTGTCGGAGGCGGGGAGGTGGAGACTGGGGCGGCGCATACATGGTGGGGCGGAGAGTAGTGAGGCGGTTGGCTTGGGCGGCGGAGTGAAGTAGATGAGGCAAGCAGAGGGCAGTGGGGGTTAGGGGATGGAAGGCGCAGAGGAGGCGGGGCTTGTGGCGGCGGTGAGGCTCCGCGGGCGTGCTCGGGGAGAGGGGGTGGGCGGGCGACAGCAGCTGGTGCACGTGCGCAGGGCGGCGCTGCTGGCGAGCGAAAGAGGACACCGGGGGCCGAGGTGCTGGCGGGATTTAGAATTGTCTCTCGCGCACGTTAAGTTTTTAAGTAGGCCTCATTTGTCACTAAAGTGAAGGAGCGCGTGTACCGTGGTCACCAATGGCGAAACGGAATATTTTCCGGGCGCTTTTGAAAAAGGACAATGTAATGTTTCAGTAAATGTGGTATACATTGACATGGATCAATAATGATTTGTTGTAATTTTAATTTATTAGGAGAAACCTGGTCTACCAAGAACAATATGCCTACGCGAGAAAGTAATTTGAGAATAATGTGAAAGAAAAATTCTGATTTTTTCCCTACATTTTATTGCCCATTTCGCATTGAAGTAAAACCGATTTTTGTAGTGTGAGCTTTTCCTGTTTCATGGTTAGTTTAAATGATGTTCACGAGTGAAAAGTAAAAAAATGTCTTGCATTTCTGGTTTCCTCAATTTCGCAAAGAGCTACTAGATTTTTTACGAAATTGAAGTAGATACACACTTATTAAGCAAGAAGTAGTTAAAATTCTCCTGCGTACTTTTTCTACAGCTAAATCTACCAATGAACAGTAACAAATGTTTATTCATGATTGCAGATTGTTGTACCATACGGACTGTTGAATGTCACTTTGATGTACTAAAGACGTCCCTAGGTACATTAAGTGTTATGTTAAATGAATTAATGGTTTCAGGATGTAATAGGCCATTCCAGATACAAAGGAAATTTATAAAAGGGCTAAATCATCACGAAAGCAATTAAATAGTATGACATTTCGCAGCCGCATTCAACTCCATAAGTCATTTGTCTCCGTAAGTGTATTGATTTTACATCCCATGGACGAAGTTTTCGGCGTCAGCTGAAACGCGTTATCTGCGCCGACCTGCGAAGTCGACATTGCAGGGTTGCTCCCTCCAGCTATCTCCGCTAGTGGGGATAACCGTGGACAAAGGGTCTAACCTCTCATTTGATCTCCCGATTAGGTGGTAGCCGTTGTGTAAGTCAAAGGGGAAATGTTATGAAGATGAAGAGGAAAATACTTTCTCAGTGGTCCTTAGCCCGTTTGTTTATGTACTTCCCCGGCATTCACACTGGTATTAAATAGAAAAAAAACACAGAAAACTTAACTACACCTGACCGCTGGAATTATTTTCTAAAGAGTGTTTTGTAATTCGACCAGCAGCTATCCAGGTTAGGGTAGAAAATTTAAATTTTGTCTGGACTCTGGACCCTTTAGATTGCCACTGCCACACGTTGGCCCTTGTAGATGCCAAAGGAATTGCCGGTGAGATGTCGCCGTCGCTCAAGCAGACAGGTAAAGGAACACGCTTTACTGCACGATTTTAATGAGCTGATGAGAATTAAGAGTTGATTTAGACTTCGCTTTAAAGTCATTGTGATGTGTACATACATGTGACACTTTTGGAGTCAGAACAGCAGCTTCCTGGGATGCAGCCACATGCCACTTCTCACACGGAAAATTGAGATCCCTTTTGCCGATGACGACACGCAAATGGATTTGGGCGATGGCTCTGACAAGCCGTCCAAAACGGAAGCTGTCGATTCATAAACTCATAGATGCCACACGAAATTTATTGTAATCCGGGATTAGCCATTCAACACTTAATCGAGTTTCACCTTTCGAGTAAAGGTGGATTGAATATTCAGCAGTAGACTAACTCCTGCTTAAACTGACACACCTGAGAGAGTAAATGTTCAGCGGAACGAAGATTGATTCATTTCATTCATTGTTGTATTGGTCTGCCTCGGAAGTCATTGGTCCATACACCTGCCGCGTATGAATTTACGGGCGCAGCCGTCTGCTGGAATGCAGCTGCTTTGCGAACCTGAGACGAGGCACTCAGGGCGGACAACGGCAGACGCGCGCTCCGGAGGTGGAAGGTGGGGAGGGCGTCGGCGGCGGCGGCGGGCCGCGCAGCACAAAGCAACGAGGCGCTGCCAAGGCACGCTGCGTGCAGCTGCCAGCGCCCCGCGGCGCTCTACATGTGTCGTGTGCACGCCCGCGCCCGCGCACCGCGCCGCGCGCTCACAGTGGACCGGGCAAAGCGTCAACAAGCGAAAAGCGAGAAGAAATCTCTTCGTGTACGAATGACGCCACAAGAGAAAACGCCGCGGCGGGAGGAAGCAAACCTCTCTGATGAAACATCGTGCAAACTACACTTCAGACGCGAAGACCTTAAGCGGTTGAGCGCCCTCGAAATCAGCTAATCAATTGGCAATTGTTTTTAGTTTTGTGTGATGATATTATTTCTTCATTTAAATAAGGCAAGAAATTTACAAATTATTCTACCTTGTAATGCTTACAATATAACTTATATGTAGATTAAGATGAAAGTGGCAACTGCATATTTCGTTAAACAAAAATAAATTCAACTCAATATTTTAAACAGGGCAAATTTACCATATCTATTGTACATGCATTTGGAGTTATCAATTAGGCAAACTTTGCATTCCTCCTTTCCTTTACGCATTAAATTAAATTCAGCCCCCCCTACGAAAGTAAATTGGGATTTGGAAAAAAAAAAAGAATGAAAACCGTTTTCCTGAAACATCATTAGTTTGACTCAGTTAAAGCAAGAGAATGAAAAATAATAAATGTTGTATTAAAATCTTATTTACTGGTAATAATTGAAATATATGAATTCATTTAATTTTTGTTCCTGTTGTAACAAATTAACGGCTCTTAAGATTTAATATAATTTTCCTTACTTTTCTAGCACAGTTGCCCGTAAGCAATGGAAGTGGATCCTCGTAATTCCAGAAGGTATCCCTCCTAAAAGCTTGGAATCTTTTGGGATTGAACTCTGAGACAATTTTAGAGATTTTTTTGATCGAGGGATATTTACATAATACGTGTTTTTCTTCGTGCGCTGCCAGGAATAATTCGCACTCTCAAACTTTTTCATTTAGCAATTGCAAGAAAGCTCATCTTTGCGGGTAAATAATTCAAAAGCGATAACCCTGACCCAATCTTTCATCGTAGACGACAGCCTTTTTCAGCGATCAATAAGAGGTTGCCCTTCAAATTTCTTTCTAGCGAAAGGCAAAATGTGTATTTTAAAGTGTATTATTTCACTATTCATCACATCAAATGAGCGTGAGAGGAAAGAAACAATATTGTTTCTATGAGATATTTCATCTGAAACGTAAATTATCTCTTTTCAATTTCCTTACATTTTTAATGTCGTTACGCCTGTTTATTTTGTCAATTCAAAAACTCTAATTGTAAATCTGGATTTTTTTCATGAATCTACATTTCATCATCGAATTATTTATTTACGTATCATATGTTGGGTCTGTGATCTCAAAATTATTATTATTATTATTATTATTATTATTAATTATTATGTATTATTATTAATTATTATTATATTATATTTGATATTAATAATAATGTTTGAAATGAAATGAATTATAATTGAATGGTCCGTTATATGTCGTGCATGGTCATTATTTTACATGAACCCCTCGACGTAAAGATAGACAATCAAAATTTGGTGGCTCGCAGTAAAGTGGCAAGGTCTTTTGCATAGTCGATTCACGTAGCATCCTCATTTGAAAACTCATACACATTATTATATACAAGGATCAGTTTATGCCTTTCCAATCGAAATTCGCTCATTCCGAACTCGAACTTCATTAGAATGCATTTGAGGTTGTGGTTTGACGATGTCAGTCACGGATGTATTGCGCAGCTGTAGTCCCATGAGTTTTGAAGAGTTTTTTTTCAGTCGCTCATTGAATAATTTTTCATCTCCGATGCCGCAGGTTATAGGATTGCGAATTCGTGTCCTTTTTGAGTCAGTCTTCTTGTGTCTTTTGTTCAGGTTGAATGAAGCTGTATCATCGGAAGGCGACATGATGTGGTATCTAAATAATTCTTTATAACGGGAATTTCCTAGTAAAAAAAGCGTTTTTGGGTAAAATGAAAGCAGACTCAAGGTGTACGAGAAAAAAACAACAAAAATAAATTTGATAGCATTTGAGATTTTATTCTTTCCTGCTTCTATATATCATTTTCCTTCTTTACCTTTTTTTCAATTTAGCACGCACTCTCTCTCCCTCTCCTTCTCTCTCTCTCTCTTCTCTCTCTCTCTCTCTCTCTCTCTGTCTCTCCCTTCGGTACACTTGCTTCCCATATTTTCTCTATCTCCCCACCTCTTTTGCACTCCCTTTCAACTGGCTGTAAATCAATGCCCCTCACTTAAGTCATTCATTCTCTTTCTTTTTCTTCGCACCGTCTTTATTATTCTGAGTCTTTCCTCTCCTCTTTATTCTTGTTTCACATTCTTGAACTGATGCGAGTTGTAGCGATAATCTTTAGGGAAAAGAAATTGTGGCCATTGTCGGAAGACACTGTACATAGTTAAGACAAGAAAAGAAATACATTTTTTCGAAACAAATTTCCAATTCAATACATTAGAAACGTGTTATTGAGAGATTGTAACCCAAGGAACCCCCACATGGTTTGGAGTAGTGCATGATACGATAGCATGCTCTATATTGTTAATGAAGATGTCGTTGAGGGTATAAGTAGTACGATCTTGTAAATTCAAGCAAATTCTGCAAGTTCAATACTATCTTCTTTTCTATAGATATGTGCAGCATCAATCACTTTTAAACACTTGTATTTCGTCTATTTTCAATGTCAAATATGAATCCGATTGCCAATAAAGTCATGAACATGCTATGCGACCTGAGGTGGATGCGGCTTCAGTAACAATAGAGATCTAAAGTGAACTTCAATCAGTTGTACAAATACCGTCAGGTCTGATAGTGTCGTCTTTTGAACGTTGTGTTTGCTAAAACAAATTTTTTCGAACATAGTCGTCAACCAAATATATTAAATATTACTTTTTACAAATAAAACGATTTATTTAGTATTTTGTTTTTATGCATTAACCAATGTTTTAACTTTTTACCGGTTTCTAGACGCTGTGACGTTCCTTCATAAAGCGCAGTTTCTATGGCAATTGAGATGTGTAAAACATTCTATTCGTCGATATGAACCTTCAAATATGTAGTGGAAACTCTTATTGCCGGAAACGAAGAACGAAAATTAATTCTAGAAATTGTGTGTGCAATAAAATATAATTCAACATTAGAACATTACAAATTATTGTTTCGGAGATCTCAATCATCATAAATAATAGTCATGCATTGAAAAGACAGCCATAGTTAAGTAAACACAAGAGGTGTAAAAATCTTTTTGAATGCTACTAACAATTTTTTTCTATTAATTTACAGGTACGGAACTATAATGGTGAGAAAACTGTCCTGCAAAACATTATTTGTACTTTGTTTAATAAAAAGCATGTGTAAGTATGTGAATTTATTTGTAGAAAATAACTTGTGTCGTCCTCCAATTTGTAATATTAAAGCATTCTTTATGCATCGTCGTGTTTTTGGAATGCATCTTCCAACAAAATATGCATTATCTATCCTTGCTTGTAATAACGATGATAATAATATTTTTATATTCACATACTTGAAATATAACTCTTAGTATTTTCCTCTTTTAAGCAATCTAAAACGAATTAAAATAATTTACAAGCACTTGCGTTTGTTACGTATGGTGGAAATGTCAAAATGCATAATTGTTTACATATCATGTTGCATTTTACTTCGAAGTAGAGGCGCGAAACAGTACAAATAATTATTTGCTTTATTTCTTTTTCAAGGTAGAGATGGAAGTTGCCGTTCTCATACTAGCATTACGTGTCAGCTTTCGTGTTACGAAAGGTGAGTTAACACTGAAAGTGTAAAAAACATGAAAACACAAACAAAGCTACTATAATCTTACCACAAAATTAAGTTTAAATTTTCCTTCTTCAAATGGTAGGTGCTCCAATTTTGAATTCTCTTTGTCTTTTGTAAAGATCGACAATACAACGATCTATCAAATCGGTGAACAACTTGCCAGTTTTCAAAAAATATAACTATATATTTACTGGAACAGTCCTCTCCGTATTTTTTAATAGGTCTAACTAATAAACGATGAACTATGGCATTAAAATAATGTTTCAGTCTTTTACTTTGCGAAAAAAGAAGAATTGTACATGAGAATCAAATTCAGATGATTTAGAATGAACCTATTTTAGCATTGTGTGTTTACAAATTTATCCATTGCGGCTCATTGATTAGTAATAACAATAATTTAATATTCGTAATTAAATGTCAAAATTAACTTCACAAAACGAAGGCAACTTTAGTTTTCGCGGCACTTCTATATCTTACCAAAACAACTGCAATACACGCCTTACGAAGTCAGTCACTTCCTGGTACATCCTCGCACCCCTCATCCAGTTTATGTGAACACATTCACCCCGCACCCATTTTTTCTATTCCCAGTCTTTTTTTACCACTTTTCTTTCGCGTCGGTTTATCTCCCCTTTTCAATTTCCGCGAAAGTCGCAGCCTTCGTGTGCAACAATTTTCTTTTGTCATTTCCCCAATTTCGACGGGGCTTCTCCTGCAGCGCCCCGTCCCGTGCGGCGAAAGTTTCGCCCTCGCCGCCCTAACGCAATACGCAGCTTGGACATTCCGCCCCCCCCGCCCTCAGCTCTCCCTCCGACGCTGAATCGTGCCAAGTTGCCGCGACCGACGGGCCTTGCCACTTGCACCCGCCCCCGCACGCCGCCCTCGGGCTCTCGCTTTAATCAGTGTTTTCCATCTCGCTCCCGGCTTAGCCTACGCTCTTGGCCTCGCGGACTGCTTCGCTGCTTGAATTTCCTGTCTCGGGAAAACGGCTGAGATTTGCCTACGCCGAGCACTCGCCGGTACCGGAGCCCGACTCGCTTCTGCTCTCGCCCTACTGGGCAGTTTTTAACTCGCGTTTCTTCCTCCCGCTAGGTGTAGGGTACATCGCGGTCTTACTTGCTCCCTTTCTTTTCCTTGTTCTCTTCGTTTTCTTTCTACCATCAACCTGCCTTAACTTCATCGCTTTTCTTACTGCACTTCATTATCACTTCATCCTGTCACAATCTCTATTCCATGTCATTTTCATCATCACACCGGAACCTATCGTTTATCGCATCTCGCCCGCCTCTATCTCTTTGTCAACGTAATTTTGTCTGGTCCTTGCTTATCCCTGACCCACCTATGGTTGCCATAACTCAACCACTTACTTAAAGCTAAGTAGATTTCCAGATTTGGCATTGGACTACGTATTACCGCTGACAGATGCCTTGTTAACATTTCCACCTCTTACGCTACACTCGTCGGAGGATTTATGTTGCAAGGTGGCATGATTATGTATAATGAACTCTTGTTAATCCTTTCATTTTAATTCCCAAAGCAGCTCTGTACGCTCCTATTGTTGCTTTTCCAAGTTCAAATTCCTCCGTCTGCCTACACATTGTTAAAGTGTTTCTTTTTTCTGCTCTTCCTGTGGTGCAATCTTATCAAATTCGACACTTATAAACTTACTCAGTTATGCTTACCGTCCACCTCAAACATTTCGAGTTTACCATTCGTCTTATTCAAAATCGATTCTTCGTGCTGAAAAACTCCTCGACCTTCACCATTTTCCACATTACCACATCCTCCCTACTCCTGCCTCACTCCTTCGCGCGGAAGATCTCTCGCCCTATCCCCCCGCCTCCGCCGCGATTATCCTGCCTTTGCTTCACACAACGCTGGCGCCGGCGAAGACTGACCTTCACAGAGCGTTCCCGCCCCGCACCCCACCCCACCCCCCACCCAACCACACTTTTCCCGCCAATTCCTCAAACTGAAGTCCGCGGCGTTAATCGCCACTTTGCCTCCTATCACCCGCCTCCTTCCTCCCCCGGCCTCCTCCTCGTCCTCCACTCCCTTTCGAGCGGCGCGACGAAGCGGCGCAGTGGCGTGGCGGCGCGTGGCCGGGGAAGAAGGGGGGCGTGGGCGAGAATCTTTAAATTGAGTTCCAAAGGAAATGAACGTTCCCCGGATTATTGTTTTCGCGCTTCCGCTTCACTCGCCTCATAAAACTTTAAAACCGCAGTGTCCCCATGTTTATGGCACTTTTTCTTCGAATTATAAGAACGTCGGCGCGTCGTCGTCCTGGAGCGGGGGTGTGCGAGGGTGCGTTCCGCGTTGCCTTTGGAACGATGGGCTAGCCGTTCGGTGGTGCGCCTCTGCGAAAGAGGAGAGAGGGGAGGAGGAGGAGGAGGAGGAGGAGGAGGACGGGGAAGGAGGGAGGGGAGGAGGATTGCAAGCAGCAATTGAGTGAAGTCGTTTGCCGTGAAAAAAAACTAACAGCGTTCGAGAAGCGCGAGTCTCATGATTGTGTTCTTGAAAATGTAACGAGCAAGCAAACGCGACGGAGCTTACTTCGTCGTTGTTTTTTTTATAATAGCAATCTTCTTTCACACCCAAACCAGAAACGATTTGGCGGCGAAAGATCGCTGCGGTACTATAGGGCATATACAGAAGGATCAAGAGATGATTAAAGTGGTGGCAATGTGGTTTAAAGAATTACGAATGTGAGAACAAAATAGAGATCTCTTTTCAAGATGACATTGAAATAAAATAGAAATACATTTTACAATTTTATGAATAAGCCACTTTTTTTCTGAACGCCGTTATCACTTATGACTGCCAACAGAGGTAATGCAGAACAAGATTAGAGAAGATAATTATCTATTTAATGATTGTTGATTTGTAAGGCGTGCCTATTTCATCCAACATAATTTCAATAGTTTCTTTTTAAATTTCTTGGTTGGGGAGAGAGAAAATACATTTATTTTTGCTCCTGCAAAAGTTAATGTTAAAAATATTGGATGTTATGAAGGAATAATGGATTTCAGAAGTCCAAGAAAAACTGTATGGATAACTTTTATATACTCAATTATACAATTGCAACTAATAATCAATATACGACATTACTATAGCACAATTAATAGTTTGAAATTTTTTACCAAAATATACGCTCTGCAGAAATTACAATTGTGCAATTTTAATTTAATATATTAGATAAAACATATTGTCATTATTGGTAAATTATATTTGTTTATCAATCATACAATGATAATATTAACATCCAAATACATATAAGCGTTAAAGCAATAAAAACGCAACAAAAAAGAAGAATAAAAGATACATTCTCCGTTCAGAAACATTGTCAGACAATGACTTTAAGTTCGAACCCCAAAGAGCAACTTTCCCCTACACCATTCTTTACGAACGATGCATATTCTACGTCATATAATTCTGCATTGTAAAAGTGCCTGATTCCGCCCAATCGAATAATACCCAGTTTTAATGAGTTTAATTAAAGAGAATGTTTGGAAAGCAACAAATTATAAATAGTAATGCCATTTGGGGTAATACGCTTCTTTCTTCAACTTACTTAAAATTTTGAGACATGGAAAGTACCAAGTAATTTTTCTCGAATATGAGTCACAATATTAGATACCCAGAATGATATGACAACAAATGTTAAATAGGGCTAATAAGCATATATCATCTAAATGAAGCGATGTAATATTTTTTCAAGAAAATGTCTTTTCTTTTCCAATGTTAACAAGGGTAGTATATTATATATCCGACTATGCCGCTTTCCATTTTCTTAACGTTTTGCTAATATTGGAAATAACATAAAATTAGGCGCTTTTTAAACAATATTTTGGCAATGAAAACAACATAACTACAAAGGTTCTTACAAAGTTTTTCGAAATTCTCATCCAAAAAACTGAGGAAACCTAAAAAGCTAAAAAGGTAGTGAATTTTCCTAAATTTCATAAGGAAAATGAAAGAATTTATAAATATTGTGAGACTTCTTAAACTATTATTTTTAAAAAAAAAAATTTTCCATTCAAAAGCTGGCCTGGCGTTGTAATCGGGGATGAAATGTCTCCAAACTACAAACAATGGACAAAAACGTGGGAGTATCAGCCAACGACGTAAGTCGATCACACGGTGAAGAGGAAATGTGCAATATAAATAATAATTAAAGTAATATCAAATAAAATAAAGTTGCACTATTATTCTCAGCGACTCTTAAGACAAAGGTGCAGTTTTCCTGAAGGCGTCCACAAAGGGGCGCAGAGAAAGACAGATCAGAATAGCTGGAGAGAGAGATAGAGATGTCGATTGTACACACAGTGGGGATCAAGGTCAGTGCTGGCGGAGAAGGGGACAATCTGTCCATCCCAATCGCAAGCTTCGTTTAAAACGTTAGTTTGTATCGGAGCTCCCGATTGGATGGTAATGTCCTCGCTACTATCTAGCTCGTGACTTCAAGTGCCCTGCTTTTTTTTTGTTTTTTATTGGAGCATAAGGTCTGGGCCACTCCTCGCCTTCTCAAGAGCCTCTCATTTCTCCTCGCCTGCTTCGTCTTCCCCCGACCCTGCACTGAACACTGCCTCGGACTCACGCTCCGGCCCTCTCCGCATTACAAAACACCGCTATCGATGCCTACCGTCTGCCAATCCCTCACCTTCGCCTATTGGCCATCTCAGCGACTTCCTCGCACCAGACCACCGTCCCCATCTGCCAGCCCTCGTTCTCATCTTCATCTCCACATTAAAGAACATAACAGAAAAAATCTTCTCGCGACAGAAACAAAGAGGCGAATAGTCAATTGGCATCGTTGTTATACGAGTATGTAGAAGGCAGGGATTGTGGTGCCCTCTTCAAGGCGTACTCGAACAAGCTGAATGGAAAGCTAATATTATTAATATAATATTTAATAATAGTAAATGGTAATTTAATAATAATGCATAAATAACAACAACAACAACAACATTCCAATTGAGCATACGAGTTCCTGGACAGATTATAGCAAAAATAATAAGTACAAAAATTAAATGTACAAATACATGAAATGTAGAAAAACAGGTATATAATACAAATAAAAATAAAATGAAAAGAAATAGTACAAGTATAAAAAAATGAGGTAAAATGTGCTCTTCGCTATTCCGCAAAACTCATGGTACCTCATGACACCTCACCATTGCCTAAAATTTTTTTGGTCTTTCTTTATTCAGAGAAACGCCACAGAAGGCACTGCACATCCACTCACATTCTCCACTAGCGCTCTGAGAGCTTCTGCAAAACGCATTCACTTGCGTGCTTCTGCGAGGAGACAACTAGATTCTGAAGGAAAATTGTAGCGTACATCAAGGATCTTTAATTCGCAATGGCTGAATTTATTACTATACCCCTCTTGTCCTTTCTGCGTTGTTATTTTGTTGGAGATGATCGCCTATACGGGTACGTAATATGGCATTTAAGAGTCTTTCACGGATAGCTTTCTATAATTATTATAATATATATTATTATGTTCTCCTCCCCCTGCGTCTATTAGTCTCACCTGAGGCATGCATTCTCATTTACACTCTAACGCCATGCGGCACTCCGTCACCCGCGCTCCGCTCCCAGTAGCATGAGCAAGTGCAGGGGATGAGGAACAGGGGAAAGTGCCTCTGCGGAGGCAAAACACTGGCTTCTCCTGATATACCAAGCTACACGCGCAAAACGGCATCGCAAAGAGTTCACACGCGATTGAGGAAAAGCTCTTTAGTTCTCCCTATGGTTCTCAGTGAAATATTCAAAACATGAATACTTCAACGCCTCGCGGCAACTCACCAATATACATGGTATCTTCATTTCTTTTTCCTTTGTAGTAATAAAATAACGTTATTTTTTAGATTCTACTATTTATTTAGTATCTTTTTTTTAATGTTCATATGGTGATGTTTATTCAGTCGATTGAAATGTTTGTCTGCATCTTAACAGTTCGACTGAATCGTTCCCCTGGCACTGAACACATCACAGATTCAGAGCATGTACTGTTTTAAGGGATTCGGTTTTCGTTATTTATTTTATTTATTGGTGTAAGCTTTTGTTCAGGCCAGAAAATCATACAGTTAACTGTGCGCAAACAGGCGTTCAATTTACCACTTGTAAGCACAGTCTACAAACCCTAAAAAAAATAAATATAATTTTGAGTAATAAAAATAATGCCATTTGCTGAGACTGAATTTGGGATCATTCTGTGCAAAGAATTGTATAACAGTGAATTATTCATTCCAGTTAAAGTGTTTTTCGCACACATTTTTTTGGAAGTATGAGTTTATTAAGTATGAGTTTATTTTCGCAAGTTTATTTCTTGATTTCTTGACACTACTTTGAACATTATAATAATAATTATTATTATTTAAGATCTAATACTAATATAAATAATAATTTAATTAAATAATTAATTTATTTACTTAATTCAAACAGACAAGCTTGAATTAATGATAGTGAATTATCTAATTACTCGACAGAGAATGATACAAGGCATTGTCTTCTGTTTTTCCAACAACCAATTATCTTAATAAATATCAGAAATGTTTTATTGAAGTCCATGGTCGAAAAATGTTAAAGCAAAACGTTGGGGATAGGGCATTTTCATATTACTAATAGAACCAACTATTTCTTAATTTTTAGGTAATATAATTTAGTAACTCATGAGTTAGA
>BOPP01000056.1:4842069-4860741 GCA_017312745.1 Gryllus bimaculatus
AATTTTTGCAATAACAGTATATCGTTTAGTTTAATTAAATTTGCGTTAATTTGGTATCGTTTAGTTAATAATCGTTTAGTTACGTTAATTAAGTTTGGTACACAACCTTATAAAACATTTTAATTTCACAGAAAGATATTCCTATGGTACTCAATTTTGTTTTATGAATTTCAATCTAGTTGCTCTTTCTTTATTGAACAAAAGTGTCCTATACACTGGTTGTTGGGTTGTCAACGCACGACACCACCCCGAGGTTTGCCACACCATATCTCAGTAATAGATCCAATTAGAGAGAGTATATATAATTTTCAAAATTTGCATCATTTACAAAAGTCTGAATTGAATACATGCAGCCAGCTATCATTTTTATTGCTTTGTTGAACAGGTTAAATATTGTGTGTAAGGTATATCTCAGGTACTCATCCAAAACAACTACTAGATATGAGTAAATGTGTTAGTAGTCAATCTTGATACATTTGATCACTAACAACCCAATGGTTGTGCATTGATAAGCATTGCAAGTTAATTTTTCTAATTTTATAAGTTTTAAGTTTTTTTCGCTGAGTTTTTGAAAGAATTACTTTGGTTTTCAACAGGAGATTAGCATACAAGTTGTTTCATATGACCAGTTTAACAATGTTTGTTAAATTCTCTGTTTGTAGTTGGTCTTTACATTTGTTTATGTCGCTATTAGAAGTACCAAAAGAGCAGATCAAATCGTGGCATACATGTAAAGTTTGCAAATTTTCTTATGTTTAGTAAATTATGTTGTTGGCATATATTAAAAATAGCACTGCCCTAAGCAACTTCTTTGCGGTAGCTCCGATGTTGGAAGATTTTGGGATGACTTAAGATAATGTTTATTTGGACTAATATTTTTGCTATCTTTAGGGTCTTTTAAACAATCTTGAAACCGATCTTTTTAAGAGCCTATTTCTTGCAGTCTCTTCAACAGAATTGTGTAATAATATAATAATAATAATAATAATTAATAATAATTAATAATAATAACAACAACAACAACAAACCAGGATAAATATAAGCCCTTATCCGGGCAGGGAATATCAGAGTCTTGTTCGACGAGCTGCAATGAAATGTTTAATTACTACCTTCATTAGTTTTCAATTCCAAGCGGCTGTGCAGTGGCCATATGAAATTATTCTTGACCTTTTTGCAAGCTGTAGCAAGAAACTACGCACAAAACACAAAGATAGGAGAGCAGTCGTAATTAAATGGCTGTCAGAACCAGTATTGTAAACGTAACATTTCCACCTGAGTGGTATGCCCATGTCGCCTCGGCATTCCTCCTCGGATGCTCACCTTTCCAACTCGGTCCTCAGAGATGGTCTTCTTTGTGTTGAGTCAAAAGAAGGTGGGAAAATTTTGGCTTGTACATTCCGTTCGTTAATGCCAAATATGGAAGAGAGAGTAGTACTTTTCTTACAAACCCCTCCTCCACATTAAATTTTCGCCTGATAACAGACTTTCCTCATTAGAAATTTTAAACGAAGCTCTATAACTCTGTATTGCTTGATTCTTACGAATATACGAAACACTTGAAATATCTACTGTATGCGATTGAAGGCTTCATTTGTATGAATATTTAATGTAATGTACACTTTTAATATATTAGCAAAAGTAGTGGCTATGGACTGCATGAATTTTCATTTTTTTAAATACGAAAGCATTTACTGTTTTCAAAAATTTAACAACCAATTTTATTTGCAGGATGATTTCATCTACTCTTTTTAACGGTATTGACAATTCTAAGGGGTTATATTCGTGTAGTGTTGAGGCATATTGACTCCAAATGGGAAATGAATCTTCCTTCGGCTTATACATTACTGTGCTTAATTTACTTTATTTACAGTCTCCAGGGAAATGTGATGAAATATCGCGCATTTGTAAACATTAGTTGTTTGGAGCGTGGCTCTCCAAGGCGTCTACAACGCGCTCGCCTAAAGAGTTCTCCATTAGCGGCGGCTGCTCGCTGCTGTAGTGTGTGCCCGGGGAGAGCCGGGAGTTTGTTTTGAGGCACGCGGGTTGGAAGCTGTGATATATGAAACATGGAAGGGCCGCGCGCCTTAGGGGACTCGGCGCCGCCACGCGTCGTGAGAGCTCGCACCTGCGGGGGGGGGCGGGCCGCCCTGAGCGGGCGGAGGCGGAGCGCAGCAACCGGTGGACGCAGGCGCATCGAGCGGCAAGAGGGCGTGATGGGGAACGGTGGAAAGTTGGTGGCGGAGGCAGCACACGGGAGTAGAGGGGCTCGGGAGAAGTGAGGAGGTTGGGTATAGGCGGTGGTGGAGGGGACGGGGGAGGGGTGAGGCGGGACTTGCTAGCGGGCAAGGAGTTACGCTGTGAGAGTGGGGAGGGGGACGATGCGGCAGGGGCGTGGGAGACGGGACGGCTGTTACCTGAAGAAGCGGGGCAGGCGTGGAGAGAGGAAGCGTGGCTGGGAAGCGGAAGCGACAAATGCTGAGTGGGGTCGGCGGGATGTCGGGACAGTGGATGAAGGGTGGAACGTGGAGGGTAGTGGTGGCGGGGCACTCACGGGGTGAGAGAACCTGGGGGAAGTTGCACGGTTGGGGGCGGGACGTTAGGCGCGGGGTGTGGGACGGAGGGAAGGTTGGAGGACGGGACTGCTAGTAGCGAAGGCTGGCTGGACAGCGGAGGAGTGTAGCGGTGAAATTGGGGGAGCGGATGCGGCAGGGCAGTGGGAGCGCGGGACGGCGGATACCGAAGGAAAAGCGGGGGCAAGGCGTGGAAGAGAGAAACGTGGCGAGGAATCGGAGGCGACAAATGCCTGAGGTGGGGGCGACGGAGAAGCGGAAAGCCGGGAGCACGTGAATGAGGGCTGGGTGGCGGAGTGGTGGTGACGGAGCGGCGGAGAACGGGGCGGCATGGCATGGTGGTGAAGCGGGGGCGTCGGTGGCAGGCGGTCTGCGGAGGCGGGAGGTGGAGACTGGGGGCCGGCGCATTACATGGTGGGGGCGGAGAGTAGTGAGGCGGTTGGCTTGGGCGGCGGGTGAAGTAGATGAGGCAGCAGAGGCAGTGGTGGGTTAGGGGATGGAGGCCAGAGGAGGCGGGGCTTGTTGGCGGCGGTGAGGGCTCCGCGGCGTGCTCGGGCGAGGGGGGGGGGCGGGCGACAGCAGCTGGTGCACGTGCGGCAGGGCGGCGGCTGCTGCGAGCGAAAGAGGACACCGGGGGCCGAGGTGCTGCGGATTAGAATTGTCTCTGCCACGTTAAGTTTTAAGTAGCCTCATTTTGTCACTAAAGTGGAAGAGCGGTGTACCGTGGTCACCAACTGGCGAAGGAATATCTTCGGCGCTTTGAAAAAAGGACAAATGTAATGTTTCAGTAAATGTGTATACATTGACATGGATCAATAATGATTTGTTGTATTTTAATTTATTAGGAGAAACTGTCGTACCAAGAGACAAATATGCCTACGGAGAAAGTAAGTTTTTGAGGAATATGTGAAAGAAAATTCTGATTTTTTCCCTACACTTTTATTGCCCATTCGCATTGAAGTAAACCATTTTGTAGTGTGAGCTTTTCCGTGGTTTCATGGTAGTTTAAATGATTTCACGAGTGAAAAGTAAAAAATGTCTGCATTTCTGTTTCCTCAATTTCGCAAGAGCTACTATTTTTACGAAAATTGAAGTAGATACACACTTATTAGCAAAGAATGTAGTTAATTCGTCCTGCGTACTTTTTTCTACAGCAAATCTACAATGAACAGTAACAATGTTTATTCATGATTGCAGATTGTTGTACCTACGGACTGTTGATGTCACTGTTGATGTACCTAAAGACGTCCCTAGGTACATAAGTGTTATGTTAAATTGAATTAATTGGTTTCAGGATGTAATATGGCCATTCCATGATACAAAGGAAATTATAAAAGGGCTAAATCATCAACAGAAACAATTAATAGTGCATTTCGCGCGCATCAACTCCATAAGTCATTTGTCCCGTAAGTGTATTGATTCTTACATCCCTGGACGAAGTTTCGCGTCAGCTGAAACGCGTTTCTGCGCCGACCTGCGAGTCGACTTGCAGGTTGCTCCCTCCAGCTATCTCCGCTAGTGGGGAACCGTGACAGGGTCTAACCTCTCATTTGATCTCCCGATTAGTGGTAGCGTTGTGTAAGTCAAAGGGGAAATGTTATGAAGATGAAGAGGAAAATACTTTCTCGTGGTCCTTAGCCCGTTTGTTATGGTATTCCCCGGCATTCACCTGGTATTAATAGAAAAAAAACACAGAAAACTAACTACACCTGACCGCTGGAATTATTTTCTAAAGAGTGTTTGTATTCGACCCAGCTATCCAGGTAGGGTAGAAAATTTAATTTTGTCTGGACTCGGACCCTTAGATTCCCATGCCAACGTTGCTGTAGATGCAAAGGAATTGCCGGTGAGATGTCGCCGTCGCTCAAGCAGACAGGTAAAGGAACACGCTTTACTGCACGATTTTAACTGAGCTGATGAGAATTAAGATTGATTTAGACTTCGCTTTAAGTCATTGTGTGTACATACATGTGACACTTTTGAGTAACAGCAGCTTCCTGGGATGCAGCCACATGCACTTCTCTAACGGAAAATTGAGATCCCTTTGCCGATGACTGACACGCATGGATTGGGCGATGGCTCTGCAAGCCGTCAAAGACGGAAGCTGTCGATTCATTCATAATGCCACGAAATTTATGTAATCCGGGATTAGCCATTCAACACTTATCGAGTTTCACTTTCGAGTTAAGGTGATTGAATATTCAGCGGAGACTACCTCTGCTGTAAACTGACACCTGAGAGAGTAAATGTTCAGCGGAACGAGATGATTCATTTCATTCATTGTTGGTCATTGTCTGCCTCGGAAGTCATTGTCCATACACCTGCCGCGTATGAATTACGGGCGCAGCCGCGTGCTGGAATGCAGCTGCTTGCGAACCTGAGACGAGGCACTCGAGGCGGACACGGGCAGACGCGCGCTCCGAGGGTGGAAGGTGGGAGGGGCGGCGGCGGCGGCGGCGGCGGCGCAGCACAAAGCAACGAGGGCGCTGCCAGGCACCTGCGTGCAGCTGCCCGCGCCCCGCGCCTCACATGTGCGTGTGCACGCCCGCGCCCGCGCCCGCGCCGCGCGCTCACAGTGGGCCGGAAGCGTCAACAAGCGAAAGGAGAAGAAATCTCTCGTGTCCGAATGACGCCACAAGAGAAACGCCGCGGCGGAGGAAGAAACCTCTCGATGAAAACTCGTGCACTACACTTACAGGACCGATGACCTTAGCGGTTGACGCCCTCGAAATCACTAATCAATTGCAATGTTTTTAGTTTGTGTGATGATATTATTTCTTCATTTAAATAAGGCAACGAAATTTACAAATTATTCTACCTTGTAATGTACAAATATAACTTATATGTGATTAAGCATGAATAGTGCATGCATATTTCGTTAAACAAAAATAAATTCAACTCAATATTTTACAGCAAATTTACCATATCTATTGTACATCATTGAGTTATCAAATTAGGCAAACTTTGCATTCCTCCTTCCTTTACGCATTAAATTAATTCAGCTACGAGTATTGATATTGAAAATGAACCGTCCTGACATCATTAGTTTGAATCAGTTAAAGAAAGAGAATGAAAAATAAGTAAATTTTATTAAATCTTATTTACGGGTAATAAGAAAATAATATGAATTCATTTAATTTTTGTTCCTTTGTAAAAAATTAACCTCTATAAATTTAATATTAATTTCTTTACTTTTCTGCTACAGTTGCCCGTAGCATGGAAGGTGGATCCTCGTAATTCCATGAAGTTCCCTCCTAAAAGTTGGATCTTTTGGGATTGAACTCTGAGACAATTTTAGAGATTTTTTTGTCGAGGGATATTTACATAATCGTGTTTTCTCGTGCGCTGCCAGGAATAATTCACTCTCAAACTTTTTCATTTTAGCAATTGCAAGAAGCTCATCTTTGCGGGCTAAATAACTTCAAAAGCGATAACCCTGACCCAATCTCTTCATCGTTGCGACAGCCTTTTCAGCGATCAAATAAGATTCCCTTCAAATTCTTTCTGCTGAAAGGCAAAATGTGTATTTTAAAGTGTATTATTTCACTATTCATCACATCAAATAGCGTGAAGGAAAGAAACAATATTTGTTCTATGAGATATTTCACTGAACGTAATTATCTCTTTTCAATTTCCTTACATTTTTAATGTCGTTACGCCTGTTTTTTTGTCAAATTCAAAAACTCTAATTGTAAATTCTGGATTTTTTCATGAATCTACATTTCATTCATCAATTTTTATTTTACGTATCATATGTTTGGTCTGTGATCTCAAAATTATTATTATTATTATTATTATTATTATTATTATTATTATTATTATTATTATTATTATTATATAATATGTTTGAAAATGAATGAATTATAATTGAATGGTCGTTATTGGTCGTGATGGTCATTATTTACATGACCTCAGACTAAAATAGACAATCTAAAATTTGGTGGATCGCAGTAAGTGGCAAGGTCTTTTGCATATCCGATCACGTACACTCTCATTTGAAAAATCATACATTTATATACAAGGATCAGTTTTGCCTTTCCAATCGAAATTCCTCATTCCAACTCGCAACTTCATTAGAATGCATTGAGGTTGTGTGTTTGACGATGTCATCACGATGTATTTCCAGCTGTAAAGTCCATGAAGTTTTGAAGAGTTTTTTTTCAGTCCGTCATTGATAATGTTTTCATCTCGATGCCCGGTTATAGGATTTGCGAATTCTGTGTCTTTTGAGTCAGTCTTCTGTGTCTTTTGTTCAGGTTGATGAAGCTGTATCATCGGAAGGCGACATGATGTGGTATCTAAATAATTCTTTATAACGGGAATTCTTTATAAAAAAGGTTTTTGGGTAAAATGAAAGCAGACTCAAGGTGTACCAAAAAAAACAACAAAAATAAATTTGATAAGCTTTGAGATTTTATTCTTTCCTGCTTCTATATATCATTTTCTTCTTTAACCTTTTTTTCATTTTACACGCACTCTCTCTCCCTCTCCTTCTCTCTCTCTCTCTCTCTCTCTCTCTCTCTCTCTCTCTCTGTCTCTCCCTTCGTACACTTCGCTTCCCATATTTGTCTCTATCTCCCCACCTCTTTTGCACTCCCTTTCACTGGCTGTAATTCAATGCCCCTCACTTAAGTCATTATTCTCTTTCTTTTCTTCGCACCGTCTTTTATTTATCTTGATCTTTTCCTCTCCTCTTTATTCTTGTTTCACATTCTTGAACTGATGCGAGTTGTAGCGATAATCTTAGGGAAAGAAATTGTGCCATTGTCGGAAAGACACTGTACAATGTTAAGCAACGAAAGAAATACATTTTTTTCGAAACAAATTTCCATTCAATACATTGAAACGTGTTATGAGAGGATTGTAACCCAAAGGAACCCCCACATGGTTTGGAGTGAGTGCATGATACGATTCATGGCTCTATATTTGTAATGAAGATGTCGTTGAGGGTATAAGTAGTACGATCTTGTAAATTCAAGAAATTCTGCAATCATACTATCTTCTTTTCTATAGATATGTGCAGCATCAATCACTTTTAAACACTTGTATTTCGTCTATTTTCAATGTTCAAATATGAACCGTTGCCAATAAAAGTCATGAACATGCTAGCGACCTGAGGTGATGGCGGCTTCAGTATACAATAGAGATCTAAAGTGAACTTCAATCAGTTGTACAAATACCGTCAGGTCTGATAGTGTCGTCTTTTGAACTTTGTTCTAAACAAAATTTCGACATAGTCTCAACAAAATATTAAAATTATACTTTTTACAATAAACATTTATTTAGTATTTTGTTTTTACATTACCATGTTTTAACTTTTTTACGGTTTCTAGACGCTGTGACGTTCCTTCATAAAGCGCAAGTTTCTATGCAATTGAGTGTAAAACATTCTATTCGTCGATATGAACCTTCAAATATTGTGGAAATTCTTATTGCAGGAAAGAGAACGAAAATTATATTCTAGAAATTGTTGTGCATATAAATATAATTCACATTAGAACATTACAAATATGTTTCGAGGATCTCATCATCAGATCATGCAATTGAAAGACAGCATGAGTAAGTAACACAAGAGTGTAAAAATCTTTTGAATTACTAACAATTTTTTTCTTTAATTTACGGTTACGGAACTATAATGGTGAGAAACTGTCCTCAAAACATATTTGTACTTTTTTAATATAAAAGCATGTGTAAGTATGTAATTTTTGTAGAAAATAACTTGTGTCGTCCTCCAATTTGTAATATAAAGCATTCTTTATGCATCGTGTGTTTTTGAATGATCTTCCAACAAAATATGCATTATCTATCCTTGCTTGTAATCGATGATAATATATTTTTATCATACATATTGAAAATACTCTTAGTATTTTCCTCTTTTAACCTCTAAACGAATTAAAATAATTACAGCACTTGCGTTTTGTACGTATGGTGGAAATGTCAAAATGCATATTGTTTACATTCATGTTGCATTTACTTCGAAGTAGAGGGCGGAACAGTACAATAATTATTTGCTTTTATTTCTTTTCAGGTGAGTGAAGTTGCCGTTTCTCATACTAGCATTCGTGTCAGCTTTCGTTACGAAAGGTGAGTTAACTGATAAGTGTAAAAAACATGAAAACACATAAAAAGCTACCTATATTTAACCACAATATTAAGTTTAAATTTTCCTTCTTGCAAATGGTAGGGCTCCAATTTTGATATATCTCTTTGTCTTTTGTAAAGATCGACAATTACAAACCGATCTAATTCAAATCGGTGACAACTTGCAGTTTTCAAAAAATATAACTATGATATTACTGGAACAGTCCTCTTCCGTATATTTTAATAGGTCTTCTAATAAACGATGAATATGGCATTAAATAATGTTTCAGTCTTTTACTTGCGAAAAAAGAAGAATTGTACATGAGAATCAAATTCAGATGATTAGAATGAACCTATTTTAGCATGTGTGTTTAAATTTTCCATTGCGCTCATTGATTTGTAATAACAATAATTTAATATTCGTAATTAAATGTCAAAATTAACTTCACAAAACGAAGCAACTTTAGTTTTCGCGCACTCTTATCTTACCAAAACAACTGCAATACACGCACTTACGAAGTCAGTCACTCCTGTACTCCTCGGCACCCTCATCCAGTTATGTTGACACATTCACCCCGCCCATTTTTTCTATTCCCGTCTTTTTTTACCCACTTTCTTTCCGTCGGTTTTCTCCCCTTCTTCAATTTCTGCGAAGTCGCAGCCTTCGGTGCACAATTTTCTTTTGTCATTTCCCCAATTTCGACGGCTTCCTCGCAAGCGCCCCGTCCCGTCGGCGAAGTTGTCGCCCCGTCCGCCCTAACGCAATACGCAGCTTGGCACATCCCCCCNNNCTCGCTCTCCCTCCCGACGCTGAATCGTGCCAAGTTGCCCGCCGACGGCCTTCCACGCCCCGCCCCCGCACCCGCCCTCGCTCTCGCTTTAAACAGTTGTTTCCATCTCGCTCCCGGCTTACCTACCGCTCTTGCCCTCGCGGCTGCTTCCTGCTTGATTTCCTGTCTCGGGGAAACGGCTGAGAATTTTCCTACGCCGAGCACTCGCCGCGTCTGGAGCCCGACCTCGCTTCTGCTCTCGCCCTACCTGGGCAGTTTTAACTCCGTTTCTCCTCCGCTAGGTTAGGGTACATCGCGGTCTTACTGCCTCCTTTCTTTTCTTGTTCTTCGTTTCTTTCTACCTCAACCTGCCTTAACTTCATCGCTTTTCTTACTGCACTTCATTTCACTTCATCCTGTCAACATCCTCATTCCCATGTCATTTTCATCATCACACCGGAACCATCGTTTATCGCATCTCTGCCGCTCTATCTCTTTGTCAACGTAATTTGTCTGTCCTTGCTTATCCCCTGACCCACCTTGGTTGCCATAACTCAACCACTTACTTAAAGCTAAGAGATTTCCAGATTTGGAATTGACTACGTATTCACCGCTGACAGATGCCTTGCTTTACATTTCCACCTCTTACTACAACTCGTCGAGGATTTTGTGCAGTGGCTGATATGTATATGAACTCTTTTAATCCTTTCATTTTATTCCCAAGCAGCTCTGTACGCTCTATTGTTCTTTTCCAAGTTCAATTCCTCCGTCTGCCTACACATTGTAAAGTGTTCTTTTTCTTCTCTTCCTGTGTGCAATCTTTCAAATTCGACACTTAAAACTTACTCAGTATGCTTACCGTCACCTCAAACATTTCGAGTTTACATTCGTCTTACTTCAAAATCGATTCTTCGTCTGAACAACTCCTCGACCTCCCATTTTCACATTACCACATCCTCCCTCTCCTCCTCTCCTTCGCGCGAAGATCTCTCGCCCTTCCCCCGCCTCCGCCGCGATTTCCTCCTTTGCTTCCACGACAACGCTGGCGCCGGCGAAGACTGAAACTTCACAGAGCGTTCGCCCCCCACCCCACCCACCCCACCCCCACCCAACCACCACTTTTCCCCCAATCTCAACTGAAGCCCGGCGTATCCACTTGCTCCTTCACCCCCTCCTCCTTCTCCCCCCTCCTCCTCGTCCTCCACTCCCTTTCGACGCGCGACGAGCGCGCAGTGCGTGCGCGGCGTGGCGGGGAAGAAGGGGCGGGGCGAGGAATCTTTAAATTGAGTTCCAAAAGGAAATGAACGTTCCCCCTATTGTTTTCCGCTCGCTCCTCGCCTCATAAAACTTTAAAACAGTTGTCCCCATGTTTATGCACTTTTCTCGAATTATAAGAACGTCGGCGTCGTCGTCGTCTGGAGCGGGGTTGCGAGGTGCGTCCCGTTGCCTTTGGAACGAGGCTGCCGTTCGGGTGGCGCCTCTGCGAAAGAGGAGAGGAGGGGGAGGAGAAGGAGAGGAGGAGGGGGAGGGGGAGGAGGAGTTGCAGCAGCAATTGGAAGTCGTGCGTGAAGAAAAACTACAGCGTTCGAGAAGCGCAGTCTCATGATTGTGTTCTTGATAAATGTAACGAGCAAAACGCGACGGAGTACTTCGTCGTTGTTTTTTTATATACACATCTCTTTCACCACCCACAACGATTGCGGCGAAGATCGCTGCGGTACTATAGGGCACTTACAGAAGATCAGAGATGTAAAGTGGTGCAATGTGGTATTAAAGAATTACGAATGTGAGAACAAAATGGACTCGTTTCAGATGACATTGAAATAAAACTAGAAATAATTTACAATTTTATGAATAAGCCACTTTTTTTCTGAAAGCCGTATATCACTTATGACTGCCAACAGAGTATGCAGAAAAGATTGAGAAAGTAATTATCTATTTATGATTGTTGATTTGTAAGGCGTGGCATATTTCACACAAAATTTCAATTTTCTTTTAAATCTGTGAATAATTTATTTTTGCTCCTGCAAAAAGTTAATGTTAAAATATTGTGTTATGAAGATAATGATTTCAGAAGTCCAGAAAAACTGTATGGTACTTTTAATATACTCAATTATACAATTGCAAATAATAATCAATATCGACATTACTATTCGCACAATTAATGTTTGATTTTTAAAATATACCTCTGCAGAAATTATTGTGCAATTTTAATTTAATATATTTTAAAAAAATATTGTCATTATTGGTAAATTATATTGTTTATCAATACTATCAAGATAATATTAACAATCCCAAATACAATAGCGTATAAAGCAATTAAAACGCACAAAAAAGAGAAAAAAATACATTCTCGTTCAGAAACATTGTCTCAATGACTTTTAAGTTCGAACCCCAAAGAGCAACTTTTCCCCTACACCATTCTTTCGACGTGCATTTCTACGTCAATAATTCTGCATTGTAAAGTGCCTTCCGCCAATCGAATAATCCCAGTTTTAATGAGTTTATTAAAAGAGAATGTTTGGAAGCAACAATTATAATAGTATGCCCTTTGGGTATACGTTCTTTCTCACTTACTTAAAATTTTGAGACATGGAAAGTACCGTATTTTCTCGAATATGAGTCACATATTTTCCAGAATTGATTAGAAAAATGTAAATAGGGCTAATAAGCATATATCTCTAAATGAAGCGTAATATTTTTTCAAGAAATGTCTTTTCTTTTTCAATGTTACAAAGGGATAGATATATTAATTCCGACATGCCGCTTTCAATTTTCTTACGTTTTGCTAATATTGGAAATAACATAAAATAGGCGCTTTTTAAACAATATTATTGCAATGAACAACATACTACAAAGTTCTTACAAGGTTTTTCGAAATTCTCATCCAAAAAACTGAGGGAAACCTAAAAGCTAAAAAAGGTAGTGAATTTCCTAAATTCATAACGGAAAATGAAAGAATTTAAAATATGTTCTTCTTAAACTATTATTTTTAAAAAAAATTTTCCATTCAAAGCTGACTGGCGTTGTTCGGGGATGAAATGTCTCCAAACTACAAAACAATGGACAAAACGTGGGAGTATCAGCCAACGACGTAACGTCGATCACACGGTGAAGAGGAATGTGCAATATAAATATAATATAAAGTAATATCAATATAAAGTTGCACTATTATTCCTCCAGCGCTCTTAGAAAAGGTGCAGTTCCTGAGGCGTCACAAGGGGCGCAGAGAAGACAGATCAGATAGCTGGAGACGTTATGTATGCTCCGATTTACACACAGTGGGGATCAAGGTCAGGTGCTGGGCGGAGAAGGGGACACTGTCATCCAATCGCAAGCTTCGTTAAAACGTTAAGTTTTGGTATCGGAGCTCCCGATTGGATGGTAATGTCCCTCGCTACTTCTAGCTCGTGACCTTCAAGTGCCCTGCTTTTTTTTTGTTTTTTATTGGAGCATAGGTCTGCCACTCCTCGCCTCTCCAAGCGCCTCTCTTCTCCTCCCTGCTTCGCTCTTCCCCCGACCCTGCACTGACCTGCCTCGCTCCGCTCCGCCCCTCTCCGCATTACACCGCTTCGTCCTACCGTCTGCATCCCTCACCTTCGCCCTATTGCCTCTAACGACTTCCTCGCCCAGACCACCGTCCCCTCTGCCAGCCTCGTTCTCATCTTCACTCCACAATTACACTAACTACAGAAAAAATCTTCTCGCGAACAGAAACAAAGAGGCGAATGTCAATTGGCAATCGTTAGTTATACGAGTATGTAGAAAGGCAGGGATTGTGTGCCCTCTTCAAGGCGTACTCGAAACAAGCGGAATGGAAAGCTAATATTATTAATAATAATATTAATAATAGTAATGGTATTAATAATAATAATAATAACAACAACAACAACAACAATTCAAATTGAGCATACGTTCCTGACAGATAAGCAAAAATATAAGTACAAAAATTAAATGTACAATACATTGAAATGTAGAAAACAGGTATATAATACAAATAAAAATAAAATGAAAAGAAATAGACAAGTATAAAAAATAGGTAAAATGTGCTCTTCGCTATTCCGAAACCTCATGTACCTCATGCACCTCCCATTGCCCTAAATTTTTTTGGTCTTTCTTTATTCAGAGAAACGCCACAGGCCACTGCACATCACTACATTCTACACTAGCGCTCTGAGACTTCTCAAACGCATTACTTGCGTGCTTCTGCGAGGAGACACTAGCACTTCTGAAGGAAAATTGTACGTCATCAAGGATCTTATTCGCAATGCTGAATTTTCCTATACCCCCTCTTGTCTTTCTGCGTTTTATTTTGTTGGAGTGATCGCCTATACGTACGTAATATGGCATTTTAAGTCTTTCACGGATAGCTTTCTATAATTATTATTAATAATAATATTATTATGTCTCCTCCCCCTCGCGTCTATTGTCTTCACCTGAGCATCATTTCTCATTTACACTCTATCCCATGCGGCCACTCCCGTCCCCGCGCTCCGCTCCCAGTAGCATGAGCAAGTGCAGGGGATGAGGAAACAGGGGAAAGTGCCTCTGCGGAGGCAAAACACTGGGCTTCTCCTGATATACCAAGCATCACGCGCAAACGCATCGCAAAGCAGTTCACGCGATTGAGGAAAAGCTCTTTAGTTCTCCCTATGGTTCTCAGTGAAATATTCAACATGAATACTTCAACCCTCCGGCACTCACAATATACATGGTATCTTCATTTCTTTTTCCTTTGTAGTATAAAATACGTATTTTTTAGATCTACTATTTATTAGTATCTTTTTTTAATGTTCATGGTGTTTATTCAAGTCGATGAAATGTTTGTCCTGCATCTTACAGTTCGACTGAAATCGTTCCCTGGACTACACATCACAGATTCAGAGCATGTACTGTTTAGGGTTCGGGTTTTCGTTTATTTATTTTATTTATTGGTGTAGCTTTGTCAGGCCAGAAAATCTACAGTTACTGGCCAAAACAGGCCGTTCAATTTCCCCAACTTGTAGCACAGTCTACAAACCCTAAAAAATAATATTATTTTGAAATAAAATAATGCCATTGCTGAGCTGAATTTGGATCTTCTGGCAAAGAATTGTTAACAATGAATTATTCATTCCAGTTAATGTGTTTTCCAACATTTTTTTGAGTATGAGTTTATTAAGTATGAGTTTATTTTCCAGTTTATTTTCTTGAATTTCTTGACACTCTTTGCATTATAATAATAATTATTATTATTATTTACTAATACTAATATAATAATAATTAATTAAATAATTAATTATTTACTTAATTCAAACAGACAAGCTTGTATTATAATGTGATTATCTAAATTACTCACAGAAGATGACACAGGCATTGTCTTCTGTTTTTCCACAACCAATAGTCTTATAATTCAGAATGTTTTATTAGTCACATGTCGAAAAATGTTACGCAAAACGTTGGGTAGCATTTTCATATCACTAATAAAATATTTACTTAATTTTTAGTAATATAATTGTAACTCTGAGTTAGACATTCTTGTGGCATATAAACAAAATATTTATTTAGCAATCTAAACGATAAAAGAGTGGAACTTTTCTTATTCCTTGAAGCGTTTTCCATCTCTGAACATACACCGCTTTCATTCTACGAGTGAATTTAAACCTCTTTACATGGGAGAAACATCCTCCACCTTGCACCGTCCCCCTCTCCACCTGCTTTTTTTTTAGAAATGTTCCACACGTATGCCAGTAAGTGAGTCGGTTATAATATATTTGAAAATTGAGGTGAATTACGAGAGCAATTCATTTGAGAAGGCTCGTTAATTCCTAAGATTTTCAATGTGCTCATTTTTCACGTCATTGTTAACTAACCTTACCTTCAAAAACTATTTTTTCTGCAAAATGAAATTTGTAATATTATTCTCTTTATTCCATAGTTTTAAGATTAACTCTCGCATGAAAATTATTACCTCAAGTTTCTTCCCTGGAAGGCGACCTTCCATTTGTTCCCAAACAACCGAATAGAAAACACAGCCAATCAGGCTTTGGAACCAAGTGGAGTCGCCACATTTTCCCCTATGGGGTGTCTCATGGGCGTGTTACGGAAAATTGTTACCAATTAAACCTTATAAAGTCTTTTAGAATTTTGCACAAGTTATGCTTTCGGAATTATTCATGTTATTTGGAGAAAAGATAGATAATGCAGCGATATAATGAGTACTTATGCCTTATATTATGTAAAGGCATCAGAACTTTCCTTCTCTTCTGTTGACTTTGACAAGTGGACGATTATTACCTCATTTTTCTCTTGGAATGTGACTTACCATTTCTTTTCAAACAACCTATTAGAAAACACAGCCAATCAGGCTTTGGAACCAAGTGGAGTCGCCACATTTTCCTCTATGGGGTGTCTCATGGGCGTGTTACGGAAAAGTGTTACCAATTAAACCTTATAAAGTCAGTATCTGTGTATATGTATGCTGTCTTTTTAGAATTTTGCACAAGTTGTGCTTCGAAATTATTCATGTATTTGTGGAAGAAAAAGATAAGATAATGCAGCGATATAATGCAGTACGTTATGGCCTTATATTACGTAAAAGACTTCCCAGAACCTTTCCTTCTCCTGCTATTGACCTCCACAAGTGACGATTACTACCTCCCCTTTCTTCCTGGGAACGTGACTCCCCATTTCTTCCCAAACAGCCGATTAGAAAGCACGGCCAATGAGGCGTGGCAATCGCGTGGGCGCGCGCCATTTCCTGCGCTCTCAGGTGCGCCGCAGGGGCGCGCAACGGGAACCGGTCCGGCGTTCGTCCTCGAGGCGGCCATCCGTGCTGCGGCGCACGTCTGGCGCGCGAATCCAGGTGGGCGCGCGCCGCCCCGGGGCTGGACGCCAGCCAGCCGCCGCCCATCCGCACGCCGGTCAGGTTCGAACCCCGACGCGCCCGCTGGAGCGCCCCCGCTGCTCGACTGCACGCGTGCGACGACCACGCACAGGCACGCGCGACCGCACATCTACCCGGTGTGTGTGGTGTGAACTAAAGGTTCTTTTATAGTGAACTCAGTGATACATTGTAGTTCGTTTAAAATGTTTCCTGAGGTTTTGAATTTAAAATTTTAATTCATTCTTTTACTTATTCTCATATTAATTCACTCATTCAATATTATTTGGTCTCTAGGACATTTGTGTAACAAGAAGAAGTGGTCACTAGCGCAAAGCTTTATTGATTGATTAGTGCTTCCGGGACTGTCAACTGCGAAGAGCATTATTCCCCTACGTATTACATCACAATCATTTCCGTTGTTTTATTGTTACGATATTATTGGAGGGTTAGAGTGAAGGGTCAGTGATGATATAAGCCACAACAAGTAATGTGCTATTCGTAAATTTTAATATCCCCATTTTTGTCGAAATATGTTTCGTCTTGTTACTCCACAAAGCCCTTCATTTGAAATCTGAGTTTCACTAAACTTGAGATATTAACTTGCATGTGAATAATTGCATTTTTCGAGATCTCGCAATTCATTACGTTCACAAAAAACTCATTCTATCGAGAAAACTTTAATTAAACCATATATTTTCAAAGCGTCTGCGGAGGTTTGGGGCCAGCTGCGATTACAATGCAAGATATTTCCTTTTAAATCACTTTGTTCGTATTTCATTTCAGATTCGCATTTATTGATTTTTAATACTTTATTCAATTTTTAAATGAAAACAAACTATTTAAACATTGTTTCTGGTACAAGAACCGGCAAATGCAGCAATAAGAAAAAAATGTCATAAAAATCATTTTCGATTTATTGGAAATCAAATAGGGAAAACCTTACTTAAATTTATACTGAGGGTGAGCATAGTTATTCATGTGATTCCTTCACAAGTGAAGGAGGAAAATATTATTCCTACAACTATACTATGCAGCAATCTCCGCAACGTATAGGTTTCAAAGCTTGAAGTACTGGAATTGCATTATAATTGTAAGATACTGGGATTGCATTAAAATTGTTATGAAGGTCGCAACATTTCCGTAATTTAAAGACTTATTTGAATCAGGTTTATCAGATTTCTGTTGCAGAAAGTCTGCGAGTTACTCTACGAACCGCTTTCAGCATTCTGATGATTTTCTCTACCACGTAACTTCGTAAACAAGTTTCGTTTCGTAGTATTGCTAACCGGGGAAAACAGTAAAAGAAGTAGATTAAACCGCCGAGAGTATGACTTGTGTTACCGTGACCAAAAATATTTGTCCAAGAATCCCGCAGCTTCTCCAGGAAATGCGAATAAATAAATCACAACAATATTAAAACAAAAAATGTATCTTATGATATCTATCACCTATTTAAATTCTTATATATTTCATTATTCTATATTTACTAAATTTTTGAAATGTAGCTTTCAATGTGTAATATTATCATATTATATTCTACGTATTACGTTTTGCACAATATCTGCATTTTCAGTTTTTTATTATTTTCATCCAGAACGATTATAGAAACGCCTTTACAACGAAACCGCAGTCTTTTTTTAATGGTTCCAACCATAAGTTCAGTTGGAAACCTTCAATAGAATATTATGGACATTCGGTGTTTATTAAAGGATCGTGTCATTTTCTGAGCTTTTTATTTAAATACAGTTTTTCTTCATTGCCCCAAGGTTCTTTATTCGCAGAGGTTTGCCCTAATCTAATAACCGCCAGTTTTGCAGAAAATAAAGTTCGTGGCGTCCACGAGACGCTCATGCTCCTCTTGTGCACACGCCGCCGCCGCCGCAGCCCACCTCCACTCGCTTTTCGCTCTTGCAGCTCTCACCTATGCCCACGTCCTCGTACAAACATTTGCGTCTCATGCCCTTGCCTCTCCGAGGCCCACGCTCTCGTCCACTTCCTCGTCCCCGCCTTCGCCCAAACCCTCGTCCTTTCGCCTGCTTCTGCTCACCCCCACTTCTTGCCTTCGCCGACGCCCATCCCAAAGCATCCGGCTACCACTCCACCGCCTTCCGCCCACGCTCACGCCTTCGTCAACACAGTCGCCACCCCTCCCCTGCCCTCGTCCACTCTTTCGCCTTCCTCTCTGCCCCCGCCCATGCCCGACAACCCATAACCCACGCTTATCCACGCTTACGCAACTCCTGCATTCCCAACTGCGTCGACGCCCTCGTCTATGCAGTTCCCTCTCTACCCATGCTCACGCCCACGTTTTTGGCCATACATCCACCTCGCCACACCACCCCCGCCCACGTCTATCCATCACGCTCTCGTTCCTGCCTTCACTTCC
>BOPP01000056.1:4861353-4906875 GCA_017312745.1 Gryllus bimaculatus
TGCCTCCTCTTCCGCCTCTCTATCCTCCTTCGCATCTCCCAAGGTTTCTTTATTTTTCTCCTCTCCCTCCCCCTCAGATCGTCTCCACCATGTCTCCCTACTCCCCCACCCTCTTCTCCATCCCACTCTCCATCCACCTGGTCTCTCTTCTCCTCCCTCTCTCCCCCCTCTTCGTCTGCCTCCCCCTCCCCCTTCTCCTCATCCTCCCATGCCTCCTTTGATTCCAACTGTACCGCATACGCCACTGCCTCCATCATTGTCATCATCGCCTTCACTCTTCGCACCGCCCATACTACATTCAACGTTACTGCCTTCCCCTCTGTCTCCACCGCAGTCACCATCCTCTCCCTCCCCATCACCACTGCCGCTGGACGTCCTGGCCTCCGTCACCGCCGCTCGTGGACTTAATGACACAATATCGGCGGCGGCCCCGGCGAAAGAAATCGGATTGGCGCGCGCGCGCGCGTGCAGTTCGCAATGAAACGGCGCGATGGACGGCGAGCGGTCCGCGGAATAATACGCTGCCCCCGGCGACGCTTCCGGGCTGCCGATTGGCTTCATCTCTGTCCGCCAGAGCGCGGCGCCGGCCGAGTGGACGCGGAGGGGTTTTAGGGTTTCTCTTGAATTTCGTTTCCGTTCCGCTGAAATTAAAGTTATGAAAAATGAAATACGCGGGGATTATCAACTGCTGAAATGGTTCAATGCGTTATTTTGTTCTTCGTTTTCATGTTTTTAGTTGCGGAGAAACGAAAACCCGCGTTGCGTCTCCTGCCTTGTTATCTGTGCTTTGGCTCTTTCTGGGATTGCGTGCAATTGTGAACAAGAAGAATATTCATGGTTCAGTTATGTTTTTTGTTTCGTTTTCCTGCTATCAAATTAAAAATATTTAAATTAGTTATTCACTAGAAAAATATATTTGATTGATAGTTTAATTGAAAACTCTATTTTGTGTTTTTAGATATCAACAAAGGAGTAGTTCTGGCTTGCGCTCCCATGCAAACATTCCCTGTATCACAGTGTTTTGTCTCTGACTATAATTGCGTTCTCTTGGAACGCATTTGCCAACTAGGAGATAATTTAACAGTCCCCAACTATTTTGTTTTTGTGCTGGTATATAATTAATTATATGTATAAAGTGGAAATATACTATGAAATGGATAGTTAGAATAGTGTAATGAGTTTTTTTATTTCATAGTTTATATTTTAATCGCAAAATGATTTTGCCCGATAGCAGCGCTTTGTTCCTTTACTGCGTTTCGGCTCTCCATTGGCTGTAAATTTGCATTTTGCCAGAGCGCGGTTGTAGTTGTGAAAATAAAGAGAAAATGTTTAGAATCCAGTTGAACTTACTTTTCTCTTGAAAATATGAAAATATAAAATACAGGAATTTGAGAAACAAATCTAATTGAATCTATTAAAATAGTGTTATGAATATTACTTCCCATTCTACATCAGGATTAAAATATTTTGAATCCTTATGAACAAATCCTTCATACTGAATGGTTGACAAACAGTAAAAAATATACACAATATTAAAAGAGAAGGTATATGACTGGTAATAAAATTATTTAAAATTATTATAGCCCTTGAATGATCAGATTTATGTTATAGTAAGTACAAATGTATATTTTCTTTCTGTTGTCGTTTATCAAGTAAAATACCCTTCGTAGACTTTTTTAATTATTTCGATTATATTTGTAGTTTGAAACGGGTTTATTTTTCTCAGTAAATATGGCATAAAATTTTCTCTCTATGATTGTTTTTTTTTGTTATATTATATCGCCTGTAAACAAATGCAATTAATTGAATACCCACCATTACATTAATGAGAATTAATCGAAAGTCTATCAAACTGTTTTTTTGTGCAAAATTTTGCGCCCCTACATGCCCCGCCAGATTGAAATTACAGACTAAAAATGAACATGTTGCCAATATTGGCAATATGACATACATTTCGATTTTCCGTAACTACGCAGATCATCGTTGTGAATGTCGAATATGTTGGCGATATTAAATTCATCTCACTATACCGTATGTGTTTCAGAACTACAAATGATGTAATGTTTGTTGAAAACCGTGTACTGTGTGAGTATAGGTTTTAGATTAGCGAAGCATTTCTCTACTAACGTACACGCCCCTTCAGCCAAGCGCTTGCGGTCTCGTTGTAAAATGAAACACGACCCACTGATGTTTGTAAAATAGAATCTGCTGACACTGCACCACACACAGACCTAGAAACATATTTATGATATTAGACTCTTTTAAATTTAACTCCTCGTATTCTTTCAGTAAGTTAAAAATGTGATGATATCAGACTTCAATTAGTAATTTGTTTTGTTATGCATTCATTGTATACGAATAGTGAGTTTATTTATAATTTGCAGTAATTTAGGGAATGCTAGCTACCATAGGCGTTTTCCATTCTTGAGTATTCTGTATATTACATGTAACATAATATAATTGAGGATAAAGTTAAATAAGAATTCCATAATTTTCTTTAATAAACTATTAGCTTATTTCCTTTAAATAACAACGTTTGTATGGTTCAGTTGTAAACTGGAATTCAATTGAGCATGATTGAACACAATATTAAAATCGTATCGTAATCAGAGAAGGGAATTTGTTACGTAAATTAGAATGGTTGCTTTTGAATAATAAAACTATTGAATTCATGCGACTCAAATGAACATAGGAACTTCAAACACGTTCTTTAAAGAATATTACGAGGAACACTCGTTTGAACTTAATCTCAAATTTCAAATTAAAGGTAATGTTATTTCAGTTTGCTGGCTAATTTAGGAAAATAAAACCAAATTAAAATATGCGATAGATATTTAAGTCACGTACATAAAATAAATAAAAGTTTCTGGTGTTTACTAATTCTAACGAAGTGGAGTGATAGTTTCTTTGCAAATTCAGTTATAACATTGTATCATATGTGAGCATTCACCCCAGCAACCGCAGCACTGCTAAGGCTGCCAAGTTTTATAACTTGGTGTTAACTGAAAATGTACAACCCTTTGGGACCGGCTCCTGTCGTCAGTAGTTCCCTGTGGATTCTCCGATCAACGCGCTTCATCATTCGTTTCTCTTCGTGGCGCTATCCTACCTTTTATACGCACGCACACACACACACACACACACACACACACACACACACACACTTGCGTCCACCACACTACCACACGTGTCTAGAGACCTGTCAGAGCTTAGATCTTGTCTCAGCTGGGGAAGAACTACGGGAGATATCTCTCCAGATATCTCATCCAGATATCTCCGCTGGAGATAATTGGACGAGGAAAACCCAACAAGTCAATGAGTAGGTCGATATCGGATTTCCTGCCCATCCATCGGGTGAAGAACACCGCCACCTCCCGCGTTGAAAACGCGCCATAAATGACTATAGTTGTTAACGCGCTCGGAAACACATTATCAGTCATTCAATCAAAATTCATTGTTACCACTATCAAACATATTGCGTGCAATGTAGTTTCACTCTCAACAGTTGAGCAAACTTACAGAATTGTGAACGAAATATCACACGGTTTCGAAAAAAAATGTAGAGCTCAGTTGCCTTTTTAGATATTCAACAAGCATTTGGCAATGACAGACATGAAGGATTATTATTCAAAATAAAACCCCTGTTACCGCATTCTTACTACATACATCTGTAATCATACCTTTGCAATTGCCACTTTCAAGTGAAGTATAATCCAATAATTATTCAAATTTATATCTATTTGTACCGGTGAACCTCAAGGTAGTATCCTTGGACCTCTGTTATGCCTCATATATACTTTCGATTTGGCACATACTGAACGCATCGCACCTTTGCACTAGTCACGGCTGTTCTAGTGCTGAATGATTATCCTACATGTCCTTCACATCTTCAAGACCACCTGGATATAATCGAAGAATACCTACACCAATGACTGTCATATATAACAAAGTGCTTATTTGCAAATACGGAAATAATATAAAGTTATGAAACAAGCATGGTCTTATGATGTTGAGTTATGAAATTCAGCAAATCAAATCTGGAGATTCTTCGAAGTTTCGAAAATAAACGTATAAGAAATCTTTGCTACGTAGAATGACTCGTTACAAATAAAACTCTAAAGAGACCTGGACATAATTCCACTGAACGATCTCATCACCGAGAAAAACCAAATATGTCAGAAAAAACATTGTAGGATCACGCGAATCACCTTTTAATTAACCTACTAGGTAACTGTCAATATTATACAGTCTGAAACTTATGAAATATTCAAAAAGGGACGAGTGATTTGTAGTGTTGGACTGCTTATAGAATTTGCTAAATTTTGAAATATGAACAAATAGTAAATTTCCAGAAGAGAAAAAAACTGTAGTCCGTACTGCGATCTTTGCGCCGGCACCCATTCTACTTAGCTGCGACAGCGTTACTGGGACCATGAGCAGTACTTGGCTTTTATTTCCTGCGACGGGGGAAGTATGTGAGGAGAGTAAGCGTCCACACAAAAGGTGCTATATCGAAGTCTTTGTGTTTTACGTTTGAGAGGCACGTGATGTCGTCACAGTGGTTGCCTAGCGACACGCAATTGCAGTGTTTCCAGTGCTGTAGTCTACCTTCGCTGATAGAGATGAGCTCTTTTGGCACGCATTTTCAATGTCCAGAATTGAAATTTCACACAATGAAAAGTATGCAGAGAGTATAGGTAACGGAGTGTATCAAAAGTATGGGACTGAAATCTAGTATTAACTTAATATTGACCAAGAAAGATTATGAGGCAAGACGCACGTGAGATGGACAATAAAGAGCGGTCTCTACCAAAACCGTACGCAGGCAGATGACACAATGTACAACTGATGTCAAAATAATACACTCTACAGCTAGGGTGACGTCACGTATGTGACGGGCAACGTAAACGATAGTGTTTTCCTCGCTTAATGGGCAGATGAGAGCTAACCGAATGATTTCACGTAATGCAGCATCTAGTGTTATATCAAAGTATCAATATAGCCAAATTGTATATTTTGAAATTACAAATTCCCGAAACATTGAATTGGGAGCAATAACTTTTAAAATAATTAAGAGGCATCTTTTCAACCCCGGAACTCACTATCCAGTCGGTAAAAATCACCGAGAACTACCAACGAAAAACGTACACTACACTTACGGCACTAATGACGTTTGCAGTTTACTTTCTCACAATCACTAATCCATCAATGAAAAAACCGGATACGCTAAGTACCCACACGCATTCCTTATCAAACCTCCTTGTACAAACTTGTGATGCGACATCGATAACAAAACAATGTTCAAAATTAATACATCGATGTTAAAAATACATCAACCAAAAACCATTAATGTTTTTTCATATCGATGTTTTTAGACTCGATTAGTATCCTCTAACATTAAATTAGTATGCAGTAAAATATAATTTGACAATGTTAGTGTTTATGAATTCGCGAAATAAGGGTTTTGTAAGAAGGTGTCAACCCTTCACCCGTAGCCTACTTGTTGGCCACATCTGAATGCGCAAGAGGAAATACAATGGCATGGAAGTCATCTCGGGCTACAGTGTCTGCTCGTTGTAGGTAGTGCAACCGGCATACCTTTGGTTCCAGCACATGAATAACGGTGGTAGTATCAGTTATTTCATATTTTAGCTTTTACAGTATTGTGATCATGAAAATTTTTCATTCAGAAACAAAACATAGGAAAAGAAAAAATTATCGATCACAAAGCATCGGTGTTAATAAAACATCGGTATTAACGCATCGATGTTTTGAAAATATTCACATCGATTTCGCACCCCTAGTAAAATCCGCAATTTCGTACCTGTACCCGCGTCGGTTCATTCGCGTCAGCTGTTCATTCGCGCGAGCGTTGGAATCGCGTTGTTGTGCCACGCCCACCTCGCTGCCCGCGCCCCAGGCGGCGGCACGGCGCGCGCTTCGATGGACTCTCCCGGGCGTTTCGGCAACTGCCCGCCCGCAGCGGAGCGAGGATTATCGCCGATCGCACCGGTCACGAATCGATAGCACCATCGACTCGCTTTCTCTGACTCTGGGCTGTGATGCGCAGTGGTTTTGAAGATATGGGTAGTTGTTGTTGTTTTTTCCCAGCTATTGAATATAAACTTTGAAGACCGTAGTTTGTTTATTGACTTGTTGTGGGTGGTTTTTTAAATTATGAGTAGTTATTAAGCCTATAAAGTGTATATGGTACGTATTTTAATACTAGGTTGTACTGATAAAAATAGCTAAGTTTTAAATTATTCTGAAATTGCGAATGTTGTCAAATGAAATGCATTCCTTTTCAATGAACAGATTTGGATCGTAAATTAGTATTTTTATTACTTGTAATACTTTCACAAAAAATGTTTTGTTCGTAAAATGCCTCAAGTAAATTGTAGAAACTTCTTGAAGTATTGTTTTGTTATACATTTAAATATATCTATCTCGTAGAAAATTGTGCAAGTTTACTTCTGGATTAACATATGTTGACTTGAGTTAATATCAATGTTTTGAGCCCTTAACTAAACCTCGGTTTCTTCTTTCTGATATAATGCATACATACCCTTTCTCCGTCTTAAAGTTATTTTGAATTCGCAAATACCTTGTTTTGAAGATTATTGCATTTGAGGTCTGTTATAAGTTTTCTTGCCTCAAAAATATGTTTTGAGATGCATCAGAAAGTTATGAACATGGGGAGTATATTGTCTCGCTAGGTTTTTACTAATTTGGGAATACTAGCGGTCTGTGCCACGCACACTGCTCAAGAACAACAATTACAAAACTATCGCATAACATTGCAATACATTAACATTGAAAAACAGTCTTGACGAATAATATTATTACATGTGTAGTGTATGCGGATGCACAGTACAATGGTTCTCCATCCACCGAAAACATCAAAAATGTTTCTGTTCCATAACACAACACGTGAACATCAAATTTTTAACTGGGCAGCCACATTCTTGAGGCTTTCTGTTGCTTGACATCAGCTGTGATTTGAGCTGAGTATAAGAAATCAGTCTGTAAGTGTAGTATGAGATTAGACGGAATAAAACAATCCATTAATTGCATTTCTCAATCAAAATCTAAATAAATTGATAGCGTTTGCATTTTTCTCGAATTCCTGGTTGTCTAACTAATCATGAACACCTTTCACATGGCTGAAGGCTGCATCATGCACGACTTTCACTGAACACTCCCAGTTGACTCGACTCCTCCTCCCTATTCGTACGGCTCAGCTGACGAACGCGCTGTGTTCTCGTATTATCGCGGGTCACTCTCCGCAGGCAATCGATTCTCCGATCGACTTCGCTTCCCTTTGTCGACATCGCGCGCACGTTGTCCTCCAGCAGCGGGCTTTTCGCAGCTCCCCCTACACATCTCTGCGCTCTGCTTCCGTCGAGGCCCACTCCCCAAATGGACTCTCCAACTCGGGACATTGGGACGACGAGGCGTAACCCTATTTTCTCAACCGCGCAGTCGAATTACCTTCAATTAAGAGAGGGAAAATGCCCAGGACATGCAACTCAGGGTCCGTCCCAGTCGCTCGCCAACGCATGGTCAACTCTCTGGTCAATGCGCTTATCTTACCTTTAGACGTCTTGCTATTGATCAAATGGACTCAATCTGGTCAATTAATCAAAAAACCTTCCAGTCACCCTGCCGAAACATCCGATCGACAGCGTTGACTGACATGTTTAGTACCGTGCGTAGACTGTGACTGACAATATGTGTACCGATCATCTGATGTGTGAACGGTACACATCTCGTCAGCCAACCTGTCGAGTCGCGTCGCCCTGTGTCATCGTGACCGAAGCAATAGTTAACATGCTTGTCAACATGTCTGCCATCCAGGTAGATCTTGCTAGACAATCACTCAAATAACCTTCCAGTCATACTCCAACTCAAATGAGATAGACAACCCACGAACACCCACACTTATACGTACACAACTCGTCAGTCAACCCTTCAGACAATCCCCGTACTTGCTGCGTCACTTTATCAGTCCGGACCATCATTACTGGTGACCAATGAACTAATACTCGTAAAAGTGCTTGTCAACATGCTTGCCATCTCATTCGAAATCTCGCCAGGAAACTGTTCACAAAGTCTACCAGTCATACTGGTAATCAAAATAATATACAATCCCGCGAGATGAATCTCCAACTATCCACAGTATACGGCACATCAGGCAACCTGCCAGGTAACCTAGCGTGTCAGGCAACCCGTCAGTCATCTCACTATATTAGTGTTACAGCATACTGTACTCCTCTTCCATAATCCAAAACTTCTCTTTAATGTTTGACGGTTCACCTCGCGGATTGGTTAATTAGCTTGCGTTAAATGCGAAAACTATCATTCATTTATACGTTCTCTCTGACGGATCATCAAAAATCACAAAGGCCACCAACTTGAGAATTGCTATTCACTTCAGATCAATTCATTTCATGATTCGGTTTCTGGTCCAAATCGTACGTACCTTGTTTGTGCAGAATTTGTTTGTGATGAAAGCCTTTAAACGACAGTCATTTCTTTATTCCGCGAAATATTTGTTGCCTCATTGAATTTTGTACACCTTCCTTCTCCTTAAGTCATCAGATCACCAAATCCCTGATATAAGCTTCGACTCAACTCCACGAGGATATTCTCGAAAGTGGACAAATTTACTCATTCAGCGTCTAGAATACACACTAAACTGTTTATTTTCCCCTCGAGACTGATTATTTTTCAACCTTCATTTTGCAGCTGAGCATGTGTAGAAAGAATCTTTAACATTTTAAGAAATGTCATTAAGGGAAGTATTTGGAATATTTTCTTTATATCGTGATTAACAAAGATTTTTATTTTAAATTATTTTTTCGCCAAACACTTTGTGTGTAAAGATGTAATTCAAGATATTAGTGATACTCTACTAATATTTTAGTAGTCTGATTGGTAAGTTTCTGCTCTACCTTTTTTTCCTTTCATATATTTTTAATAACGTAACAGTTTGTAATAATGTTTCTTTTTATAAATAATACAATTCAACTACAATCTGATCATTCATTTGCAGATATTCAATATTGAGTAAGTATATACTACTATATATTTATGGTAAGAGTGGAGATGATACATTGACAACTAAGAGCATTCATATCTGCTTGCGGCTGTTGTTGGTCCTTCAATTTACTTCACCACGCAGGACGATGACTTCCAGAAACTTAGAAAGTTCCCAGCAGACACCTCTTTCCTTTCTATCACGACCTCGGAATCTCATGTATCTCTCTTTTCTTCAAAAGAAACAATGCTCTGTTTGCGGCAGAGTGTCTACTGAAACCGACTCATCAAACTTTTACATATTATTCCTTGTAGTTAAACGGTATGGTGGTCGAAATGTGCTTTTGTTGTTAGAGCGTCTGTATAAGCAACACAAAATAAAAAAACGACTATATCACTATAAGATCTGTTACTATTTAAATCGACAGCTGGCGGTATAATTTGTTAGTTTTCTCGACTTGCAATTCGGACTCATTGTTTCAGTGACAGGTTAGAATGGAAAGCAGTCGTTCTTGCCTTCCTCGGTACGAAAAGTAAGCGGTTGCGGAGAAGAGACCGTTTCCCTCTTAATAAACATCGTACATTTGTTATCGTACACTTGTAGAGGAAAAGCTTTAAGGAATTGATAATTTCTCATCTACCTAAGCGCGCATTGTTTATTCTCTTCTGGAGATGAAACGACTCTTCTTGCATTTGGTTCGAAGAGGATCCAGTGTTCAGTAGAATATTATTGTCCGAGCAAAATGGTGATATTAAATTCGAATGTCATTAGCTGGACATTTCCTTCGCCTTCATCGAACGCATAAACCGGCGACCTTTATGAACGTGGAAATTTTCCGGTAGCTGGTACGACATCCTTTTGTCACGCTTTCTGGGAATCGCAATGCCCTCTTCTTTCAGAAGAACCACGTTATTGAATTCACGCGACACAAGCAGGAATTAGACAAAAGGTCGTAGTTGTTCAACCAGTCTCATGTTGCAATTAGTGCTGCTTCAGAAAACTCTAATTACACACATCTACGCATATGATTGTAAAATTGGTACGCCCAGGATGTTTGCATAGGAACTTAACGTCAAATGTCCAGTGGAAATAATGGTTTCTTATAAAGAATATTTCGTTGAATTTAAAATGTGTATTTATATATATATATAATTTATATATATATATATATATATATATATATATATATATATATATATATATTTGAAGCCGTATATTACTTTTGATATTATAGAAACTTTGCAAAAATTTTATTTGTAAATATGTATTATCTACTGCTGAGTCGTAAGAAGACCCATGCACCTCTGTTTGGTGCATCACTGTAAATAACAATTTTAATGCAAACCTATGCTTATAAATAATTCAGAAATTTTTTGTAAGAAAAATTGTGAAGTGTGTTCTCTTCGACGTGTACATATATATTTGCAAACTTAGGAACACCACATGCGCCAAAATATTGCAGATTATACTCTGGCCAGAGGTGATGAATTTAATGTAACGTGAAATGAAGGTGAATTGAAAACTTGTATACATTAGTGCATAAATGTCTCAAGTAAAAATTATCATTATTATTCCTATCATATTATTATTATTATTATTATTATTTTGGCGATAGCAACATCCAAATTAGCCAACATTTTCTCTTCAGTTTTCTTTGTCATTCGGTAAACTTCTGTTTTCTTATGACCGCAGGCGAGGCGTGGCACACAACTGTATTCCGCACGAAAACCGCCCTTTCGCTGCGCATTCTGGGCATCGCCTTGTGTCGCCACTATTTTTTTTCTTCTCCCTCCTCAAAAGAACCGACGCCCTCGCCGCCACCCGTCGAGTCTATTGAAAGCCACGCGCCACAACGCGGTCCTTGCGACAAGGACCATAGAACGGTTCCTGGACCGCCCTCCAGCTCCCGAAAGCAGCCCCCAATTAGTGCAGCCTCGTTCCGGGCCATAAGCGCAACCGCCAGCCTCTTCTCGTTCAAATGCGAGGTGCTGTTCCCGTGGCTTTACCAGCTCCTCCCGACTCCCGCCAGACAATGCACGTACTTAGATGGAGATTAGGTACACGGAGCGCCGTATAGCTTGCTTCGAGGCATTGTGCTCGCAGGGGCCGACGCGAAATCGAGGAAGGTAAGGCAGTCTGGAGGGCGGACCGCTTGACGCGGATTCGGGAACGGAAAGATGCGAGAGAATTCGCGCGAAGGAAAGACAGTAGGAGTTGAGGATTTTGCTGGATTGGAAGTCTCAGTGGTGCAAAAGCGATTGCCTTGAGTCTTATCCTGGAATTCATTAGACGCTACGAAATGTCGTCATTCGTTCTGTTGTATAGCCAGCCTCAAAACGAACATTTAAAGGATTGATGATGAATTTTTGTTTATAGTTCTTTATGGTTAGTATCGTAGAACTTAGTGTCATGATTTGAAAAGGGTCCGACGTTTCTCAAGTTGATGAAGACTCAAAGTATTTTTTTATATCTACGATAATAAACAACTATCGTTTTGCGAAGTGTTAACCTTTACAATTATGGACACGTAGTATTCGTGACGTCAAGATTGCTTTAAAGGCTGGAGTTCCATTCCGGTACATTTTTCGTTGGTTCTATCAAGAATTAATAGTAGCTTGATTTAGCGTATTTCTCCGTGAGTTCCCAATCTCTCACAAAATTCAATACAGCCTCAATACGCTGCAGTGCTGTAATATATTGTTTTTATTATTTTGGGTTCTATGTCCAGAAATTACAAAGTCTTGGTCACTAGTCATATGTGTATCCTAACGGACCTTTTGTTGAAATCACTGAATCAAGTGACACGGACGGATTTGTTTATCTGTTTAATACTGTAGACACTAATTAATACCGAAAACTTAATAGTGATCAGTGATTTTGACTCATGAAAAGTAGTTGAGAATGTATTATAGATTTATCTTTTTAGTTCTACCGAATACAATAATAGTTTTAAATTGTGAGGGAATGAAAGTATTACGATTTCAACGTTAATATTTACTTCCGTCAAATACAAATTAATAACAAATAGAACAAAACATAAACATTACATGTAAATAAACATTTCTTGCCCTATTTTGTCAAGACGTGCCCACATGTCCTTGACTTGTATTCCCTGCCTCGAGAAAGACGCGCCTCCTGCAAAAACATTGAAGAAACGAACAACGGTGTCAGAAATAGGAAACGCGTTGGATCCCCTCGCCTTCAGCTGTCGTCCTGTTCCTCCCCTGCTACTTCTGTGGGGTTGCCGACGTCCGACGTGACAGTCGCCTGTGGATTCAGAATAATTATGTTCTGTGGCATGGACATCCCATTTGCGTTCGCCACCAGCCTTCTCTGTCCAAACGCACGGTTTTTGTGGATTAAGAGAAACAGTACGTGTGAAGCTTTGGAGACTACGTATTGGAAGAAGCGCTGAAAATTCTCTTCGCTCCGTCATCCCCCCTCCGGCCCGCGTTCTCCCACTTCCTTCCGCTTCGGCCCGCGTCCTCGCACCTCCGCTTCCTCCAGCTCGGCCCGCGCCTTCCAGCTCCGACTCGATTCGTCTAGATAAGGCTCTCTGTAGGCCGCACGACCCTTTGCAGCCCACTCTGGCTTGCTCCAGCCCTCTCCGGCTCCTCCACTCCACATCCGTGCGCTCCAACCTAAACCAGACCCGGCCCCTACGTGTCACACCCTCCCGTCCCGACTTGCTCCAGCGTGCTCATGACCGTTCCGCTCCACACCACTCTAGTCCGCTCCGGCCCAAACCCGCTCCGTCTCGTGTGGGCCCGGCCAAATCCAGCTCGTTCCGGCGTGATCCTGCCCGCTCCGGACCACACCAGATCGCTCCGGCCCGTCCCGACTTGCTCCAGCGTGCTCACGACCGTTCCGATCCACACCACTTGAATCCGCTCCGGCCCAAGCCCGCTCTGTCTCTTGAGGGCCTGGCCCAAACCAGCTCGTTCCGGCGTGCTCCTGCCCGCTCCGGTCCACACCAGACCGCTCCGGCCAACTCCGGCCCGTTCCGGCTTGCTCCAGCGTGCGTCCCGATCCACGCCAGCCCGCTCTAGTGCGCTCCGGCCCAATATCCCCCCCACGAGCCCGCTCCGTCTCACTTCGACGTGCTCCTACTCGCTCCGGCACGCTCCAGACTAAAGAGTTTCAATCGAAATACGGTAGCCTTCAACAGGTCGTCGGGCGTCCTTCCTCCCGTTCCATCACCTCGCCAGCAACTGCCTTTTAAAGAAGGTCGTCTCCGGTGAGTTCAATAATTGGCGGAGCGATGCCTGTGCCCTCTTCGCAGGCGGCTCCAGAGATTATGTGAGGACGGGAGAGGGGAGGGTGGCAAGCGTGCGGGACGGAATGGCGCATCTTCACCTTTTCCGCCCCGTTAATAAAGCGACATTCGACTGCAGCGTGGTAGTCAACATGTGAAATCTTTCACAAAGTTTTGCAAACGGCTCCAGACTCAAAATTCTTTAGATTTGCAAAAATGTATAAAAAATTGTAATTTACGAGATAAAAAATTAATAATAAAGGTACTTTATCAACGAGAGAAAGAGATATGACATGCGAGTAATGAAGGGTCGAGTAAGATTCTTTGCCTAGTACATATCTTGTCTTTCTAAATGCTTATAAAAATCGATTAGATTTTTTCGCGTCGGCTGTCTCATGAATGGTCGTATCTTGCTTTTAATGTACCTCACAAATACCTAAAGGAGTTGGATACTATAAACGTAAAAATTTCGATAGCAATGCATAAACTTGTTTTCAGTAAATTGAATTCAACTGCAATAAATTTTGTTTCTAGTATCCAGCTCCTTTAGGATTTGGCGACTCCGAAGTTATGTTTTAGTAAAATACAAAATAAAATGTACTCTCATCACAAAACTTCGGCGCAGAAAGACTGCAGGGTGGGGGGCAGAAAGGGGCAGAAATGGTGAAGGCTTTCCTCACAAACCGCACATTCGAGGTAAATGTGGGTAAAGCCGGATCTTCAAAGGAGAGGATTGTGGCCGGGAACCCCTCAGGGCTCGGTCCTCTCTCTATACCACGAATACGGCTTTTCCTTTACGCTGATGACATAACCGTCTTATCAAGAGGAATAACCCTAGACCACAAACTCGAAGTACTCCAAGAGCAGATGAACCTGACGCTGAAGTGGGCTGACAATTCACTTTCTCAACGGAGAAGTCGCAGGCAATCTGTTACACCCGCCGCAAACACAAATACGCTAAACGTTTCATACCACCAACACAAATTACACTTGCCACACAAAAGCTGTTATGAGCGCCTAAGGAAACGCATTTAGGCATCACTTTTGATCGAATAATGCGCTGGCATATACATGATGAATTCGATCAATATTACAGCAAAGAGTTTGACTCTTTTTAAAGAACATACATTGTCCTTGGAACTTCGCTTGGCATTCTATAAAACGTGTTGCCGGCTTGTGGCCACATACGCTGCGGCAACGAGGTGGACTACAGCACAGAAGGATACACTTGACCTAGTACAAGTTGTACAGTTCATAACGCGCCCCCCGTTTCGGAAACAGTTGAAAGAACTCAGGAAAGAACTTGATATCGAGTCTTTTACTCAATACTTGAGACGGCTTTCGTTTAACGAAGCCTATCAAGCCTTTCGAACCAACTAAGCTCCGGCATCGCTTAAACAATTAGCTCCACACTTCCTCATCGTTGGAAAAAGAAGACAAGCACTCCCCTCGGATATTCTGAGGGCGTTGCGCAACACAAAAGCCGATTTGGTTACAGACTAAAGTCCTACGCGAACCCACACCAGCCACTTACACATATCAGTAAAACGCGAAATGCGTGCAACACCAAACTCACCAGTCCTCGGCTAAGCCGAAAAAAAAGGTGTAGACACATTCGATTCCTCCCGGCAATATTCTTGAACCGTGGAGACGTCATAGAGGCAGATTTCCATCTATGAACTGTTTTCAAGTATTCGCGAAGTTTGAACGGAAAAAAGGTCTGAATGAAGGTCAACGATACGTGGTCAAAGCAACACTTTCATTATGAGAATCTTTCTGTTCCAGCGCACATCGTGTTTATCTATGTATGCTGTTTTGTCCTTATTAACCACAGGAATCATGGTCCTTGACTCTCCGTAGAATGGTCATTCACATTGGAAAACACAAGTAACAACGTTTGGAACGGAAGTCTACCAATTTTCCTGATTCCGTTACTTCTTACATTTACCAATCACCTACGGTGTTCTTTTCTAAACCCCACTCTTTTCTATACCCCAGTCATTGCCCTTCAACTATTTCCACAATTATTTTTCCAATAATCTTGGTTGAAGGTTTCTGCTAATCAGGGAGGTGACTAATTACCTCTTTCACACTTTGCTGGTAAAATATTACTCGGTCAATCAACTGGAAAGCCTCGCTGTTGAACTTTGAACTGTCATTGTAAAACAAAATAATATAGTCATTGCATGAGGCAGAAAGCACTTTATAACACCCTATCTAAAGCAATAACTGAGACACTGTGACGGGTACAGATATATTAGTATACCTCAACATTCAACATCATTAAGAAGTAACTCCTCTTCTCCGTGTTTCACAAACTTCCTTCAAGAAACCTATTTCGAGAGGTATGACCTACTTCCGCCTCTACAGAATCAACAGACTTCGCAGGCTCTCTCAGAATCGCAAACTTTTTCGCATATGGAAATGTGACCTCGTCAGCAAAGAACGCTACATAATTACATTAACATTTTTCCTTGTGAGCATTCAAATACAAAGGCGGCATGGGCCTACTCTTAAAGTCTATTACGGAAAACTGGCATTCGCTTTGCGGAAAAATGAAACTTTCATAAGACCCGCCTCATAACGTGCACGTTGAATTTTGTGGCGGAACGGAGTATCATAACAACGAACGAGCGGAAAATGTGTTAGGATGCAGCAGCCTTCTTTCTGCCGCCAAAACAGCTCCTTCCTCCCCTCCCTTGCCTCTGTCCGTCAGTTTCTTTGCGGGAGATGTATGATTAGTACTGGCCTTGTATTCATGCATTTGGATATTAGTAGGCTTGTTTTTTTTCTTTAGAAGTATATAAGGCTTCCGAAGTTCGTATATATTTAATAATAATAATATTCAATAGTAAAATAAATTTGACATACAAAACTTTAAACATGATGAAGGGAAAAAATATAATTTTTATTTCGTTTATAAATTATAATATGAAAGGAAAATATATGATTGAAATTAGTATCCATTTGACTTTGAAATCAGAATACTTTACCTTGTGAATGTCCGTCGAATTGATTTAGGAAAACTTTATACAACGTAAATCCCTCTCAAGCAGTAGTAGTTCGATAAGTACTTGTCTTGGATTGTTCATCAACCGGAGAATATATCTTCGCCGATAATTTGTTGCCAACATAAACCTTGATGTTGCCGACCTGGATTGCCGAGGTCGTTAAGCCTGAAGGGTAATAGCTGCCTCTGCTAGAAGGGTCACTTTTTCGAATCCCGCTTCGGATATGGATGATTGTGTGCGTTCGTGTTGTGTAGACGCGTTTATCCTACAGTTCCCCCTAAAAGATAAAAAACAAACCATAGTGGTCATTTTTAACTCCGATTTTAAAACGTGACCTTAAGAAAATAAAAAAAAACATTTGACGTCGCAATATATATTTCAATAGATTTTTAACATAATTATGTCTACACATAAACGGCGAAAATTAAGCCATACTTGACGGATAATATTAAATGGAAATAAGTATAATCAGTCTTTCGTATAAATTAAGAACAAAGGACATACATTTCAAAAATTCCACGCCCTAGATAGAACTTTATTCGCCCCAAATCCCGCAAGCATCTGTTCAGAGAAAACAAAACAAAGTGATGAATGAGAAATAAACGCTGGAACTACTTTGGGAACAACCATTAGAGTGTAAAACCTCCCCGGGCCAGGCCGACGCCAGTAGACATTGTCTCTCTTCCGAGTATTTAGCAAATTTTATGTAAGACGCTATTAACTGGAAACGTATCTAATCAACAGCCGAACCAGCTGTGCGGTGGATCGCATCGTTCATGAAAACGGAAGACGTACTCTCACACCGCAAAGCTGTCAAATGATTGAGTGACTATCGGTTCTATATTTTGATACTCCTTGACAATATATTCTCCATGATTCAGTTGTTTTTGACGCGTCTAAGCAGAGCGAAATGCGGGTGGTACGCATCCACGCATGAATAAGGTGTCAGATACGTAAATAACTCCCAGCCAGGGAACCCATGATCTTTTCGTAAAATAATGTTGGAATTATATTCTAACGCGGACGTGTGCTGACAGTGTCAACATGTGTAGTGAAGGCATTTTCTTACATCAGAAGTGCAAAACCAAGCACGCGTTAACAACACAACCTGATGATAGCTCAAAATAATTCGTCGAAATGAACATGTAATAACATATTTTTAAATATTTTATCATTTCCTTCAGTTTCAATTCATTTGACGTCTTCAATGCCAACATTTATATAAATTGCAGTGCACACACGAATTATGTTAATATGTAGCAATTGATACAGTTTATAATATTTGTATCAAAGGAATGTAATTATATTAAAAATCTCAAGGATGTTAAACAATAGGAAGAATTACAAGGACATGCATATAAAATCAGAAGCTTACAAAGGACAAACCAAGAGGACGTTGAAGTTGAGATTGGTGGAACATAAAAAAATGCGACCAAGAATACGAATAAACAAAATTCTTTGATTAATCACAGGGCTGGCCATAAAGTGAATTTTAAGAATCTAAAAATTTCAGCCAAAGAGCAAAGAAGGAATCCGAGATTGGTTTTGAAAAAATTGTTTATTAAAAATATCAACTATTGCAGCTCGCAAATTGAGCTTAATAACTTCACTAGAGTTCATAATGGTTTACTGATCAATTTTTTTAATGTTATTGTAAACGTTTAATTCAATAAAATACGGTTTGACATTTTTTTAGGTTGTCAATCCTTAAATACGACATTCTTTCCTTCCTCACTTTTCTTCTCTTTGACTGTTACAATCATTACAACTTTATGATACTTGTCTCACCAGACCAAGTCTGTCATGAAGACTGGGTGTTTGATTTGTTATAACGTTTGGAATTTGCCTAATAATATTCTTAAATGCATTTCCTAGTTGAATTTTGTGTAATATGTAACAAAGTAGTGGGATGTAGTTTTTCAAATCTTTCTGTATACGGTAACCTTTTATGCGTTTTAAACAAATATATAGTGCTTGAAAGAAAGTCTGAAGTCTTTGAATCTGGAAACTCTGTGTCGTACAAACATAAATATTGCAATTTTTTTCAAGAAACTGTTCGTCACAAAAATAGCCAAATAAGATTCCTGATGGTAAATTAATTTTTTATCTCGAAATTGTAATATAGAGCTCTTTTCCTGCCACATTATTTTAAGGAAGTTTTTATCTAACAGGTTTAAACCTACTCGTACGATGGTAATTTAACTCATTATATGTTTGGTAATAGCGAAATGAATTAGAAATAGTCATTTTAAAATTACACACTGGTACTTGCTGAAAAATACCTTATCATCAGTATGTGACATGTGGCAAGTAAGACTATCAATTGAATATATTATTCTGTTTTCTTCCAAATATGAAGACATTATAATAACGTATTTTAATCCGAATGAGACAGAAAATCCTGTAGTCTATCCCCATTGAGAATCAGATTGTCAAATTTAACCAAAAAAAATACATTAAATGACATTCAATAAATATAACACTGATAGCAGAATCATGACTTCGAGATATGTTGTTATCCTACCCTGATGATACTATATGATTATGTTGTGTAAAATAAATAATACGTGATGCTATACTATGTTATGATACTTATGTTAATGTAATAATGGATGAAATCATAATTGTCGAAACACGTGATATAAATCATTGTAGTCACTTATAGCCTTAGTCGTTGATGCGGCCAAAAATAAAGATAGAGGGGGAAAATAGCATTTTAGCTAGTTTAATTACATAATACTAGTTGCAGTTGATTCTTCGTTATTTTCCGACATTGTTTGAGGTGTTAGCACACAGGACGATTTACTGGTCTCCTCCACTTGGTAGGCGGTGCCCTTCCTCCAAGGCAGTCTCTCCCGGAGCCACCTCCACGCTCTGCCCAACCACCCCCACTGGCCCACGCACAGCCACAGCACAGCCGCGGCTCTCACAAGGTCCACGAACGTCGCCAAGATGGCGAACAGAAGGGCGTTCTCCGTCAGTTGAACGTAAAAGCCGATGAAGTCCCCGCCTTTCGCCAAACTTCGAGGTCTTATGCCCCACGCAATCATCTCCAGCACCAGGTCCAGCACTCCCGCCGACAGAAGCAACTTGACGTAAAGCAAAGAGCTGCAACACGAGATGCTTATCAAATATTCCAAATTCTTGTCAGTGAATATTTAATTTATGTATTAAAAACGAAACTTAAAATATATTTCTCTTAATATAAAATGATGCAGGTAAGCAAGAACATTGCATTGAACTGGTAATTAAAATTTGGTACGGGGATGTAGTTTTTCTTTTTCTAATGCATGAGTAATTTTTTGCCAATACAAGTGTAAATTCCTTCAAGGTTAAAATCGTGATTAAATAGAATTCTAGTGCTTACAATTTTACCGTTAGTGACATTTTTCTGTCTGACCTAATCTAAATAATTTTAGTTTTAATGAAGATTTTTTTATGATTCTAATGAAAAAAACTCACCTGCAAAGTTTGAATGTATGAGTGAAATTGTTATTAACTACCTATTTCTATTTTTATATCCAGACCCAAAGGAAAATTAATTTCAAAACTGTTATTTAGGTTTATTGTTAATTCTACCTTGATGCCCTAAATAAAGTAAAGAGTAGATTGAGAGTGGTTCGGGATCAGCAATTGGAAACAAAATAAAAGGGCAGTAGAAATATTATGTGTCTAATACGGAGGAGAAGAAAACTGTAAACACATCATTTTGCAGTCGTGAAGAACTGAAAGAAGGCGAGATTCTAGTGGTAGTGGGGATATTTAATACAGCAGCAAATCCTGACTTGGTATCAACGTTTAAAAAAAGTCTTCATAATATGTACACTTCCTAGTACATCATTGTTTGCAGTCCAACGTAAAAAATTGAATGTTGTTGTTTTATGTAGGAGAGGAACAGACACACCAAAAAGATTTTACTGTTGTAAAACAAATTAAGTTTAAAAACATGTGATATGTCATTTTCAAATAATCTGAGATGAAGTAGATTTAGTAGTCATTATTACTGATTAGGCTGGATTAATAGAGAGTTCTTGTAGTATAGCAGAAAGCAGTACGATGTAGCGTATTTTTACAAAGATTATAATAACACAATATAATCCGAAGTAACCTGCATCCTTACAATATGATTCACAAGGTTGACGGAATTTAGTCCTAAATATGTAATGAAATACATATTTTCTGATATCAAATCTTTCTCATGTAACTCTCTGGTCCCGAGGATAGTTTATTCAGCCACTTAAAATGTATTATTATTCACTTGCATAGCACAAGTAAAAATGTTCCACGCGAGTTCTATTCGCCGGGGGCTCCACGCAAAGCTAATTTACGAGAATGAAGTATACTCGTACTGCGGCACGAGCGACTACTTAAAAACTCCATATAGCAAAGTGTATTCATATCCGCTACATAGAATTTCATGCAGTTCTTTTTCTACGACTAGTAACTGTTAGAACCTTTTCTTTAAACGGTTACGTGCAGCTGGCTTGCAGTAGTCAACCTAGGTCACCTCACAGACCCCTGGATTACCGAGATGGCATTAGTTTAACGACATATGTGCTTTATTGTCATTTCCTCTTGGATTGTCTCGTCATAGTAATATACAAAAACCAACTTAACATGAAATAGAACAATGACTGATGTTTGATCACATCTCTGTGATTGATTTGTACACTTCTTTGCAATAGGACACATACCTCTTCTGTAATGAAGCTGAGTTTTTAACGACCATCATTGTGCAAGCAGCTACAGCCGTCAAAGCGATCTAGAGAACTATACGAAGGTAGAAAAAAATAGTTTTTACTTCTTTCTTTAAAGAATTGAACTTGAGAGAGAGAGAGAGAGAGAAAGAGAGAGAGAAAGAGAAAGAGAAGAGAGGAAAGAGAGAGAGAGAAAGAGAGAGAGAAAGAGAAGAGAAAAGAGAGAGAGAAAGAGAGAGAGAGAGAGATGAGGAGAGAGAGAGAGAGAGAGAGCAAAATCTAAAAATAGAGGTGAGTGTACAAATGATGTTTTTAAGTCACAAACTTTCTGAATTAACTTGATATTATTTCTTTCTCTCTGACTTACCTGCGGAGAGAACTAGAAGTACTTTGCAGAAGGGAGGAGTCTTCTCCCAACTCCCTGATCTTTCTCCAAGTGAGCCACAAATACACACAGTTGGCAAATACCAAGAGCGCACATGGCACGTAATAGTACAGCAATGAGCCCATGTCGTGGTTCAATTTTTTGGCAATGAAATCAGGAGCTGAAACACGCACGTTTGTTCATGTGTTAAAATGTTAAATATAGGAAATATTGAAAATAATATTTCAAAACTAAATATATTAAAGTTGCTTTAGAGTTTTTCTTATTTAACAACAGTTTGAAATGTAATTAAATAATTGATTTGATTTACTTGAATAAGTTGTGTCTCGGTGAATCAAACGTTTAACAAAACATCTGCCCTATTAAACCTTAAAAAACTTATGTTTATCTAGAGATCTCCGTTTTCAAGTGGAAGTACATAGCGCCATTTCCTTGTGTAATTAAAAAAACAAAAAAGATTTGGCTAAGGCTTCTACGAAGTGAAATTATTTGATCATTAAACAATTAATTTTATTTGTGTATTGACAATTTTATGTGATTGACTGTGATTTTGTAAATCTTTTAATAAGAGGTAACTAAATGAAAAAGTGTTTTTAATTTTCTCGATCTGAGTTTTTAAAAGTAAACATCAAGTATCCATTTTAAATGTAGAGCTCAATATAATATTTAAATATTTGCTATAAATTGAAGGTTTTTATGTTCAAAATAGTCGGTCTTATTAATTAATTATTTAAGCGAATTAATCATTTGTATAATGTATATTATTAGAGCAATAAACACTCATGTCTTACTTTATTGTAAATCCAGAAAAATAATGTTCTCATCTTTTTATTTTCTCTTTCACCCAAACATGAATGATTATTGTATCTTGGGCGCTGAAATGATAAACTTTTATTTTTATTCTTCTATAATTGTGGACTTGATCTTTCTGATCTTACAATGTATTGTGTGTCCCACCGTTCCTAAAATAGAACTTCCAATAAACTATAGAAAACGTAGAAATGTAACTAATTTATTGTTTCTGGAATTATATTTTCCATTATCGCAGAAAATGCTATTACATTACTTTTTTAGAATGTATATTTTCATATTTGCTCATCTCGTTTCTCAAAACCAAAAAAAGCATTCTTAATAAAAATGCCAAACGAAGCTCATGTAACGAATGTACTCCAAACGATATCATATACATTCAAATCGATGTACGGAAGTTCACTGTTACGCTCATATTATTTACATTTATGGAAATATTATTATTGATAGCACAGAAAATTAAAATAAACCTGTTTACAGGAGTACTCAATTGAAAGCACTACAAAAGACTATCAATTATCTCTCAGTGAGTAGGTAACTTTGTCACACGAAGCACAAGTTCTAGTGAATATTGAATGAAGAGATACATCTATTTTTTAGGATTTGACATTTTTCAATGACGTATATTTTACCGTTGCTTTATCTTGAGTTTTATTTGAAACATAGTTTGCATTTAAAATAAATATAAATGTCACTTAACCTCATTACTTTAATATTTAAACCTGAGTATCCAAAGCATATTTAGATAGTGTGGAGAGATGAAATGACCGAATTCTTGTCCAGCTATCAAAACCAAACTATTTGCAGTACAATAAGTATGCTTTAAGCAATTACTGAAATGTAAATATATGCTTAAACAGGTAAATACTCTCCTCCAGTAAATGAGCATGTTAGATATCATATTGATCGGCCTCAATTTGAAATTACCTCTGACCTTAATGGCAATGGCTTGATCAAACCGACACGTCCGTGTTTCAAAAAACGAAGACGTAATGATGCCTTTCTCTATCATCTCGTCACTTCGATCCATGCAGATGGAGAAGGTGGTCATAGCGATGGAGACACCCCAAACATAAGCTGAGAGTACAGCCAGGCGACGCCAGCCATCGCCATTTCGACTTGCTAGCACCCCAAGAGGTTGCCTGTAAGAAAACAAGAAACATGGTACACAATTACCGAAATACAAATTAGACTTCTTTTATTGTATAAGGTTAGAAAGAGGGAGCCAAGAACTTCCAGATGTTTCAATTTTTTTCAATTTTTTTCTTCTCTTGTCAATTATAGTTAACATCGAAAGAATAAAAATATGAAAGAAAATATCGTTAATTGGAATGTCTTTCTTCTTCTAGACGTTTGTGTACTGATGTGTGTATATGCTGTGTGACTATAGTTTTTTTTTATCAAACAAAAATTGAATCGGTCAACAGGAGTTGTTTGGTTGTATGGCTTCCTAGTTACTTCGGTGTTAATCAGAAAGAAAAAATAAAATTAACTTAAAAATTAATTTATGTACCAAAAATATTAATTTTCATTAATCTTTAACTAAATACACATGAATTAGATGTAACAGTCGTAGTACCAAAGTAAATTTTATATTGAATTCAGCGGTCCAGGTAATATTTTTGAATCCTTTAGTTCGTCCAGTAACAATGGATTAAAAGTAATATACTATTCATGTAATATAAATTGTATATAATTTCTATGAAAATCCATCGCATGATGAAATTCATATAACGTGTTTTACGGTTTATATTTTGGCTTGATTTTCAGATTTTGTAAAGATAAGTCATGCTTTAAACCACTTTAAGCCCGAATCTGCAACTATTATTGTACTACAATGCCGACTCACCGAAATCTGCACGCCATGTTTGCTGCCACTGCATTCAACCATAATGCGCTGGCCATCAGAAAGAAGTAGATAGAGTAAGCTGTGGGTTCACATAAGTTACATATCAGAAGTGAATACAAATTGCATTTAAGACTGTTGTTTAAATGCAATCTGTAGATAGATCAAAACATTACCTAAATATGTACATATATATAAAATATTAATTTAGAAAATTGAGATCGTAATATAATATAAAATTGTCGATCATAAGATCATTTAATTATGTAACATAATATTTGTAGATTCTGTTACTATAATTTTGAAAAAAAAATGTTTTTTAAAACATTTTTTGTATTATTTGTTTATGAACTAATACATAAATAATCACTTTCATTAAAGACATATGTAATGACACAAACTACTGTTAATTGAATGCAAATAGAAAATATAGTACAGATTAAGGACGCAAATCTCAGACATACTAGTACTTTATAGTTTCGCTTCTAGTGCGTTGGCTCTCGTGGTTTTCTCATTGGTCAGTGTGTTCGCTTTCAATGACGCGATCCCGGGTTCAGTTGTCCCGGCAAGACTATAGTGTGTGTTTTCCTTGCAATGTCTCAGTATATGTTGCTGTTTGACAATGACTCACTTCTCAAGTTGAAAAGATGGAAATATCTTCGTGCTAACCCCACGTACTCCTTAACCCATAGCCGCGAGGCCGGGACGCTGCTGGTAGGCCCTAGCGCGTTTGCAGGTGGTCGCGCCAAGTACAGACTGACAGACAGGCAGACTAGTACATTGTGCGAAGAATATTAGACATATAATGTGTATTGTATTTCCTGATCTTGTAATACAACTCATCAAAACCGCAGATTTTTTAGCTCCTACATACAACTGCTATAATAGATCATTTGACCCCTGTCCGTATTAGTAAGTGGCTAACACTATACATACGTTACAGTCACATTCTCTTCGATAATGCAAGTAACTCAGATTGTTAAAGTATTTCAAGTGTATATTCAAGGCAAAAAGACTAAGGTAACATCTAATGTATTATCCAAACAACGTATGGCGGGGTACCTTTCTTTTATAGATCACTTACCCAAGGAACTGCTAAATTTTATCCCTACAACAGTGCTACCGAGATTTAGAAAAGGTTCAACCGGGAATAATAATTTCAGTGCCTTTCGACTTCAACTCGTGAAATACACAATTATCTCTGTATCAGACGACCACCATGGAAAGATCAGGTCGACTCACAGCAAGAAAAGACGTATATAAAAATCCTAAAATTAGAAGTTTATTATTAAGAATATCAAAAATTGCCTATTGACACAGCAATGGAATCTTCAGTTCTATAATACTTTCTTCTTCAACTTCTGTCACCGGTACAACTGACGTTCTCACCAATTTGAAACTATACAATACACACCGCATAATAGAGGTCTATGCTCTATTCCAAACGAACAAATTCAAAAATATATAACCGTCACACAAGTGTGGAAAACAAGATTATCAACCCTTTACACGCCATTCTTCAAATCTGTCCGAGGAAACACTGTTCCAACCTCAACTTATTGTTCCTTACAAATCACGTCACGTAATTCTGAGGTCTTGCTAAATTCTCATTCATCTACAAAATTGTCAAAAGTAGTTTATTATTCACGTAACAGTTCTTATTCCTTTATGTGAAAACAGGCTCAAAGTTATAATAGTTTATGTATCATGAAATCGATTGCAACAATATTAATAGGTCAATACATTCTTGGCTATCCAGGATGAGCAGCGTCTCAGAGCTATACTGCAGTATAGCTCTAAAGAAGGCCACAGCAAGATGGCCGAAACGTCAGCAAAGTTAACCGAGACGCGGCTCTTCCTGAATAGCCAAGAATGCATTGACTCCAGCCGCGGAAGACTACGAACGCATGATATTAATACATCCTTTCCTAAGGTTCAGAAACGGAGTATATTATTGTCGTAGGGGAATCTTCTGGCACTATCAAAAGAGTGGAATCGTGTTAGGTGCAGGTGGGACCGTTCTCCGGGCCGTTCTCTACTTTCCTATAGACCTACGGGTGCATCGAAGAAATTAATGAGAACATGAATGACCCGGGTATTAGGAAAACTTGAGAAGAAGAAAAATAAGAAAAAGAAATTTTGGGATGGTGTTACATTGGCACCTGATGTAGTCCGTTTGGAGAGATAACGGTCCTCCGAAAGAGCGACTTTACAGTGTCGACTTTACATCGGACGGGTCGCCGATGCTCGGAGTACAGGGCGGTCTGGTGAAAGTACGAACTAGCACGACACCTGGGAGTCGGAGTGGACTAGCGGGTTGGAAGGATGTCGGAAGGGCAGGATTCGGCCGCAGAGAACCGCCCTGGGGGGAAAGGAGGTAGGCTGGGATCACCTGAGGCCAATCTGAACCGACTACGGGTGAAAGGGAGGTCGGCAGGGCTAGTTTAGGCTGAACCGACGGTGGAATGGAAGGTCTGTACACACGGCCGTTGAGCTATCGAGTACAATGCGTCCTGCCTCCAGAGGTCAGACTATTAAATAGACCTTCACCGCTCAGACCTTCTTTTCTAGACGGAGCTACGTCATGGTACTTTTAGCCATACACGATTTAGTGCCGAAAGGCGTTAAATTACTGTTGTTTCCCAGCAATGCTCCCCCACCCCTTCGTGTAAACTGGAAAACACACGGGGTGGCCTAGACAGCTGTCTAGTTTGTTGCAGAAGTTCTCCGCTTGAGAGAACAAATGAAAGTTATAGTTTTGGGGCTCACCGTACAAATCACATTCTGCGCTTGGAATGGACGTAAAGAACCAAATGGCTTGCAAGGCGTTGGACACCATGAGACAGGCTGCGTGCAAAGCCAGCGCTAGGCCGTGTGCTGACCGTCGCATGTCCTCTCTTCTCAAAATGGCGGCCACAGCTGCCCCCAAAAGGACGGCTGCTACCACCTGCAAATTTAACAATGATATTGTAAAGCAGAGAAATACTAATATTGTAACCTTTACCTATCAAAAGTTGACACGAATACCCTATCTTTACATTCAAATTGCGCGATCAGAACACACTCCTAGTGGCTTGGAACCTTGATTTATATATAAATACTCTTAGAGAGTTGAAATGTACCGTCTGTGCTGACCTACGCGGTAGGGGATCAGACGAGAGAGGTAAGGAGAACGAGGCAGGCGCCCATCGATCTCGGGTCGTGTCCTAGAGGAAGAATAACATTGGTATCATATACCTGCAAGTTTAAAGTACAAATTGGGTATAGCTCATGAATAGAGGTATGTAGGTACAGTCAATTATGAGAGGAAATTATGAAGGGAAAGAATAAATATGTTAATGGACGTCACAAGTACTGAAACTATTTTGTTTCAGCTCTTTCTGTTCTTTTATTACTTTGATGTATTATTTTACTTTGGGAAGTTGATACATTTAAACTCTAGTTTCTGGTGGATTTGGTAAAATCGTGTCGGCATACCCACGACGTATTATTGGAAAAACGACACCTGAGAAAGGACAGCACGAGGTGCAGAATACAGAACGAAGCATGGTGGACAGGACTCGACGATACGGAAATCCGGAGCTGGAAAAGTCCTTACAAGACATCCCAGGCAGAATCAACGTTAGGTGTCTGTGATATAACGCTGTATGAAAGAAATTTTGTCTGCACTTGGCCCCGGACAAAAGCGATGCACAATTTCCTAATTCATTGTGGGATGGGTAGTCTCCGTGTGTGTGACTCAGCTATTGAATCGTTGTAGTTATTTTGCTTTTGAGTCAAACCACTAAAATGAAAGATAAGATGAAAACTATGACATTTCGCGACGTGCAGGCAAAACAGCAATTCTCGGAGGAGTGAATATTGTCAAGGTCAGGGCGAGCGCTGTGTTAACATAACGGTAATTTGGAGTAGCTTAGAAAAAAATGTGATGGTCGCAGAATTAGATGGAATTCTAAAGAGAAAGATAGAGGTAGGAGTCTAGACAAATGGAAATAGGAAACTAATGGGGGAATTCTGTGCCATTCTCTTGCACCAATAATTTTGAATAATATTCCACGTAAAAAAATACTAATAATAAACGAAATTCAAACGGAGAAGCATAATATAAAATTAAATACAATTTAAATTATCACATTCGAAATAAACATTTATTTGAACGATTCTTAATGATTGATTATCAATACTAGGTTTGTAAATTTGTGATTAGACGAGAACCTGTATCATAATGAGTATCATCATGCAACGGGTTGCAGTCTCAAATGACATAATTGTACAATGGGAGTATAAACATCTATTTTTATTTGTGGCCTTATATTTATAACGTAAAAATTGATATATTGAATGACTTTTGTTAGCTTAGAAAATTAGTATTTTAAAATATATATTACTTGGAATGTTTCGGAGGATCCTGAAGCTTCATTAAAATCCCCCTCGTGGGTACCCCAGTGAATCAACAATATTAGGATTGTGTCATATTTGTTGTTTGGCTTATTTTGATTCAACTAAACATAATTTTGGAACTGAACGCCTTGCTGTATGGCTTTAGCATACCGTTTTCCTGAGTACTCCATAAAGACACATATACTCTTATAAACTCTGTCAAAATTGACAAAGGTAAAATGTATAAGACTTGAAATTAGGTCTGTATTACTATACCATCTTCTTAGCTCATTATTGCTTCTCTATCCAACTTCCATCCAAATAACAACCTCTATATGTACTAACATTAAAAGCAATTTAAGTGTAAATAATTCATAAACATACTACCTGCAGTGGGCGTATTCTCATATACAAGGGAAGGGTTGGCAGCACGTTGCAGTACGCCAACACTCCTTTATTGTCACCCTTCTCCGAAGGCTGCATATCATAGCAGAACTGCATCTTTGACGTTTTTAAGCCAGGAAACTCATCCGCTAGCTCGAATTCTTTTTCAGAGAGAGATCGAATGACTTGAAAAGCGATTTCTCTGCAGTAGGCCAGTTTGTGAACATTCATGACTACAGGTTTTTCTACGTATTTTGGACCCGTTAGAAGCTTAGGGGACCAATCATCGCCAGAGTTACTTTCGCAGAATCCCATTTCTGAAAGCCGACATCCTAAGGAGCAACATTTGAAAACAGTGTGAACGTCTTTAGAGGGAAGTGTCGCCATAATGACTCTAGGTTTCATAAAACGATCATCGAAAACATCGAAGCAAAATTCACGAGTGCGTAGAATACGTTTATCTCCCGAGGGCAGCACTAGGGTTAACACTAAAGTCGGTTCTTCATACTCCTGGTACTTGATTCTCCACTGCGTTGTATCGTCCGCCCAAAAAATAGCCCGCGAGTCGAGCTGCCAATTGTCGCCGTATTTGACGGTAATCTGTGACCCGGAATGATGTAGTTGCGGAGGAATCCAGTAAGGCACAGAATGTGAAAAATTAGCGCTCACATTTATCACTTCAAAGTCCACACTTTGTCTTGTATCGTAAGATTTTGCGCAGGCGCTGTCTTTGGCACTGAAAGTCTTCCCGCGGGCGCAACATTTGGTGACGTGCGCGACGAGTGCCATTGCAATTCGCGAGAACGGCCCTTCCTCTACTTCATCAAAGCAGTAAAACCTACTAACGCCCCCTGTGGTTTTTGTCGAACCACTTGTGTTCACCCACAGTTTATACACGTTAGAGTGACGAAGCAAACGCCAGGAGTTGCTATCTGCATTTAAGCGAATGTTGCATTGGTACGGAGGATGATGTCCATAAAGAACTCTCACTACATTAGATCTCATTTGTTCGGGGAGCCAGTGACTGCCATTATTTTCGAACGGTGTGAGTATTTCTTCATGAACATTTTGAAGTTCGGTCTCAGCTTTTGAGCCACACTCGTTGGTGTTCCAGTTAATCCGTTGCCCCTTTCCGCAACACTTAAACAACGATCTAAGGAACACTGAAGTGACGAAAACGATTTGTTGTGGAGACCCGTCCAATGCGTCGAAACAAACCGTCTGGTCACGAACTGACGAAGGGTCTACCCGACCCTGAAACGGGCTCAGTTCGAACTCTTCTTCTTGGTACTGGATATTTAGAAATCGCTGGACTAATGTATCAGTGGCGTCCATATATGGAGCTCTCCAATCAGCTTTCGTCTCACCGTACAAAACTACGATGCTAACGTTCCGAGGAAAAGACGGCACCCAGTAGGCACTGCTGTCTTCCATTGGACGCCGCATTAACTCCTGTCCTGTAGACGACACGTGCCAGCCTGGTCTCTGAACACAGTGCTCACCTGTCTTGTCAAGTTGTTGTCCCTTCTTGCAGCACTTGGTGACAGTAAAACTGGGGATAGTTAGATCTTCGTTTCCTGCGCGAGATTTGTCGCAACATAGTAGTGCTAACAGTACCACTGTATGTGATACGTACATGTTGGGATGCGAACGAACTGTTCATGGCGGAAGCTTGTCGCGGACTGCCCCATTCACCGTTTTGGGCCTTTCCCTGATAACGCTAACGGAAGCGGTGAGTATGGAAAAGGAAACCTGCGGTTTCTACGACAAAATTCTATAGCAGACTTACCAAGATTTGCTGACATTGATGCACATATAAATATTCTATGCATATGTATTAATATTTTGTAAACTTTAAATCAGGTGTATTCATTTCCTGCGTTAAAGCATTTTAGGCAGGCATGACCAAATATTATAAAATTGCTAAGCCTTGAAAAAGCACACAATTCTGTGAAATGACTACAACCGTCTCGTTGATTGTGTATATATATATATATATATATATATATATATATATATATATATATATATATATAATACCTAATACACAGATTTTAAACTTCGAATGGATACATTTCGATTTTTTTTACTGGTTGGTTTTATAAATCCTGACATCAAGCACACTTTACATATTATTTAATTTGTATTTTTTGAAAAGAAAAAGAAGAAGAAGTATAAGATTGAAACAATGTAAGTAGGTAAAAGGTTTTCTTGGATGTAATATAAATAGAATTTCCAGAAAGTGAAAATTTGGAAATTCCTTATTTTGATGAGTTTTCAAAATGTTTAAATTTTCTTTGGGAAGAGATCCGACACTGCAATAGCGTGACTTGTTCAACTATCATTACAAATAACGGTCGTGGTGAACATATAATGTGTATAATATATGTCTTGCTAGAGTGGTAACTAATAGTCGAAACTGCAGTCGGACAATTTATTGTATTGCATTAATTTATTTTCCAAGCCAAACTTAGAAAAATAAAAAGAATAAAAGATATGAATTTTTTTAAATATTATTACATACTTTCTCTCTGATTTTTTGTTTATTTACTCGAATCTCCTTTCGTGTTTAATGTCACTGCGATGAAAGACACTTCAGGCCGCGTTTTCTCTCTACATTGTAAATAAATGTCATCTACCATAAGCACCATTGAAATAGGTTTCTACGTACTTTGTGATTATTTTTAATTACCAGTCTGGGCAGAAAATACTTGTCACTTTAAAATCGCCTCAGCTGTATCTGTGTGACGATGAAAAGCTCGGGCAGGTGGAGCTTTTTAGTTGCGGTGGAGGGAATACGTCATGTTTGTCACTTGTGTCTCTTACCCCGCCCCCTAAAAGCGTGGGATTTAAAAACTAGCCCCAGGTATGGGGATCAGCATTACCTAGTCAGCAAAGTCAGAAAAACGACCTAAAATACCATATATATATGAAGAAAAAATATCCATGATACAGGGAGAGGAGGATTGGAGGAGGTTGAAGCTGAGCAAAGCAGGTCAGGGATGTGCCAAAAGTTCTTCCATTTTACACAGTAGATGGACTTTATTTCTTTTCCTGTAACAGTAGCTGACTGAGGTAGACACACAGGGTACTTTAGCTATAGAACCTGTATCATTGTCACGTTGTGTCACGTGTTGAAATAACGAATGTGAAATCCCTTGATTTTTAATACGACCACAAAATAATAATTTTCCAATATCTAATGTGCATTTTCAAATATATTTTCCTTTTTTTATGTATGTATTTGAATCCGTTCTATGTTTCAATATATTTATTACATAATAATGTATTATTGTTGAAGATATTTTGAAAACATTCGTCAATGTTTACGTTATTTGTTACACGTTACGTCGACAGTTACGTTTGCATATTTTTGATAATCCTGCAATTTGAGTTGTTATTTCACGAAAATTCCACTTTTGTTACTTTACTGGAAAGTAATTTCCTGAATGTGCTTGATTTTTATACCAGCAAATGTGCCACCTTCGTTGGTTTATCGTAAGAAAAGGTATTCCAATCTATTACAATCTCAGTTTTTTAATGATATTATGAATATGTCATTTATAAATATTTAAATTGCTCATTAACAAGAAATGGAATTAACTGTCTTGAAAAATAACGAATGTGACACATGCGTGAAAATGCATCGGTGATACAGATGTTCGAAAATTTCGGAAAACTTAATACGTTTATTCGCTACTTCACAATTATTATTGGGTACAAAGTTACATATTTCTTATTTTTCTGCATTTTCGTTATTTTTTTCCTGAAGATACCGTCTCAACCTGACGCTCTGTGTAGTACATTGAGTAGGAAATTATATTTTTTCTTATTCGCCAACTACATACATTCGCGCACTACAATATGATGAGATAGTACACCGTTTTTTTCCAATACAAAATCTCACAATAGTTTCTACTACTTCTGCCATTCATTTGTGGTGTTATTTGTTTCATGAGGTTTCTCATGTTTTACCTCATCCAGCCCCATTGCATTCTCGAGTTCTAAAATAACTCATCAGTTCTCGAACAATTGATGACACTATCCCTTTCTTGGCTTTGTTATTAAAGCGTATGTTGACGTAGAGGTTGGCGCCGGATCTCGCAATCTAGGGAGTGAAGAACACACTACTAATAAAAGCATAATCTGCACTTGACACTATCATAGCAGTTGACGCGCCTTTGAATAACGAAGAATTGAATAAATCAATTCACTACACTTCCGCTTTGCATCGTGTTACAACATTTGAAAATCGTCGGAGAGTCGTGACAGTCTAAGTTACATTGATCTATGAATGGGTGTGGCTGCTGGTCGCTGGGACAGATGATTGCTTAAAAGCGAAATATTTACATCTGTCTAATGGAAAAAATAATCGATTTCATGGCAAAACGGCCGTTGACGCAGATGGCAATACAATCAATGAGACGGTTGTAGTCATTTCACAGAATTGTGTGCTTTTTCAAGGCTTAGAAATTTTGTAGTATTTGGTCATGCACAGTATCGGCCTAAAATTCTTTAACGCAGAAAATGAATACATCTGATTTGAAGTGGATAAGTAGATAAAGATATTTTCACTTTTAAGACAATGATTTAAAACGCGTGCAATGTTCCATCTAGTGATCATAAGTACACAAAAGAGTTGAAAAACTCAAAACGTGCGCGTCGCTTCTTTCCCGGAAACGACCGCCAACTAAACCTCGAGCAGACCTAAGCCAACGCAAACCACATGCAGTATCCGCGCAGCGAGCAAGGTCCCACACCGGGAGTGCATATATATGTAGTTCACGTGTGGGGGACGTGTGTTTACAGGTCGCTAGGTCAACGACCAGAGCCCACCTACGTACAACGCCGGGGCTGTGGGCGCGGCGCGGCGCGGCGCGGCGCGAGGCAAAGGCGAGTCGTAATTTCGCGGGGGTACACTCTGAATAAGTAAACAAGCGGTGCAAATAAAACGTTCGTTTAAGCGGCGCGTCTTGTGGAATGGGTGCTCCGCTCAGGCCTCCAGGGCGCGATTGTCCTTTTTACGAGGGCGCTTCATTCCGCGTAACTCGGCGCTCGTCTGTCGCCACCTCACCCTCGTTGGTCACGTGCGCACTGACTGACATGGGGCAACCATGTTTTTATATTTTCGTTTTTTTTTATTTGTCAAGGATTCTTATGGTTTATCGCAATCACACGGATATTAGTATTTATGTCAGACTTGAATGTACAAAAAATGTCACACATGATACAAATCAAAGTGAAAATAAATGAAAATAAACTGTCAAAATAATAATAATAATAATAATAATAATAATAATAATAATAATGTTAGACAAGGTTGTAGCTATCTCCTACTTGTATGTGTCTCCAATTTTTTTACATAATATTATCTTAAAAAATTCAAGCATCTACTACATCAAATTATTAAAACTTTAATTTTAAAATCTCCACTTTTAAGATGAAAATAATGACATTCAGTGGAAAGTACCCAATTGTAATCAACATTTGTTTAGAAAACAACACAAATGAACAGTTCCAGTTTTAAATACTTAGGATGCCACATTTCATATATATACGATCAATATCTTAAAGAGAAATGCAAAACCTCCAACATAAATGTGGGCTAATTAATATTACGTTAAGAAACATAAGGAGAAACAGAATCCTCTAGATATATAAAGTTATGTTCATTCCCACGTGAACATAACGATGTGAGTCACAGATAATTAAGAATAAAGATTGTAGTCACCTTTAGGCTATTTAAATTCATTATTTGAGATGAGTGAAAGGTGGGAGATGAGGGAGATAGACTAAAAAACTCGGACATGAGGAATGAATTAAAGATATTTTTTCTATTCGATAGGGTAGAACACTATAGAACACACTGGCAAGAGCATGTCAAAAGAATGGTAAATAGCCGATACCCAAAAGCTGTTATGTGATTAAGAAAAAGAAAAGATGTGAGGAGACCTAAAAGTCGAAGTAAAGACTCTGTCAAGAGGCCGGAATAGGCAAATGCCTATACCATGAAATGAAGATGATGCTTAGAAAACGGCAATTACAATATTGTATGTATTTAAAAAAATTCAGTATATAGTTTCATTAATTTTAGTAATTGTTTATGTTATGACTATTGTAGGTCGATGATGGAAATCAATAATATGATCTCTTTGATATGTCGCCAAAAGAACTTCAAGACCTGATAATGTTTTAGAATTAAAACAACACTTGATATTAAAAGTTTGTTTTTTAAGTCTGTCTTAAATACTGATAGCCATCTGATTAAGATAAAAATATGAAGACAATGAACTACCGTAATAAAAATGTTGATAAAGCGAAATCATCTTGTATTGTATTTCCTTGCTAGCCACATCTTTCTGACGTTAACATCTATGTAAGATCTGAAAAAATACTTTGTGTATCATTGCAAGGATCAAAAAAGAACGAGACCCATTCTTAATATGCATTTTTATGATGTGATATAGTTCATTGTATAGAGACACATAACGATTTAGATATTCAATGTCAATTTCTGTTAAATGGGGCATCCCTATCAGCAGTGACATCACTTAGGTATGATACAATTGCTATTGTCATCTCAAATAGTTTTCGTAGCGTTAAAAATAACGAAATTTGATTTTTTATTTCGAATTGAGGCGAAGGGGCGCATACGTTAAAGTTTTTGGTTTCCTACACTTTTTGTGGCGGGTACCTTAATACCTTGGATACCTTAAGTATTGGAATTACTTGTAGGCAGTAACGATGTAATCGCAAATTTGGCGTGCTACTAAGTATAAAATCGTAATATTGAAAATTTTTTGTTTGATGATGGTAAAAAATATTTTTTAGTTAAGTATGTTTAATTTAATAAGACTGTTATATCAAAGCAAAAACGTCTGAAAAATGATTACTTTTTCGTCTAATTCTCTAAGTTTAAACAACAGTTCATTATTTATATATAATTTTAAATCAACAAACACTAATCATACTCATTTATGACATTGTATAAAAAAATTAAGCGCTTCCCGTTCAATTTAACAAGATAGATAATAATTGCATGATTGTCCATAAAATATCTTAAAAGAGGTTTGCTTGTTGGTACATCTTACCAGCTTCATTATGAAAGGAAATGGTCACAAATATGAGCGTCCAAACATTACCATTCTTGAAATTGCTTACATTTCATTATTATATCATAATCGATATGGGAGACAGCCCTCAATTTCGGCCGTTACTCTTTCATTTGTTATTATAACATTCTTGGTGGAAAATCAATTATTACATTGTAAAGTTTTGTTAGTTAAAATTACATAATGCATTTTTAATGCATAACCTTATCCCTCATACGTCACATAGAGCTTTTACTGTTTTTTGACTAAATAAGTCTAAAAGAGGCCCCTACTTTAAAGTATTGTTTATGAGTTACAGCAGTATTGTTTATGAGCAGGCAATTTTTTTTAAATGTTGATACATAGAAATGCGCAGAAGAACATTAACAGTGAAACACGACTCTTGTAGCTAGAAATATGGTAAACTGCCCATTTAAATAAGCGGGCAATTAATTTCACAGCCTGGATCATTACATTAGACACTCAGACACTCGCTCCGCGTCGACCCCCTTCCAAAATCCTGCCTTCCTGAAAAGCTGTCTTCTCCCCACCATTCGCACTTTCAGCGCTCTCGCGGGCAGACGGCTGGCTCTTAAGTGCAGAATGTCCCCGTGAGCAGGCGTTGTCCAGGCCTGCTTTACGCATGCGGTATTGTTTGCAAGTTTTGAACGTCTTTATCAAAATCGTATTACCATTTGAATAATGAGCAGGTTTTGTGATTTCGATTATACTTTTGTTTTGGAGTCAAAATTCGACTAATCCATTAAAAGTTTTTTATCATTCAATAATAATAAAATTTGACTCAAAAATGACAATTATTATCTAATAATGTTGTGTTTATGATGTTCCCCGAATAGAAAATGAAATCTCACGCTTAGTTCTATATTAGTTTTTTTAATGCATGCTATTTATCAATAGCCACATATTATTCTGAAGATGGCCGAAAAATCGTTATACTGTATACAATAGCTATACTGAAATGTCGTCTTGTATTACAGACATAAGTGTATTAATCTATAAATTCACAATTTTTTTTCTCTCGTTGGAAAAGACTAATTTTTCCAATCGTTTCTAAGTTGGTTTCTCGGTTAGTTCATTGATATTATTCCAGTTACATGTCACAAATTTTTCGGATCATCTTCAATATTTTATGTGAAAATATACTTCTTCAGGTCCACTGTTCCTAAATTTTAACATGCGTAATGCTCTTTCTGCTTTAATATAGTGACTATTTAATTAAAATCCAATGGTACAATGGTACATATTTTCAAACTTTGAATGATTTTTCAGTTTCAATGCGGTTGGTACCTCTTAAATTTTAAACAATTTACAAAACAAATCCGACTATAAATTACTAGGTGTAATTATCATTAAGTAGTGTCAGCTGGGCAGACATATACTAATAGATTTCTATAGTCCTGTGACATTTTATAGTGAGTGGCATATTTAGATTGATTTTCTCCATTTGCACGGAGTTTCCGGGGGAATCTGTCCAATGCGTTTCATCATAATTTAAGCATCTGATATCTCTATTTTAAAAAATAATTTGCTTATACGTACGTTGGTTAAATACTTCAATGATCATCTATCCGTTCGATAATGAATCATCATTCAGAGTTCATTTTGCAGATAATTGTTTGTGAGATATAACCGAATTAGTGCGTAATAATTGATACACTCTGTTATCATTGAATATGCTTATTGTGATGCCTAATTCGTCAAGTGGTCATCCGCTCTGTAGGAAAAGTTCCAATGCAATTTGTTTAAGAAATAAATAAACTGAACTATAAATAGGGCAAAATTTGCGTGGAATGATTATTTTTCTGTTATGAAAACTCAGTCGTAAAAATAAGCACCTTACAACTATACCATTGTAGTTTTGTGTCTTAAATGTAATGCATTTTCAATTAATGATGAAATTAACGTTTTTTCAAAACATTCTACGAATTCTACTCATTTTATATCATTTTTCTACTTCTTGAATATTAGAACTTAATCGAAATTTGTTTTTGAATACTAATTACACATCACTTTTCATTATCTCGTAGGTGTACGGACGGGAAAATATGTTTGTTATAAGCACTTTAATGACTCTGTGAATGGTAATGAGAAATAAAATCGTGTGGTTTCCTTGTTTATAGCTCGTCCAAAATATACTCTCGAGGCCCCAAAATACTACGAAGAGTCCCCCTCGCAATGTATTTCGACGTACGTCCCCCTACGCAAAACCTACCCTTCAACTTCCCTGAAATGTATCATTTGCACGCGGCCTTCCCCATCCGCTGCCGGCGGGGCCGCAACCACGCAACTTCACCCCTAAAAATTCCGAGTGAAGCGCGAGCTAAACAGCGTCGAAAAGAGGGCAAGAGGAATCGAGAGGGCGAGGGATGTAGCAGGCAACCACCGGCAAGGGGTTCGGTGAAATCGGAAAATGGTAATCAAGTTAGCCAAGGCGTCGAGGCGGACAAAAAGAGGAAGCTGGGTAATGGGATGATTAAGAGCAGCGAAGTATATTATTAATTCTCTGGAAAAGAGAAATGTGATACTAGCGCTAACAGAGGTAAGAACTGAAGGTAGGTACAAGGGAGTCGTCAAGTGTTCAGAATGCTAAGTGTTGGTGCCGACTAAATATGAATACGAGTGGAGTTGCGAAATTGAGAAACGTACTTTTGTGAAACTTTTGAAGAAGAAGAAGAAGAAGAAGAAAAGAAGAAGAAGAAAAAGAAGGAAATAACTTCTCGAATTGGAAATATCAACGAACATAATAATCTGGGGAAATGTGGTTGAAATAGAATAAGAAGAGGCAAAGAGAAACTCAATTTTGTATACACCGCTATGAAATGAAAATAAATATTATATATATATATATATATATATATATATATATATAATTTTATTCAATATATTTTCAACTAATATATATTTTTATAGTAACAATCGGAATATTTCATTACCTTCTAGCTTAAGGTCCCAGGCTGAAGGTTTCAAAGCACCACGTGCTATTATTCGCATCCCCAGTTTTCCCCATACTCACGTTTACACATTTGTGCATTGCATGATCCCACATATGGGGATCTTAGAGCTTGTACCGGCTGGGCGGGGTCGCCCCTCTGAAGAAGATACCTAGAAGTCAAAAGCCCGCATGCAGAGTGCGTCTGCTTCGGATATTTATATTTCAGCATCTTGCGGTGAAAGAACAGCCACCTCCCCCTCCCCCTCCCCTATCTTAAACAATACGCATAGCGTCGACTAATGGCCTAAGTAGTTGTCACGCTTGGAGGCAATGCTAACGCACATAGGGATTTGAATTCAAGTCAAAGACAGCAAACTACAGAGTGTGTATCAAAATAAATGTTACAATTTTCTAGGGCATGTGGATGGGTGGAAAATAATCATGTTCTGCCTATAAGCATGTGGTCGGAAATTTCACATAACGGGGTCACAACTGTAACATTTCCCTCTGATTTTATGCAACTGTGTATTCACAGATGTTGGGCAGGTCTGTAAGCAGTTTCTCACAATTCATTTATTTTGCATCGAGCCATCTTCATGTCCTTGAAGTTTGCCACATTTATTCCGAGAAATCCAATGCAATAACACTGCATGGGAAGTGGCGAGGACTCGGACCGGGCGAAAATTGCGCGCGCCGTTTCCGCAGTTGCAATCCCAGGCTTTGGGGAAAGCGCGCCACTCACGAGACGAGTGGGCGGGGGCGGGGCGGCCTGGTAGCCACTAATCGGGTTAGCCACGAGGGAGACGGGCGCCTGCCCGGCGGGGCGCAGGGCAACGGACGGAAGCCGTCCGCAGGACGAAATACGCCAACGGGGTTTATGAATGGGACGGGGAGGGTGTTGACAGAGGACACGGGAAAGGAAAAGAATCGCGATGGATGAAGAAGTAATGAAGTTCACGAAAATACATATGGCAGATAAATAAGGCAAAGATACATAAGGCAAATGAAGATAAAATGCTATAAAACTTGCAAAGAGAATTAAAAAGAAAACGATCAATGATCGGAGAATGAAGTAATAATGAACTAATAATGAATTGAAATATAAGAGGGCACACTTGAGTGCGCAGATAATCTTTTCCCCCCTTCGTCACATACAGTTTTTACTTTTTTTTTTTTTGTTGACTGAATAAGTCAAAAATCAAAATCAAATCAAAAAGAGGGCACACTTAAATATGAGTTGAAAACGATTTGTTGAAAAGTGAAAAGTTTCTGCCACAAACCGACGATAGCTGAATTTACAAATTAATCGTAAGAGCAGATGTAAAAGAAAGATTCAAATTATCTGATGGCTGAATAGTGTCATGAAATTGATGTTATTTGGTCTCTATTGCTATGGTCCAGATGCACATTTCAATCAAGATGGAAATGCGAGAAGAAAGTATGAAAAATAGTGATGTTTATTATTGACGAAGAGAAAATTTAAAATAACTACCAAAAAGTAGAGTAAACACACTGTAAATATGAACAATAATGAAAAAAAATTTGCAAAAACTATTATTTTTATTATTATTATTATTATTATTATTATGATACTATTATTATTAGTACAATTATTATTAGTATTATAAGCCATATAAACTGCAATGAAGCATAAAACAAAATGAACCATTGAGATAAAAAAAAATGTATTAAACGAAGACACGATTCGATACAAAAAAATATGGTGTTGCAAGAGCATTGTCGTGAATCTGTATGTTAGTGAGAGCACAGCCACTAATATTTACACCACGAGTAAGAAAAAAACCGCGGCGAGAAGCGCGAGGCAGAGGAAACGACGCCCATTTAAAAGGACTCGCGACGCAAAGGGGAGCACGCAAATTGCCGGGAGTCGCCACGCGCGAGCGGGTCGCGGGAGCCGGGAGCGAAGGCGCGAGCACCCACTGAAAAGAGAAGTCGCGGCTTACAAGTGAAGGCCCGGCAAGCGGGAGCCGGGCGAGATGTGAGGTCGCGGTTGGGAGGGAGGCCAAGAGAGGGGCTGATGAGGAGAGAGAGGTTGCGTGACCTGGGACGGGAACAAAGAGCGGAACCAAGAGCCTTACTCGAGGGGGAAAGGAACGGAGGCGGGAATTTATTTCGTGTTTTTGGTTATTATTCCTGTAAGTGTGGTACATGTTTTTCATGGGAGGTGGCGGTGTTCTTACCCAGATGGGGGGGGGCGAGATTGGGCGCCGACTGCGATTGCGTTGTGGCGAGATGCGGCTTGAAGGTTTTCCCATCCAGGTTTTCCTCAAGCTCTAAGCTACCGACTGGTTCGTATGTTGTAGGACAGTAGAACTAAGAGTAATAGTTTGTAATTAAGTGGTGCTAGAATACTTCTCCCCATAATGGCTGAATTCGATCAAGCTATCCGGCAAGTGACAGAGACCTACGCTTGTCGGGTCTTGAACCAAAGTAACTCCCGGTCTGATGCACTGCAATGGCATCCGTTAAATGCCCTGAGCCACCTCAGCCGTTTGCGGCCTTGGATGGGGTCGGGTGCGGCACGGGATCGAGGCTGCCCTGGGCGGTTCCGGGGTCATTCTCAGGTTTCGAACCGAAGACCTGACCGGAGGTGTAACTGCCGACAGGTCTGGGGGAACGCCAACTGAACGAGAAGTCGGAGTGTGGGTGGGAGCTGAGTGGAATCGGAAACGGGGACCGAGTTTGGCTCGGGGACGGCACCGGAGGCCGGCCCGGCTGGCGGACAGCCCAGATATGCTACCGAGGGCGCTAACTGAACTACTCATTGGAATGTGGATGGGAGCTGAATGTGGGAACGGAGTCTGTTTCGGGTCCGGGGCCGGAAGCCTGAGCTGGGAGTGGGAGCCGGAACGGGTTGCAGAAGCGGGACAAGGGGCGTGGTCTGGGGGGCGGGAATGGGTTGAGACCGCACGAGCGCCAGGGGGGCGGGGGCAGGTGGAACACAAGGGGGAGGGTGGCACCTGCCGGGCCAGCAGCCGAATTACGTCGAGCGTGAAATTAGAATCCTGTTTCAAGCCCCACTCGTCGAGCGCCCCCGGGAGTCGCCCAACCCGAATATTCACTCAGCGTGCGTTAGCGGGATGTGCGCGGAGCCCCCGCTGTAAGGGGATTGCGAGCCTCCGCCCGCCCGCGCGCTCACGCTGCTTCATATACATTTATGCAATTTCCCCAGGGGACGCCGTATCAGAGAACAAAATACGCGGAAATAATTTCTTTGATCGACTCACAACGCGAGGAGTCGCTCGTAGTCTCGTCGGGTGCGTGTATAATCCGTGTCCGTTTTCGAGGGGGAGGTTCTCGGGAAGAAGCAATGTAGGTAGGAGGACGTGGGGAATTTCCTACCAGGTAATGAAACACAGGGGTTAGTTCGCGCCTTACCGCAAAACAACATAACGAAGCAATCATGCTCTAAATAAAACCGTTTCTATGTTTTAAAATAGGGCGTGCTGGAAACATTATTTTGCCTTTTTTGGCAAAGGGGACTTATTTCCGGTTTTCCAGAATTATTTCATTTTGCGTTTACTCTCTGTGAGACACGCATGGGAATCTTTTCCGGAGTCGAGAGTTAGACTTTTACTAATTGGGTATAAATGGGAGGAGGTATTTTATGTCAATGCTGTTACTGTCTGCGTGGTACACATGTATGGATTGATTGATAATTTCCGTGCACGGCAACTGCTAAGGTCATTAGTGTCGTTATTATAGCGAATGTTTTAGCTCGAGAGTCGGCGATACCTTCGCCGCTGGGTGCTGAGATTTGGTGCCGACGCATGCGGCGAATTTTCCCCTTTGGCTATCTCTCTTCAACGGGGAATCATCCCAACTGGGACAAACTTTAAGCTCTCGACTTGTATCCTGTCATGTGTGATAGTGGAGTGCAGGTGTCGAGCAAGTATTTGTGAATGGGAAAGGATAGTGCAAGGAAGATGAAGGATAGATCGCGCGCGGTCCATGGCCCGTTTGTTAGGGTACGGCCCCGGCATTCGCCTGGTATTGATCGAAGAAACCACGGATCACTACTGATCAGAGCATCCGTTCGTTTGAATTCTCCTCCAGATATCAACTGAATTTGACGTAGTTATATAGTTGGTGTCGAAAATCCGTCGCCATCCGAGGTCGAATTCCAGGACTTCCTGGTCAGAACCGCTGCACAGACAGCAACGTTGCTGTCTCTGAGCTTAAGTCATCCTATACATGTGTGGGCAATTTTAGTAATATAGACGAAAACATAATAGCCAAAGCAGAATTCGAACTCACAATCCTTCGAGGTGAACGTCCTACTCAAGATTCTATACCTAGAATTCTCATGTATTTATGAACATTCGTGATTTTGCATTAGAGGGCTTGGCGAGACAACGCACGTTTAACGCAAAATGTATCATTAAGTTAATAATATTGATATTTTTTATTATTACACGTTTACATCAATGTAGCTACCCAAAGTGGGCAGAAAACAGTAATTCGTTGAAGTGTTCACGACTGGCCATAATCATTTTACACACATTGCACAGAGGTCAATTTTGGTTCCGTATTTAGACAAAATATTAGTGCACAAAATGAACATTATTTGTCAGTAACGATGTAAATAATACGTATACAGTTGTTTTCATCCCTCTATATGTTATTCACACAGTTATCGTATGCAGGGGTTCATTTATCATTCCAAAATTAACGAGTCGTCACGTGTTGCGTATTAACTATAGTAGTTTATGTAGGATTTTGAAGTAAAAATGAATAATACAATTTTAAAAGACCCTGAAGAACTCATTTGCCGAGTTGGTAAGAAAACAATATAGTCGTGCATTAAAATTCGTAATTTATGGCTCCTAGGGATGACAAATACTTTAAGAACGAGACATCATTCTGGTTGCTTCCATACACCAAATATTCCTTCCCCAGTCACCATTGAATTTGAAAGTGAAGACGTGATCTCTTACATGGGAATTTGTTTCATTTGTTATTACTATCGAACATTTTCTTGACTGCTTTGCTCCCAGTTTGCGCCTTTTCTTATGGGCGTCTTCAGAGATTGAGCAGATTATTTCTGCCAAAACCAGTCTCAGAAGGTCAGGTATAGATGTAAAATTTCTGAGGCATTTACAGGAAATGCATTAGTATTAACGGAGTAACGTTCTATGCCCACTCTCAATGAACCGAAAAAAATATTTATTAAAGTGACAATCAATTCCTCTTACATCTATTTCTTACCTTTTGGAAAAAACATACCGATTTTGTCGCCTTCATTGTTTGCGTCATATTCTGGTGAATGGATTTCAATTCAGTCATTCCAGAATCTCTAAAGAATATTATTTCTCCGAAATTCTAAAATAATGTTTCCTTTGCTCTGTCGATTATACCATTGTAAGTTATAAGAATTGTGCAGGATGACACATCTTGCATGTAGAATTGATAGATTAAGATTTTATCCCATTTGCAACTTGTGTTCGTAAACTTGAAAGACCACAGAACGATTTCCTATGGTCTGGGGCTTTGTGAATTAACTGCTGTTATTGTGGTATTTGTGAAAACTATTTTTGTTATATATAATTTACTTCAGCGTTTTACGAGAGTATTTTATTTATTGTTCTTGAACGGCGGAGTGCCGCTTTTTGGATTTTGTATGGTATTGTTCAACAGCATTTTGGTTGCTGCTGGTTACTAATAACTTTAATAATTTATGATGGACATTATTCTGACTTTCGCCATTAAATCACCGTATGGTCAATGAATCACATTTGTAACCTATGCATAATAATAACGTAATTAATTTTAAATATATTAATATTCTGTCACGTGGATAACGAATTTTTAATTAAACATTTATCATTCCATTACATGTCATATTGCATAATGACTTTTGTCGAAAATTTAATCTTTCTGTGTATTATAACAAGAAACATGGTAAAATATGGATTGTGTAAGAAATTCCATAATTTAGAACATCTTTGGAACTATGCGTCATGTGTTTTCTTAAAGTTGTGAATAGTAAAATTTTTTTAGAAAGGATTTTTTATATCAACCTCTCATTATATTGTGATATCATTGTCCATGATCGTGCAGAAGTGTGTACAGTAATCGCTAGTGAATCCCAAACCATCAGTTTAACATGACTAACGAGGCACGTGATGAGCCATTATGCCAATAGGAATGAGCCAACAGGAAGAATTAATTATATAACACGCGAGGGCGGAGTAGGTAAGTTAAAAGCGGAAGTACTGGAGAGTTCAGAAGGCATCGCTAACTCCCGATAACGCTGTCCTCTTTACGGCAGCCTTGCCCCTGATCAGCGCGCAGACGCGGCGTATTATAGCATCCGGCGCGGAGAACGAGGCGGGGCAGAGCGGAGCGGGACGCGGAGTAGGGAGTGGCAGGAAGGTGGGCGGGTTGGAAAATAGGGAAATGAAGGGAACGAAATACAGCGGCGAGAAAAATAGTGTGATAGGTTGGGGAGAGAATGGTGAGTTCAAGGGTGGTGCAGCAGAGATGGGCGTGGCAGGGATGGGCGTGGCAGGCAGGGGTGGAGCGTGGAGGTAAGGAGGGAAATGGAGGGGCGTGGCAGGTAGGGGAGGGGCGAGGCAGAGAGGAGGGGTGGAGAAGGAAGGTATAGGGTCGGGAGTGACGGGGCAGAGAGGAGATGTAAGGAGGGGAG